>OX451736.1:1056277711-1056862288 GCA_948472305.1 Vicia faba | reverse complement strand
TGCACAAGCTCAAAATGAAAATGGCAAACTCTGTAAATGGAGTTACAATTGGTGTTTGAGGTTTGGGATAGCTTGGATGAGTTGAATGGAAGGTATTTGAAGCAACTTGGGGCAAAACGCACGAGCCAATTGAGCTATGGAACTTCAAGTTGCAGATTCTGCCCTGTTTTGCCAAGGGAATGTGATTTCTCGCTATAGGGTGTTTAGAGGCTCAACAATCGTGTTTCTGACTTAGTGAGATGTGAGAAAGATGTTCAAAGTGTTTGCACAAGTTTATCTTTGCCGGTGTTCAAGTTCTAAGGTTTTGGACAAGTTTCTTGTTTTTGAAATCAAATGTGTGAAGTCCTGAAAACAGGCATGCAGGCTACCCTTATGCTTGCATACTTTTCTCTTGGCCCCTCCAACTTATGGATTTGATTTTCTCTCTGAGATATGGACCAATGCTCAAGGGATTGTGGTTTGACATAAAACACATTATGGCAAAAATGGAAATGTGTCTTTTTCTACTTAGGGCTTAATTTTGTGTATTATGTCCAAATGAACAAAACAATGTCTTAGACTGATGGATTTGCATTAAATTATTGAGTGTGAAGTGGTTTAGAGGCCTTTAAACTAGTGTAAGGCATGCTGACTTGAAATTGCAACTTGTATGAACATGAATATGCCATGGATGAAAAGTGAGTTTTTGCCAACTTCAAGCCTTCGATTCTCCCCTAACCACAAATGTGTTTGAGGAGTTCTTGGACAATTTTGGAAAGCTTGAAACATGCTCTATAATCCATATTTGAAATGAAACTTGAGATTCCAAGTGGAACTATATGAAAAATGGCCAAGAAGATAGGTCAGAATCCTGCCTAAACTAGGGCAAAATTTCACTAAGTTAAAAGTTTTAGGGACCTTTGTTCCAAAAATCATAACTTGATATCCAAGCTTCTTTTGAGAAAACTTTGTGAATCAAAGTTGTAGACTTTGTTAAGGAATACAAATTTTATGTTGTAGGTTTTGTTTGAATCTAAATTCATCATGGTGAAAATGTTGGGCAAAGTTAGGAAAAATTAAGAAAATTTCATAACTTAGAAAAATTCTAAGTTATGAAATTTTTCAACTTTAAACCCTAATTTGCAATTTTGGGTTTCTTGATGAACAAGTTTCATATTTTGACACATCTTGATGAAAAATGACCCTTGGCACTTGATTTTGACCAAAAAGTCAAAGTTTGACTTTTCAGTGTACAGTCAAATTTTGATCAGTTGGCTGAAAAATTCATCTGTCAATCCAATGCAATTGAGGTCTTTTGAACTTGTTGAATAGGTCAAGATGATGCCATTGAGTCCTTAAGTCCATGTTTGAGCCTAATTTGCCATTTTCTAGGTCAAAAAGTCAGAAATTGCCTTTGTACAGTCAAAACCCTAAAAATGACCATTTTGCCCTTTTGGTGATCTGATCAAATTTCTTGTGGATTTATGGTCCAAACTTGATCAAATGGTTCATATGAGTTGATAATGTTGATGTGGGTCAAAATTCATGAGGTTTGACTGTAGATTGGCCACAATTGACTTTTTCCCCAATATAGTTGATTTCTAGGTCAACTGTCCAATTGACTGGGCAAAAATTTGATTCAAGGCTTAAAACTTGGTATGGACAAACTTATGAGTCCAATATGAAGTATGAAAGTCAATTTGAGCATTGAAGGTCCAAAAATACCTGTGCAAACTCAAACCCTAATTTAGGTCATCAATGCAAGGAGATGTCTTGAGCAGAGCAAACCCTAACTTGATCTTGAGTCCAAGGAGCCTTGTGATGAGAAATGTTGATAAAATGAGAGGGAAAATTTTGGGGGTACAACAGTTTCCCCTGTTCAATCTTCTTGAACCTGAAGAGTTAGATTGGCAAGTTTGGCTTTCGTGACTCGAAGGTAAAAGTGGATTGGACACTAGAGTGCCATAAATTTGCACTCGTCAAAATATTGCTGAGGGAATGGGCTTAAAGATGCCATTTGGAAATGATAGAATCTTGCTGGATATGGGCTTAGAGATGCCATCAAAAATGTTTGTTGAATATCAGTAGAATGAATATCAGAATGGTATCCGTATCTGGAACGTATCTGAGTTGTATCTGGAGATTTGATTGGTATGAGCAAAGGAATGACATCCGTGTTTGGAGCGTATCCAAGCTGTAACTGTATTTGATTCTTGAACAAATATCAGAATAACTTCCGTGTCTGGAACATATCTGTATTGTATCCGAAATCTGAAGTCTGAATAAGCAACAGAAAGACATCCGTATCTGGGATATCTCTGGGCTGGGGAATAGGTTTAAATGAGTGACAAAATGGAAACCGTGTCTGGAGCATATCTGGACTGTATCTGAAGTTGAGACCTGTATGAGTAGCAGAATGACTTCCGTGTCTAGAGTGTATCCGTATTGTAACTGGGATCTGGACAAGTGACAGAATGACTTCCGTATCTGGAATGTATCTGAACCTGAAGTTGATAGTTGCATCTGAATGAGAAATAGAATGGCTTCCGTGTCTGGAGTGTATCTAGTCTGTATCTGATTGCTGAAGTCTGAATGAGTAGTAGAATGACCGCCGTGTCTGGGGTGTATCTGTACTGTATCTGAAATCCTTGAACATTTGTTAACGGTAGCTTTTAATCTTATCCTGAAAGGGTAAAATGTTAGCTAAAACACAAAGTTATGTTGCATGTCATGTATGATGCAATAATATGTGTTCTATAAACGTTCATGAAATATGAATGTAATGTATGCGCATGTAAGCTGATTAGCTCTCTTGCTGAGGAAAATAAATCCTTGATAGCTAAAGATAATGAAATCTTTGACTGCTGCTGGGGAAAGTAAATCATTGACCAATGCTGGGGATTTAAGAATCCTTTATGACTTTCCTGGGGAATAAGGAAAACTCTGATGATCTCTACTGGGGGAATTAAGATTTGGGAAGCTCCAACTGGAGAAATGAGAACAAGAAATTTTCGTTTTGTTGGGAAATAACTCTGTGGGGAGAAAGCTTATCCTGCCGGGGAAATCATGAGCTTGGGTTGTATGCCAATCTACTGGGGATTCCTGTTTTATGGAGAACTCCGTTGGGGAATCGGAGGAAGTTGGATAGTACTCCATCGGGGTTTAAAGGTCGAAGTTTTGGACTCCGTTGGGGAAGAAAGATTTATCTTTACTGAGGATTTGTAGTTCAAAGTCTTCTGGCTCCGTTGGGGATCGGGAATTTAGAAACTTAGCCCTGATGGGAATTTTGAAGCTTAACTCTGCTGGGGATATGCATTTCAAGGTTTTAGCTCTGTTGAGGATCTGAATGACATACTGTAGGGAATTTCTTCTGGAATAGCCTAAAGACGTTTTCTTATACTTACGACCTATCAGTAATTATCCTTTCTTAATTTGTTTTATTTGTAAGCAGTGATTATATTCAAATGCATATGCTCATTTAACAAACCATTGGACGTTTTCAAATAAAACATAAGTGTAAAAAGAAAGGAAAGGCAAGCAAATTTCTGCACTTTGAAGTATTTTTGTATTAACTTTTGTAAGTATTTTTGTACAAAGAAGACATACATCCTAGTAAGAGAATGTTGTCAAAAAATTGAGAAAAATTTAATACAAAGAAAGATGGCTATGTGTAACAATTCCATGGGGTTCCCATTCTGCTATAGCCTTCACGACTCTGAGTATCTTGTCCATTCGTTGCTTCGTATGCGGATGATTGGATTGATTAGAATTTTGGAGTTTGGTTGTGAAGAGATTGTCCTTAAAGTGATCCGACGAGACATAGTCATACGCTTTAATTCCCTAACTTTTTCCTGGACCGCGCTTTCGGGTTTTCGATCCACCGGGAAACCCTTTTTTTCCCAAGTCGCCCTTTCGGTTTTTCAACTTGCCGGGTGTACAGATTTTTTTATTTATCCCTAATTTTTGCGTGAATCGCCCTTTCGGGTTTTCGATTCACCGGGATGCCTATTTTTTCCTAAGTCGCCCTTTCGGGTTTTCAACTTGTATGGTCATTTATGCGTAGTATCTTTTGACTATGTCTGCGTTCGCATGGTGCGGCAGGTCATCACCGTCCATGGTGGTCAGAATCATTGCCCCACCAGAAAAGATGTTCTTGATCACAAACGGTCCTTCATAAGTATGGGTCCATTTGCCCCTGGGATCACTTTGCGGCAAGATGATCCGCTTGATTACAAGATCTCCGACTTGATATACCTGACGTCTGACTTTCTTGTTGAAAGCCTTGATCATCCGTTTTTGATACGTCTGACCATGACAAACAACAGTAAGTCATTTCTTGTCGATCAAGTTAAGTTGATCAAGCCGGGTCTGAATCCAATCGTCTTTATTTAAACCAACATCCTTCATAATCCTCAAGGAAGGAATCTGAACTTCCATAGGTAAAACAGCCTCCATGCCATATACCAAAGAAAAGGGGGTTGCCCCAGTTGAAGTACGCGTCGTGGTACGATATCCGTGCAGAGCAAACGGTAACATCTCATGCCAGTCCTTGTAGGTGACTGTCATCTTTTGAATGATCTTCTTGATATTTTTGTTCGCGGCTTCAACAACACCGTTCATCTTTGGTCGGTAGGGAGATGAATTGTGATGTTGAATCTTGAACTGCTCGCACAGAGCGGTGATCATGGTGTTGTTCAAATTTGTACAGTTGTCCATGATTATCCTGTCGGGGATACCATACTGGCATATGAGGTTCTGCTTAATGAAGCGGGAAACCACATTCTTTGTAACGGAGGCGAAGGAAGCCGCTTTAACCCACTTGGTGAAATAATCAATAGCCACCAAGATGAAGCGATGTCCATTGGACGTAGGCTTGATCTCTCCAATCATGTCGATTCCCCACATCACGAATGGCCAAGGAGTTGTTGGAACGTTGAGAGGAACTGGAGGAAAATGTATCTTGTCAGCATAGACTTGGCATTTGTGACAAGTACGGGAATATTGATGACAATCAGCTTCCATGGTAGACCAGTAGTAGCCTACCCTTAGAATCTTCTTAGCCATAGTATGTCTGCTTAAGTGGGTGCTAAATGTGCCGCTATGTATTTCATTCATGACCAATTCGGCTTCAACTTTGTCCACACAACAAAGTAGAACACAATCATGGCTGCGCTTATATAGGATACCATTGCTCAGAAAGAACTTGGCAGCAAATCTCCTTAAGAACTTTTTGTAATTGACTGAAGCCCCTTCAGGGTATTCTCGAGTCTGGAGATACCTTTTGATTTCATGAAACCAGGGTTGTTCCACTACTTCTTCGGTATTAATCTCATGACAGTGCGTATATTCGTCCATTCGCTCGATGGTGATTTGGGGAGCCTCATTATCCCAGTTGAGTTTAAACATGGAAGACATTGTAGCCAGAGCATCTGCTAGCTGATTTTCTTCTCGCGAGAAGTGCTCAAAGGTAATCTGCTCGAAATGAGGCAACAATGTCAAGACATGTTCTTTGTACGGGATAAGATTAGGATGTTTAGTGTCCCATTCTCCTTTGATTTGACTGATAACTAAAGCTGAGTCCCCAAACACAATCAGAGATTTGATTCCCAAGTCAATTGCAGCCTTGAGACCAAAGATACAAGCTTCATACTCGGCCATGTTGTTGGTGCAGCTGAAGCAAAGTCTAGCAGTGAAAGGTGTATGGAAACCTTCTGGAGAGACAAGTACCGCACCGATACCGTTGCCAAGTGCATTTGAAGCACCAACAAAGTACAGGGTCCATCGGGATCCTTGTTCAGGTCCGTCATACGGTCCTTTACCTTCAACATTGTCCAATGTCATAATGTCCTCATCAGGGAAGTCGAACCTCATAGATTGGTAATCTTCGACGGCTTGATGAGCTAGATGGTCAGCTAGTACACTCCCCTTTATATCTTTTTGGGTTGTGTACTGGATATCATATTCAGTCAGGATCATCTGCCATCTAGCGATTGTTCCGGATAAAGCAGGCTTCTCGAAGATGTACTTAATCGGATCCATTTTAGAAATCAGCAAAGTGGTATGTGTCAACATATACTGCCTTAGCCGGCAAGCAGCCTATACCAAAGCGCAGCAAGTTTTCTCGAGCAGTGAGTAGCGAGTCTCACAATCGGTAAACTTTTTGCTAAGGTAATAAATGGCATGCTCTTTTCGGCCAGACTCGTCATGTTGGCCCAGTACGCACCCCATTGAGTTATCCAAAACGGTCAGATACATGATTAAAGGCCTTCCTTCGACGGGTGGCATCAAGATAGGAGGTTCCAGCAAATACTCCTTGATCTTATCAAAAGCAACTTGACAATCATTATTCCATTCAACCACCTGATCTTTCTTCAATAGCTTGAAGATTGGCTCACAGGTAGATGTTAGGTGAGAGATGAACCTTGCAATATAGTTTAAGCGTCCCAAGAAACCTCTAACCTCCTTTTTCAGTACGGGGGGCGGGCATTTCTTGTATAGCTTTGACTTTGGCAGGATCAACTTCAATGCCTTTGTTACTGACGATAAATCCTAAAAGTTTACCGGACCTGACTCTGAAAGTGCACTTGCTAGGGTTCAGTCTGAGCTTATATTCCTTTATCCTGACAAACAGCTTTTGCAGATGGTCGAGGTGTTCTTCTTCTGTCTGTGAACGGGCTATCATGTCGTCTATGTAGACTTCGATTTCATGATGTATCATGTCATGAAACAAAGCTACCATGGCTCGCTGATAGGTTGCCCCGGCATTCTTCAGTCCGAATGGCATCACTTTATAGTAGAAGGTACCCCACTGCATAACAAAAGTAGTCTTCTCCATGTCTTCGGGGGCCATTTTGATCTGGTTGTATCCCGAGAATCCATCCATGAAGGAAAATACCTTGTGTTGAGTTGTGTTGTCAACCAAAATGTCAATGTGTGGTAGTGGAAAATCATCTTTAGGGCTAGCCCTGTTTAGGTCTCTGTAGTCCACACACATTCTGACTTTTTTGTCCTTCTTAAGCACGGGCACAATGTTAGCAACCCATTATGGATAGGAAGTAACAGCCAGAAATCCAGCATTGAACTGTTTCATCACTTCAGCTTTGATCTTTTCGGACATGTTGGGCTTCATTCGGCGGACTTTCTGTTTGATTGGTGGACAATCTTCTCTTGTAGGGAGACGGTGAACCATAATATCTGTATCCAATCCTGGTATGTCTTCATAGGACCAGGCAAAGATCTCAACATATTCATTCAACAACTGAACTAAATGCTTTTTAATATTTGGCTCCAAGTTGGCACCCACTTTAACCTCTTTCTTGTCTTCCTCTGTTCCCAAATTGATAGTCTCCAACAACTCTTCATGGGGAAGAATAGCCCTTTCTTCTTGTTGCAAAAGTCTAGATAACTCTCCAGGCACTTCACAGTCTTCATCACCTTCGTACTCGGCATGATTGACCAAATCTTCAGAGTCACTGAAGGCCAAAGCAGAATAGTCACCCATGGAATCCGGAGTGGATGGGTACCTGCATTTTGTGAGTGTGGGTGTGTGTAAGGGATAGCCATCCTTAAACAAAATAAAATGTAAAAGGAAAGAAAATGAACACAACAGTTTATAGATGAAAACGTCCATGATTCATTAAAAATGGCATATGAAAATGAAGAATCAAAACCCTTACAAATGGACCTATATGCCCCGGGTAAGGCATAAGGCGAAAAGAGTGTACAAATTATTTAAAAGTTATTACAGACCAACATGAAATGTTCAAAAGATAAATTACTGGTTGATGAAAGTAATGGGAACGAAGTCTTTCTCCTCCCAGTTGTTTAGTCCTCCTTCAACGGTTGGAAAGATCCAATCTTCAAAGTTGCCTTCTTCATCATCATCTTCTAAAGCATGAACTCCATGGTGAGTGATTTTTAAGGGTGGTCCTCCAGCCCGGGAGCAACGCACAGCTTTCTGGCCAGCAGCAGTGAAACCCAATCCAAACTTGTCTGTCTTGTGAGTAAAATCTGGCAGTTGACCCCACACTGTACTTCCTCCTTCCTTGACTACAGCCTCCACATCTTTAAGGGATGACATCCGGGACACAGGCTTGGTAATGATAGACACATCAGTCATTGTCTTTGCTACTGCGACCTCAGGAGAAACCTCTTCAAAGTGTTGGAAAGGTGTTTCTATGAATTCACCATCTAACTCCACATAGCGGAAAGAGTTAAGGTGGCTTATCATATACTCCTCCTCACCATGAACCGTTATGATCTTACCCTGGACCGAATACTTTAGAATTTGGTGTAGAGAAGAAGTGACTGCCCCAGCGTTGTGGATCCATGGCCTTCCCAACAAGCATGAATATGAAGGACGGATGTCCATCACATAAAATGTAGAGTTGAAAATTTATGTTCCCACTTTGATTGGAATGTCCACTTCTCCGTGAACCATCCGCTTAGAACCGTCGAAAGCTCTAACAATGATATTACTGGGCTTTAGGGTTAAACCTTCACAGTCCAATCTGTCCAATGCTTTCTTTGGCAGAAAATTTAAAGATGAACCGGTATCAACCAGAACATGAGCAAGTGTGGTCCCTCTGCACTCTACCGAGACATGCAGCGCCTCATTATGCTTTCTTCCCTTAGACGTCAAATCAGCATCAGAAAAGCCAAGACCATTATCGGCTGTAAGGCTAGCCACGCACTCTTGAAATTGGTTCGCAGAAGTTTCTTGAGGCACGTGTGTCGTCTTCAGAAATTTGATCAAGGCTTTGGCATGAGCCTCGGAGCAGAGTAAGAGAGCCAGCATGGATATTTTTGAAGGGGTTTTCTCTAGATGCTCTACGACATCATAGTCGCTCTTCTTAATTATCTTTAAGATTTCCTCCATCTCTTTTTGGGTGGTCTCGGGGATGATCAAAGTATGAGCCTTCATCCGGATAGGCACTTCTTGGATCTCCTTACCTTTATCGGTAGTAACAATAGAGGGTCTAGCTTCGGGAGCATCAATTTCTTCAATTACTGGACTTTGCACAGATGGCTTGATAGGTACAGAAGCACTTGAGGGTCCGAAGACTGCCCGTGGAGGAGCAATCTCCGGAGAGAAGATTCTTCCGCTACGAGTTATCTTACCTGTTCCTGCAATATTCCCCACATCGGGAGTTTCTTCATCGGAATTCTCTTCGGCTAATTTGATTTGCTTGACACCATGGTAGAAGATCTCTCCTCCATAGTTCCATGGTATCGTCTTGTTAGACTTATATGGGATAGGCCCCGGCATGGTAATTTTCAGCGGTACAAACTTAGGATCAGGCGTAATCTTAACAGGCCTTTTGTAGGTCTTGGAAAGATTGTCGGAGATGGTGATTATAACAATGTCATTGATTGAAGTAACAAGGGTAACAGGAGTAACATGAGTGATAGTAGCAACTGGATTTTTTTGAAAGAGGATCTCTTGGGTATCCATCAGGCGTTGGATGCCTGATTTCAACAGTGGGCAGTCGGATTGCAGGGTTGAACAGAAGTAACAGTCTTTTTCACAACCTGGGAGTATCCCGGCTTTCAACAAATTCACGTTAATCATTGGCAACGGAGTCAATAGGTCATCAACAGCGGTAACATGAAGATCTTCCACAATGGCATGAACATTATGACCATGCTTTGGCATAGGAGCGGATATCACATTAGGTTTTTCGGGAGCATCAAACTCTACCTCCTTGGAATCTATCAAATCTTGGATCTTGTTTTTAAGAGCCCAACAGTTGTTGGTATCATGCCCTATACTGTCCGAGTGGTATGCACATTTTGCATTGGAATGATAATAAGGAGAAGAGGTATTTGGGTTTTTCGGCGCTTCTTTCAAGTTGGTAAGGTTCAGCTTTAACAGATGAGGGAGGACTTGAGCCAGTGTCATATTGATTCGGGTGAATTGTTGTTGTGGCCTTTCTACCCTTTGCTGATTAGCTCTTGGATGATTGCTGCGAGGTTGATCGGCTGAGGAGTTTTGGATCATCACAGCCCCCACCGTTGGTCGGCGCTCCATTCTCCCTTGATTTCTCTGGGTATGAATAGCATAAACTTCCTTCTTGACTGGGAAGGTATTCTTAATAGAAGTGGAAGCGGAGGCATCCTTCTGAATTTTACCACTCTTAATGCCAGCTTCGACCCTTTCACCGGTCAGAATTAATTCGGTGAACCCTGCAGATGAGCTCCCGATCAAGTGATTGAAGAATGGACCTGACAGAGTCCCTAAAAACATGTCAACCAGCTCTCTATCCGACAAAGGTGGTTGCACCCTTCCAGCCAAATCCCGCCACTTCTGGGCATACTCCTTAAATCCCTCATTAGAGGCCATACCCATACTCTGTAGTTGAGTATGAGTAGGCGCTAAATCTGCATTGTATTGGTATTGTCGGTAGAAAGCAGCAGCCAAATCTTCCCAGTTATGAACATCAGATCTCTCAAGTTGATAGAACCAGTCCAATTGCGTACCTGACAAACTATCTTGAAAAACGTGGACCCATAGATCCTTATCAGAAGAGTGAGGTTGGATCTTTCTGACGTAGGATCTCAGATACATCTTTGGACAGGACAAACCGTCATACTTAGCAAATGTAGGTACTTTGAACTTGGGAGGAATGATGATCCCAACAACCAACCCTAGTTCTTCGAAATCTAGCCCAGGTACCCTTTACAACTCCATGGCTGCCAACCGATCCTCAAGATTTTTATACCTATCATCCGCCGGGGGGTATTGTTGTTCGGAGTAATCTTCATCCTCTTCCTCGTCTTCTTCTTCAGCTTCAGATTCAGAGGGCATTGCAACTCATTTTCCTTTACCAACCCCTTCGTCAGACGTCGAGGGGAACTCCAGAACTCTCCTAGCCTGATGCTCAAACCTTCTTCCCATAGTGGCCACACCAATTCTTTTCTTTTTCTTATTTTATGGTTCCTTCTCTTTTTCTAAC
This sequence comes from Vicia faba, assembly GCA_948472305.1. Lineage (NCBI taxonomy): Eukaryota > Viridiplantae > Streptophyta > Magnoliopsida > Fabales > Fabaceae > Vicia > Vicia faba. Next base: position 1,056,851,354 of record OX451736.1, on the reverse strand, counting down.
AATGCTTTAAGATCCTCTTGACCCTTTGCTAAGGTCATGAGGAGTTGTTGGAATTACAAATTCTGTGCTTGCAGATCTTTAACCATCTGCTCTATATCCATCTTGCTGAAATAAACAACAGAAAGATAAGGAAACCTGGTGTGAAGACCTGTTTATGCATATGATGAATGATATGCTATTTATGTAATGCATTCAAGGATTCAGAAATTCAAATTTGTTGCAAACAAAAAGAACACACGTCATATTAATAAGAAGGAATTTGTTAGTACATAAATGCCCCATAGGCAAAATATTACAAAATTCTTAATGTAAAAAGATGTTGCGCATCCTCTTTGGCACGATGTAAGTGTTAAGAGTCTCCTCTTCGTGAAGTCGGCGGGTAAGTTCCAAAACCTTCTTCTCACTGGCATAGAAGCTGGCTTCAAAAGTGTTTCGTTCTTCCTTGAGTTGTATCCAACTCTTTTGCAATTCTTCCAATGATGTTGGAATGTCAGGATGTAGGAGGGTGTATGGAACCTCTCCTTCCATAACAGGACCTTTGATCATAGGCAGAATGTGGGGGTAAGGCATCATAAGACTCTGGGCGCGGGTTCGTACCCACTTGAGATAAGGCTCAAGGGGGATGGAATTTTTGTGCCCCAGTGTCTTACTATCCACTTTGTTGGGCATCCTCCAAGCTCGGATAAACCTTTGTCGAAGCCCTTGCGCATCGTTGTCGAAGTCAAAAACCAAGTCAGGAATCAGCATATCATGAGGGCCATCTCTCCGGGCATATCCAAACTGCCTTAGAGCTAAACAGGGGTTGTAGGTAATGCCTCCCCTAATTCCAAGTAATGGGACATTAGGGAATTCTCCACAACGATCAATGATGATGACATTTTCTCTGGACCGAGAACACCAATGAACATCAGAGTGTTCGTACCCACTTGAGATAAGGCTCAAGGGGGATGGAATTTTTGTGCCCCAGTGTCTTACTATCCACTTTGTTGGGCATCCTCCAAGCTCGGATAAACCTTTGTCGAAGCCCTTGCGCATCGTTGTCGAAGTCAAAAACCAAGTCAGGAATCAGCATATCATGAGGGCCATCTCTCCGGGCATATCCAAACTGCCTTAGAGCTAAACAGGGGTTGTAGGTAATGCCTCCCCTAATTCCAAGTAATGGGACATTAGGGAATTCTCCACAACGATCAATGATGATGACATTTTCTCTGGACCGAGAACACCAATGAACATCAGAGTGTGTAAGAGTTATCAACCGTTGTGACCACCTTAAACCCTGCTTATTCTTCAAAACTGTTTGGGGAAGGTGATAAATAAACCACCTTGCTAGAAGAGGAGTACAACACATGAGAACACCTATTTTCCTCATTGTTCGTGTGTGAAATGAGTGTAGGATATCCCCAAGCAATGTAGGTACAGGATTCTGAGATATGAAAATCTTGACAGCATTCACATCTATAACCTGATCAGGGTTTGGGAACAAGCCCAACCCATAGATGAGAAGTTCTACAATCTCCTCAAAAGCTTGTAGATCTAGAGAATTCCAGCAATATATATATATATATATATATATATATATATATATATATATATATATATATATATATATATATATATATATATATATATATATATATATATATATATATATATATATATATATATATATATATATATATATATATATATATACATATAATTTCAGTGTGGATAAAAATAAAGAAAAATATCAAAATACAATTTATATATTATTTTCAAGTTTTAATAAATAAGATAAAAGTATTTAAATGCTTTATGTTAGAAAAAAAATACAAAATAAATGTGAAAAAATTATAAAAATATTTTTGAGCATTTTTTATATTTGGAAATAAATAAATAAAATCAGAAATGAAAACAAAAATGCAAGAATATAAAATTACAAGAAATTGGGCCAGGGGGTGCAAAAAGGAAAAGGGGGTGTCAAAAGCAGCCAGGCCAAGCCCAGCCCAAAACTTCATCTTCAACCTCTGGCTTTTGAAAACGCGCGCGTGCCCTGTACAAACTACCAGATCCTGTATACGAGCTCTATTGCAAAAACACATAACATCAAACTTGTAGAGAATTTCAAGACGATTCCAACCATATAAACAACTTGTCTTAACTCTCAAAGACCATAGAGAATTTCTCTGGCCCTAAAATCTAACCTAGTTTTTTCAGTATGTTCATGGATGAAATTCTCTCAGCATGCTTAATATAAATGAAAAATGAGCATATGTACAGCTTCATGACAATGAACACTACATTTTTTATTCACAAACCTAAGGATAAATGTTCCTAAATAGAGAGATAGGAAGTTGGCAAAAACCTATTTCAGTTAACTTCGTGTAGGGCAATGTGGAGCTTTTCAACAAGGCTTGAGATGTCTGGGAGCTTGCTTGGACTTCACTTGACCTTCTCCAATAGCCTGCTTGCCTTGAATGTACTTGAATCAACCTAGAGAACTCAACCTGCACAAGCTCAAAATGAAAATGGAAAACTCTGTAAATGGAGTTACAGTTGGTATTTGAGGTTTGGGATAGCTTGGATGAGTTGAATGGAAGGTATTTGAAGCAACTTGGGGCAAAACGCACGAGCCAATTGAGCTATGGAACTCAAGTTGCAGATTTTGCCCTGTTTTGCCAAGGGAATGTGATTTCTGGCTATAGGGTGTTTAGAGGCTCAAGCAATCGTGTTTCTGACTTAGAGGGATGTGAGAAAGATGTTCAAAGTGTTTGCACAAGTTTATCTTTGTTGGTGTTTAAGTTCTAAGGTTTTGGACAAGTTTCTTGTTTTTGAAGTCAAATGTGTGAAGTCCTGAAAACAGGCCTGTACAGGCTACCCTTATGCTTGCATACTTTACTCTTGGCCCCTACAACTTGTGGATTTGATTTTCTCTCTGAGATATGGACCAATGCTCAAGGGATTGTGGTTTGACATAAAGCACATTATGGCAAAAATGGAAATGTGCCTTTTTCTACTTAGGGCTTAATTTTGTGTACAATGTCCAAATGAATAAAAAATGGCTTAGACTAATGGATTTGCATTAAATTATTGAGTGTGAAGTGGTTTAGAGGCCTTTAAACTAGTGTAAGGCATGCTGCCTTGAAATTGCAACTTGTATGAACATGAATATGCCATGGATGAAAAATGAGTTTTTGCCAACTTCAAGCCTTCGATTCTCCCTAAGCACAAATGTGTTTGAGGAGTTCTTGGACAATTTGGAAAGCTTGCAACATTCTCTATAATCCATATTTGAAATGCAACTTGATATTCCAAGTGGAACTATATGAAAAATGGCCAAGAAGATAGGTCAAAATCCTGCCTAAACTAGGGCAAAATTTCACTAAGTTAAAAGTTTTAGGGACCCTTGTTCCAAAACTCATAACTTGAGATACAAGCTTCTTTTGAGAAAACTTTGTGAATAAAGGTTGTAGACTTTGTGAAGTAATACAACTTTAATGTTTGAGGTTTTGTTTGAATCCAAATGCATCATGGTGAAAATGTTGGGCAAAGTTAGGATAAATTAAGAAAATTTCATAACTTAGAAAAATTCTAAGTTATGAGATTTTTCAACTTTAAACCCTAATTTGCAATTTTGGGTTTCTTGATGAACAAGTTTCATATTTTGACACATATTGATTAAAAATGACCCTTGGCGCTTGATTTTGACCAAAAAGTCAAAGTTTGACTTTTCAGTGTACAGTCAAATTTTGATCAGTTGACTGAAAAATTCATCTGTCAATCTAATGCAATTGAGGTCTTTTGAACTTGTTGAATAGGTCAAGATGATGCTATTGAGTCCTTGAGTCCATGGTTGAGCCTAATTTGCCATTGACTAGGTCAAAAACTCAGAAATTGCCTTTGTACAGTCAAAACCCTAAAAATGACCATTTTGCCCTTTTGGTGATCTGATCAAATTTCTTGTGGATTTGTGGTCCAAACTTTATCAAATGGTTCATATGAGTTAATAATGTTGATGTGGGTCAAAATTCATGAGGTTTGACTGTAGATTGGCCACAGTTGACTTTTTCCCCAATACAGCTGATTTCTAGGTCAACTGTCCAATTGACTGGGCAAAAATTTGATTCAAGGCTTGAAACTTGGTATGGACAAACTTATGAGTCCAATATGAAGTATGAAAGTCAATTTGAGCATTGAAGGTCCAAAAATCCATGTGCAAACTCAAAATCTAATTTAGGTCATCAGTGCAAGGAGATGTCTTGAGCAGAGCAAACCCTAACTTGATCTTGAGTCCAAGGAGCCTTGTGATGAGAAATGTTGATAAAATGAGAGGGAAAATTTTGGGGTACAACAGTTCCCCATGTATTCTTTGTCGCACACATACCTTGTATGTGTTCAACAGCTTTTTTGTTGAAGATAGAGCTGCATCTTGGGCACAACATGACTTCTGACTTCTTTTTCTGGCATCTTTGTAGAAAGTCTGCCAGATTTTCATTTTCTGCGGTTTTGTTGATTTCCTCTTTTATTATGGCATCTTCTGAAGCCTTAGGTTCAGATACTTCAACCATATTGATTTGCACATTGCTCTTGGCTTCTAGGCCCTCCGCCGAATCTGTGACAGCAGCCAAGTAGGAACTTACAGTAGTTCCTTTGTTTGAACCTTCAGTGGACTTTTTCTGTATCATTTCGACAGCTTTTTTGCTAACATCTTCAGTGAAACTGCCTGTGATATGGTGGGAGAACTGACTTGAAGGTTTTGCGTTTGATCGCAAATATTGTGGTTAGAAAGAGTCGCCACCGACTTTTCTTTTATCCGAAAGGAAAGGTGAAAAAGCACAAGAAAGACCTTTAAGATTATTTCTTGAGTTCGGGGGGTAGATTATGAAAAGGGAAGGTATTAGCACCCTTTTCATCCATGGTTTTCCATGGGCTCTTAGTTACTTTCTAGATCACTTGCTTTTGTTTGAAGTTGTGCTTTGTGTGGTTTTTTTGAAAGTATTTTGTAAAGAGGCCATTGTTTAGGCAATCTTTGTAATGATTCTTGTTTGTAAGAATGTATACAAAGATGTTTGATCTTTTGAAAATGATTTCAAGTTTGTAAGATGTTTGAAAGTGTAGGTGCTTGTTTTGAAAATAGCAAGGATGTTTGTTTGAAATTTGATCAAGTGATTAGGAGCATTCTACCTACTCAAAAAGTCTTTTTTGTTCATTTTCTTTTCCTTTGACATTGTTGTCTTACCATTAATTTGGTAAGCAACCCTATCTTTGGATGTAAACGGGACGGTCGTGGGTCATCATATAACCATGATTAGCAATGTTGTAAGGTATCTTAGCATTCTCTTTTTGGGGCTAAGATCATTTGAAAGGCAACTTAGATAGTGTCATCGAGGGACTATGATCTTGTATTTTGCTTATTTTTGCTAAGATACCTCACATGCGTAATATGACCATTTTGTATAAGGCAACCAAGTGGAATAACCCTAGGGGTGCTTGTGTGCAAATGTATTATTTTCGTGCTTGTTTCTTTGTCTTGAATTAGGGTTTTCTAAGTATTGGTTTTAGTCTTTCCATACAAACCCCAATTACTAGCATTTGTATAAAGCGATAAATTGCGGAATTTAAAGTTACTAAGCTATTACAACATTTGTGGGGAGGGGGGTATACAATTTGTAAATGGGGATTGCAAGAATTTAAAGCCTAATTAGTCTATTACAACCATATTAAATTGATATCAATGTACAAGGAAATAAATAAATACAAAGTATAAAATAAATAAATGTACAAAAAATGCAAAATGTAAAGAAAATGTATCTTTGTTTGATTTTCATGAAAAAGGGATTTTGTCTTAACCTAATTAAATAAAGAATATAATTAATTAAATTTGAATTTTTTTAAGAAAAGATTTTAAATAAAACCCTAGTTCTATTAATTAATCAAAAGAAAATAAGTTTAAGAAAGGTATTTTTTGGTATTTTTATCTTAAAAATATTCATAGCATTATAAAATATTTTTAGTCTTTTTTATATCAAAAATAATATATTTAAATTAGTATGAAAGAAAATAACTAATAATCTAATTTTAATTATATTTACAAGATAATAAGTAAATAAATAAATAAAGTATAGTTAATAAAAATATTTTTTGTGAGAAAAATAAAATAAACTAAGTCAAAATATAAATCTATCATATTTTTGTATTTTATGATTTTTCAGTATTTAGAAAATATATTTAAGAAAATAAAAATGAAAATAAAAAAAGAAAATAAATAACCTTGGACCAGGGGTGCCAATAACCTGTAGGGAGGTTGGTTAGCAAAAATAAAAACAAGCCAGATCCAAAGAGGCCCAGCGCCTGCCAAAAAGCCAAAAATCACAAAAGTGAAAATGTGAAAAATGAAAAGGGTACCACTGGGGCTCGAACCCATGTCCCATAGATTACAGGTGCGTGCTTCTACCACTCGAGTAGCTATACATCCGTTAACATAAGCAAAACAATAAATATACAAGGCAAAACGCACCCTGATGACTTCATCTTCAACCTCCAGCCAGACCAACTGTAACTTGCTCATTTCTCATCAAAAATGAAAACTGTAAACATAAAACTTGTAGCAAATTTTCTCACGATTCCAGAAATGCAAAGTATTAAAATTATAGATCAAAGATAAGCATGAATTTTAATGGCCTTAATCTGAACCCTAAAAATTTCAGAAATTTTAGTTTCAAAATTCTCTAAGCTCAAGCAAAATTAATGAAAATTATGGACATGGTTAGCCTCAGGGGAATGATATCTACATGTTTTGTTCACAAATAAACTATTGATGATGCCTATATGAAGAGTTCCAAGTTGAGAAAACTTACCTCAAAACTGGAAATCATGTTTTGAGTTTGAGCTTGTTTCAAGTGATGGTGATGATCAGGTTAGCTTCCTTGAGGTCCTGGGAAGCTAATGCAATGGTTTGCTTGAGTTGAGAGTGGCTGAAATGACTTAGAGAAGTCAATGTGAAATGCTCTGTTTTTGGTTATGGAGGATATGGTAAATGATGTTACAGTAATGAAACAGGGACAGGGATATGTTACACTTGATGTAAGGAAGCTTTAGAAACTAAAAGGCCAAGAAACGCACGAGGGAAATGTGAGTTTGATGTTCAAGGTCAGAAACTGTGCAACAATGGAGTTTGTGGGAAATTTCTAATTTGAGAGAGCTTTGGTGTATTTCAGGGTGCTTCAGCCTGTCCTTTAGCTCACAAATAGTGACTTTATTTATAAGAAACAAGTTTGGAGACTTCTTGTTGATCAGAATTCAAAATCACAAGTTTATGCATAACATGTGATTTTTTAGAAATTCAAGTTTCAAAGCCTTGTGTACTTGCTAAGATAGAGTGGTTATGCTTTAAAAAAGCTTGCTTATGAATTTGTGGATGGAGTGTGATCTGAGGGAACAAGTTAGAGGATCAAGAATGAACTTTATGCAAAAAGCTTGCTTTACAAGAATGGCAATGTTAACTTTGTGCCATTAATGGAAATGCAACTTGGACAATAGCTCAATTGTTTGGATCAAAGCCTTAACAGTTGTGTAAACATTTAATTATGGAGTGACAAACAAGTTTGAGGCCTGCAAATCAAATATTATGCAGCCTAGCATGGATTTGGTTCATGTGTTCATAAAAAATGACTTGTAATTCAAGTGACAAAACCCTAACTTTATTTGTTCGATTCTCCCTACTCAAGAATGATCTCAAGGAGTTCTTGGACATTTTGGAAAGCTTTCAATGTTCTCTAGAAACCATCTTTGAATTTCTTTTGAATATTCCTCTTAGAATTATATGAAAAAGTACCATGAAGTTGGGTCAAAATCCTGACAAAATTAAGGCAAAATTTCACTAAGTGTTTAGTTTCATGACCACATGTTCATAAAATTATAACTTGAGATCCAAGGATTTTTGGAAGGAGTTTTGTAAAGAAAAGTTATAGATTTCATGGATATCTACAACTTTCTTGTTGGAAGTTTTTCTTGAATCATCTTGCGTCATAGTGAAAATTTTGCTCAAAGTTATGAAAAAATATGAAATTTCCAACACTTAGAAAAATTTGTAAGTTTAGAAATTTTGACTTTTCAAAATAAAATCTTGACTTTTTGATTTCTTGATGAATAAGTTTCATATTTTGACATGTTTTGATGAATTATGATCTTTGGCACTTGAATTTGAACAAAAAGTCAAAGTTTGACTTTTCAGTATACATTTGACTTTTGATCAGTTGACTGGAAAATTCATATGTCATTCCAATGGACTTGCAATTTTTTAAACCATGTCATTAGGTCAAAATGATGCAATTGGACTCTTGATATTATTCCTTAAACCAATTTACCATTTTCTAGGTCAAAAATCAGAAATTGCCCTTTCCTAGTCAAAACCCTAATTTTGACCATTTTGCCCTTTTGGAGATTTGATCAAATTTTTTGAGGAGTTATGGTCCAAACTTGATCAAATGATACATATGAGTCTAAAATGTTGATGTGGATAAAAAATTATGAAGTTTGACTGTGAATTGGCCATGGTTGACTTTTTCCCCAATACAACTGATTTTTAGATCAACTGCTCAATTGATTGATCAAAAGTGTGATTCAAAGCTTGAAACTTGTCATGAGTAATCTTGGGGGTCCATAATGATCCATGAAAGTCATATGGGGCATTGGAAGTTCAAAAATCCTTGTGCAATCTCAAACCGTAATTTTGGTCATCAGTGCCTGAGGAGGTATCTTGAGCTGATCAAACCCTAATGCAGTCTTAAGTCTAAGGAGATCTTATGAGCAAATTCTTGATAAGTGAAAGGCAAAATTTTGGGGTACAAATGCTGCCCCTTTTCAATCTTCTTAAACCTGAAGAGTGAGATTGGCGAGTTTTGTCATTCGTGACTCGAAGGTGGAAGATGAATGGACACTAGAGTGCCCAGAAATTTGCACTCGGTGATGTGATGGTATAGGGAATGGGATTAAAGATGCCATTTGGAGAAGTGATAGAAAGTTGTTGGAGATAGGCTTGTAGATGCCATCCAGAAGTGATTGCTGAATCTGAAAGAAAATCTGAATGAGTATCAGAATGACGTCCGTGTCTGGAGCGTATCTAAACTGTATCTGGAAGTTGAAAACTAAATGAGTATCAGAATGGCATCCGCGTATGGAGCGTATCTGTACTGTATCTGGAAGTTGAATCTGAATGAGTATTAGAATGGCATCCGTGTCTGGAGCGTATCTGAACTGTATCTGAAAGTTGAATCTGAATGAGTATCAGAATGGCATCCGTGTTTGGAGCGTATCTGAACTGTATCTGAAAGTTGAATCTGAATGGGTATCAGAATGGCATCCGTGTCTGGAGCGTATCTGAATTGTATCTGAATGAGTATCAGGATGGTGTCCGTTTCTAGAGCTTATCTGAACTGTATCTGAAAGTTAAATCTGAATGAGTATCAGAATAGCATCCGTGTCTTGGAGCGTATCTGAACTGTATCTGAAAACTTTAAAAAATGTCAATGGTAGTTATTAACCTTATCCTGAAAAGGGTAAAATGTTAGCTAAAATGCAAAGTCATGTTGTATGAAATGCATGGTGTTGTACCCAAAAATTTGCCCTCCCATATTCTTCAAGGTTTGTCAAGAATCATCTTCAAATGGTTCAAGATTTCTAAAGGGTTGCACAGTCCAAATGCCTCCTAAGCCAGTCAAAATTAGGGTTTTGGTTCCTTCAGTGAATTTGAGTTTCTCAATGGCTCAATCAAGTCTCATATGCCTATACATATTCTCAAGCATCTACATGTCAAGTTTCAAGACTCACAGTGTCAAATTGCACAGTCAAAAGCTCCATTTGCTTCACAGTCAACTGCAGGGGCAAAAGGGTCATTTTGCAGTCAAAAGTCATAATTTTTGGTCAACATATTATTTTGAGCTCACAAACATAATTTGATCAAGTCTTGATCATGATTCCACAAGCATGGCTCAAAAATCATCAAGATGCAAAAAGTTACTATTTTTGGACAGCAGAAAAGTCAATTGTATCTTGATCAGGGCATAACTTTTTCATGGTTCATCAGAAAAATCCCATCTAATGCTCATTTTGAATAGGATGACATTTCCTACAACTCATCTTCACATTCCAAGTCCAAGAAATACTCTCACAAAAAGTTATCAATTTCTACATTATAGGTCAATTTCAAAAGTCAACAAAAATGCACTTTAAGTCAAAGACCATAACTTGAGATTGGTAAATCAAAATGACATGGGACCAAAGGCATTGGTTAGAGGACTTCAAGACCTTTCCAAAATGTCCAAGAACATGTTCATGTGATCAAAATTGAGCAAGATATGCATTGGAGAAGTTTGGAAATTTTTGTGAATTTGCAAAAGTCAACTTTGCTCAAAACACCTTGTTTTTGCTAATGGGCCTCAAATTTCTTCTTGAAACTTTGTCCAAGGCTTATGCACGACCCATTGAGATTATTTGAATTTATTTTCTTATTTTTTATTAATTAATTGGATTTTTAATTGATTTTAATTCATTTAATTAATTTAAAATGTAGGAAATTAAAAGATTTGATTTTTCAATCTTTTGGTGAAGCAAACAAGCTCAAGACAAGCTGGCAAATTCGTGTGCACATCAAGGGGACAAAAATATCCAAGTTTGGCAAGTTTTCTCAATCAAAAAGATAGAAAAATATTTGATTTTCAATCAAATATTGAAACATCAATTTCATGGATTTCCTTGCAAGATTGTAACCTAAACTCAGTCTCCTATATATACACAACTCAACCCTAATGCCATGGACGTGAAAAATGCTGCAGAAAAACCATAAGCACATTGAAAAAAATCAAGAAAACTTGAAAACTGTTTTCCAGGTTCCAACGTGATTCAAAGCATTTTGTGGATTCTAATACATTGCTAGAACTCCCAGAAACGTATTGGAATCAAAACCAAGTGCTAAGGCCTAAGAAATCGCTCTATACGAACCCACGGTTTGCACATTTTTTTCACAATCGTAATCATTGATTCATGCATATTTGACATCTTTTTGTGATCGTTTTGTATTGCTAGGGACTGTACGGAGCTTTTGGCATAGGTTAATTGGATTAAAACGTCCTAAATCCAAAGATACCATGAACGAAATCTAGGGTTTCCAAGCTTCCAAATTGGGGCTTTATTACTCAGGCAAAATTAGAACCCCTGGCGCATATGGTTGAAATCGTTGCATCAAGACGAATCAAAATTCACCCTCGTGAACAATTTATATTGAATACAGACCTATTCGCTATTATTCCTCATGTTAGATTGTGGGGGTTAAAAACCCCCGCTATCTGTTTGTTATTTTGCAGGTTCAGTGAAAGAGATGAAGACGTGTAAGCGTGCCATTGGAACGTTCAAATAAAACGCGCGCTTGTTTTGTTTGTACAGCATATGGGTTTGTTTTTATATATTATTTTCAATTATCACTATAATATCAAATGCAAGCGAATGGCTCAGTGGTGGATGCGTTGTCCAAGAATCATTGGGACCTAGGTTCGATTCCCAGGTCCCCCAAATCCCTTGTTTCTATTTTTTCCAATGTATTCACATGCAGGCTGCTGAATGTTGTCCACCATATACCCCACTCATCCAAGTGCCAGGTGGCTGGCAAGGCAGATCCAAAGGCCAAAAGATGATGAACACCATGTTTCCCAGTCAAAGCATGCGTAGACAATTTCCAGAAAGTCAAACGTGGCTTGCAACTTGATGGGCCAGAATTGCTTCTTCACCTCCATCTGGGCCCAACACCCCCCTGGGTTTTGTTTTCTAATTTTACTCTTTTATATTTTATCTTTTATTATTTTTACTAATTATGATTATTATTTAATTAACTTAACTAATATTTTTCATAATAAATTCTGAAAACTAGTATTATTATTATTATTTATTAAATTCACTATTAATTATTATTTTGTAAATAAATGCTAACATAAATTCATTTAGTTTAATTAGGTTAAATTTGACTTTTTTCTCAATAACTTAAAATAAATTAGAATTAGGGTTTTTCTTTTGATAACTTTTAATTTCCTTTTTTATTTTTATTTTCATTAAAACATAAAAAACACAAAAATATTTTTTTCTTTTAATTAAATAATTAATTAGTAAATTAGGTTTAATTTGAATTAATTGCAAAAAGGACCAAAATTCCATTCTTTTCTCAAAAAGGGTCAAAACCCTAAAGATTTTTCCCGATTCAATTTTTTTCGCGCGCATATTTATTTTTAATTCCTATTTTGATTATATTTATGTATCTGCTCCGAGAATGTAATAGATAATTAGGACTTTTATCGCTTTATTTATTTTCTCGCATTTACTTTCCAAGGGTTATGTTTTTGGCGATGTAAATACCCGACGCCTTGTAATAACGTAGATTTACTTTCCGTAATTTATTTTCCGCACAATTATTAACTATTAATTATGCATGACAAGACTTGTATGAAAAATAAAATCAACCCGTAGCTCACAATGATGCATGCAAATACAATTTAACATGAAACCTGACACACGTGCACATGCCACTCCTAGGGTACGCCTCACTTGGTTGCCTCGAGGTGGTCATTAAGTATAGGGTGTTTTAGAGGTCGCCCTCCTGTCTAAAGATCCAGTTGCCTCGGATAAAAAACGATCTAAGACATTAAGGTTATCGCTAAGGTGTCCTACTATTGCTTTAGTGACCACACATGTCCCTAATAATCTAATTGACCCGAATAACTCCAACGACGGTACTTCCTACTTCTCAATAGTGGGATAGTACTGTCCAAAGGACATTTACACAGCTTAATTCCTTTAGAGTAGGTAGATTTCTCCTGGGTACTTGCTCTTTCAAAAACAAAACAAACTTTTCGCACTCACACTTTCAAACAAAAGTTTTCAAACAAATACTTCATACACTCTTGAGGACTGATACAAGAGTTACCTAGAAGTTTTTCAAAACAAACTTTTTCAAAACCCACAAACACAAGAAAAGCAAACATTTTTGAAAACATAGTGAGCAAGTACCTAAGAGCCCGTGGATAACCACGGATAGAAAGGGTGCTAACACCTTCCCTTTCTATAATCTACCTCCCGAACCCCAGAAACATCTCGAAAAGGAATTTTGCTGTGCTTTTATCCTTTCCTTGTTGGAGAAAATAAAAGACGGTGGCGACTCTTGCTTACCGCGACATTTCGCGAACCAGCATTTCAAAACAGTCAGTTCTATTTCCACCGATCACAGAACTGGCGACTCTGCTGGGGAATATAAGTGAGGTGTACCTTAGGATTAGATCATTCTATGTTTTCAATTGTATGTCTTGATTGCTTTAATATTGTGGACTTGCATCGGAGTTTCATATATCCTAACCCGGATCTGGGGAATACCCTTTAGGTAGCAATAAACTGTGAGGGACCTGTCCGGCATAGACCGACACGGGTGAAGCAGTAGCTACGTTGGTGTGACACCTTGGTCTGTACCGATATCCCTTGTGTTGGAACGAGGAGAATATGGGTCTTCTGAGGAGTCATTAAGCACCAACTGACCTTAGAACCTTAAATTGACCCAACTTGGCCATAGAATAGTAGCAGTATGCTACACTCATTGAGGCTAAACTCTCGCAATGGTTCCGGCCGCAAGAAAAGGTTGCGAAGCTTGAGTTATGACCGATTGAGGGTAGTCAGTGATATTGAGATCCTCTAGAACCCGGTTACTATTTTCTAGGACAGGTCTTAACCAACTGAAACTGAAAGAGGGTAGTATCCAAACTTCATGCCAACCTGAAATCTAAGGGCTCTTTTGTGTGACTTGTGTGCCTTCAAATCTGAACTACTTGCACATTCTTGTTATCTGACAACATGAGTTCCTTGCAGGTTTTGTTTACAGTCCTTAATCTGGACTTATTACAGGGCTTACTTACACCTCACACTTTTGCATCCACGTACATAACATCATACGCATCATAACATCATACCATGGCATTTCCTTAACCATTTCAAGGATCTCAAGGGTTTGTGATGCAGGTCATGATGAATCAAATGTCTAGCAAGGGGCAAAGGGGATTTATTTTCCTTTAACCAAGGTTGTCCAGAAATCCAAACATGATAACTTGAGTCAGGGGCTATGACCCACTCGATATGGTGAGCTTTGACTCTTGAAGAAGGACTCTCAACAACATAAAGTTCCTTCAATCAAGCTACCCAAATTCAAATTCTAACAAGTTTCTTGGTTTACCCCGCGAGATCCTTGAAAACATTGCATGCATATCATACATATCATTGCATTACAGGTACACTTTTTACAGGTCACTTATCTTCTTCGCTGTTTATTTCAGCAATCATCATGTCTACTGAACCTTCCGCTGAGCAAGCTATCAAGGCCCTCCAGGACCAGAACGCCCAGTTCCAGGAGTTGGTTATGAGCCTAGCCCATGGTCAACAGGATTTAAAGACATTGATTCTGAAAGAGAAGAAGAAGAAGAAGAAGAGGACTGTTTTGTTCAACACTAGACGCAGATCTGGGAATGGATTACAGAATGAGGCTGAGCTGACTACCTCATCTGTAGGCAAGGATAGTCCCCAAGAGAGAAGGGTTCCTAGTCCAGTGGTCTCCGACAACGAGACGGATTATAATGACGAACAGTATCCTCCTGCCGAGAACATGTACAAACAGCTGGAGGACCATTTGAGTGCTATGGAGATTCAACATGTGCCCGGGTTGGACTTCGGAGACCTAGGCTTATCCTCTGGGGTGGTGATCCCCCACAAGTTCAAGGCACCTGCTTTTGCAAAGTACGACGGAGCTTCCTGTCCTAAGCTGCATCTCAGATCATATGTAAGGAAGATCCAACCTTACACTGCAGACAAGAATTTGTGGATCCATTTCTTCCAGGATAATCTTTCAGGGACTCAACTCGAATGGTTCTATCAGCTGGATGGAGCCAGTATTCGTAACTGGGAGGACTTGGCTACTGAATTTTATAAGCAGTATCAGTATAATTCCGACCTCGCTCCTACGCGTACCCAACTCCAGGGCATGTCACTAGGGACGGGTGAAGGATTTAAGGAATATGCTCAAAAGTGGAGAGACCTTGCTGGAAGGGTGCAGCCACCTCTAACTGACCGTGAGCTCGTTGATATGTTCTTGGGGACCCTGTTTGGTCCATTCTTCAACCATCTGATTGGGAATTCTTCTGTTGGGTTTACAGATTTGATCTTGACTGGGGAAAGAATTGAAGCTGGTATCAAGGCTGGGAAGATTCAAGAAGCTACACCTTCGGATGCTCGTAAAAAGCCTTACAGTGGGAAGAAATAGTCCAATGCTGCTTACAGTCAAAAGAGTCGTTGTGACCAACATGTAGGGGCAGTCATGATCTCTAGTTCTGCGTCACGCCGACAACCTCAAAAGGGGAATCAACGAAGGCCGGACGAACCTAAAAGATAGTTCACCAACATCAATATGCCACTGCCACAAGCACTGCAGCACATGTTGAAGATGAATCTGATCACGGTGATAAACCCTCATGCGAACCCCAAGACTTCTTCTCCAAATTACAATCCAGATGCAAGGTGCGCTTACCATTCTGGTAGCTCGGGGCACGATACTGACGATTGTTGGACGCTGAAATACAAGATTCATAATATGATTGATGCCAAGGAGATCGAATTCGAGCTTTCTGAGACTCCTAATATGATCACTGCTCCCTTGCCAAAACATGGCTAGGATCGAGAGACTTTTGTTCATTTGAATTCTGATATTGTATTTTTCTTTGCTTATTCAAACAATTATCATGTCAAACTCTCTTATTTCATTAATGCATTACACGTGTCTGTTTTGAAGTAATTATGTTCACTATGCTTAAAATTTCTTTCATTTTTTTATGTTTAACTCTCGATTAGAAAATTCTAAGCCTTTTGAGGGAGGATGACGAAAACGATACCACGATCTTTACAGTATGCTTTTGAACAGACCCCGCTGACGATGTACAGGCATTGTTTCAAATCTTAAACAGTGGAGTTATAAGGAAGATAATCCATAGTCAACCCCTTTGAGCCAAAGAAGTTGGAGTTTTTCTTTTCAAAAATTAAAACCCTTAATTATAACCTAGGGCAGGGTAGTTTTCTCAGTTGATCCAGGTGCACAATGAACAGCATCAAAGGAGTCCTTCCAAAACAAAAGACAGTGATGGTTCTGAATAATCATAAAGACAGACAGTCATTATTTCTCAAAATAAAAGCCCATTAAGTCAAAACTTATGAAGGAGACTTACAAAACTGGGGCATCCCGCTGACTGTAATCACAAAAGAAATAGTTCAGGCAAAAAACAGGGATAACAAAATTAAAAAGAAAGAGGTCCTATAAACCCTCAACAAAAAAAGAAAGGACTTCCTGGTCAAAATAAAACTTTCAGTATCCGAACCATCACCGGAATATCAGAGCAAAGACTCAACAAGATCTAATGCACGATTAGCTGAGTTTAGGATCGAAGAACATCACGAAGAGCGGGTGGGTACAAATATAATTTGAGCCTTTATCCTTTGTTTCTTAAACCGTGAACCAGGCCACGTTATAACCCTTAAAAGTCCTAGCTGAAGCATGGGTTAGTTCAAAAACATACTGTTACAAAAGGTATCCTGACTCCTGTAGGGCTCGCTGAAAAATCCTGAGTTGACATCATATTTTACAAAAAAAATTCCTATTTTAATGAAAACTGCATTTTCAAAAACTTCAAGACAGACATAAGCTTTGCATTCTTGAAATAATATTGTTTGCATATGACTATTTGTTCAACAGCAGAGAAATTCGCACGACGAATATCCAGTGAACAAAAATCTTCTCAACAAAAAGGTCACCTCAAGTGGAAGAAACACCTCCAACCAAGGGGCAAACATGATCATTTTCCATCATCTGGGGCAGTTAAGTCAAGATTCAAGGAATCTCTCAAAATGCCAAACAGCCAGGGGCAAATCTCCGCCTGAGTCACTTGGGGCATTGGACATGAATTCCAGCAACGAATCTTGCACGATCAGACATCTTCTAGTAGTATGGCGACACCACGCTACTGACAGTGACAACTCCCTACATCCTGAGAGCATGGACATTGTCGAAAAATACTACGCATAATCAAAGACCCGCTAGGTCGACTGGCCTAGGCAAAAATAAGGGCTTCCCGGCGAACCAAAAGGGTTCGGGCAAAAATAAGGGACGAAAATGAAAAATTTGTACACCCGGCAAGTCGAAAACCTGAAAAGGAGGCTTGGGCAAAAATGGGTATCCCGGTGGACTGAAAACCCGAAAGGGCGGTCCAGGCAAAAATTAGGGATCAAAGCGTACGACTATGTCCCAGCATCTCGTCACTTGCCTACCAGAAAAAGATTTGTCAAAACGGCAGTTATCAAGACCTCCACAGGTACCTTCTCCCGCAGAAACTGGGGCAATAAGAATTGTCTAAGCGATCTAGTTGCTCTGTCCGCTGAGGTACCAAGGTAAGTTCAACTGAAGAACATGACCAAGATACCTTCACTCCCCGCAGAGTAAGACAAGGTTCGGCAATACTCTCCCCAGGCAGAATTGGTCTCCAATCAGCCCTAAAAAGGCACAGTATCCCTAGCAAGTCAGCAACACTCTCCCCAAGCAGAGTTAGGCTACTGTCAGCCCTAAGGAAGCTGGATATCCCCAGAAGATCTCAATATTCTCCAGCGGAGTATGCAGATGTTCCTAAGCAAGCATCCCTAGCAGTCTTAATATTCCTCGACAGAAATATAAGATTGTTCCCCGGCGGAATACCGACACCCCAGTGAAGCCACTTCCCCAGTACAGTCCAAAGCTTCCCCAGGAGAGTTGAATCATCTCCCCAGTAGATTCTGGAAGCTTGTCCCGTGCAGAGTGCAAACATCTCTCCCCGACCATATTCAAAGGTTATTCCCCACCAGAACCTAACTGGGTTATCCTTAGCAAATTGCAACGGAAAGATCGTCCTCAGCAAAGTTCTTCCTACCCCCAGCGGAGTTCATCAAAATCCCAACAGAGTTTATCAACGGAATCCCCAGCGGAACTATCGTTAAAATCTCAGCGAAGCATCTCTTCCCACAGAGTAATTCCCCGCGGAGTAATCTATTCACCAGGTTTATTCCCCAACGGAGTCATCTCCTCCTACAGGTTTATTCTTGCAATCATCTTCATTCATCATCCCCAGTGGAAACGAAGAACTCAACGCTATTCTCCAGCAGCTCTGGGATTTATTTTCCCTAGCTAAAAACATCACATCTTCATACATTATGACAGGCATACGCATCATACAACACAAATCTCATTTATTCTTGAGAACATCTTAATATCATGCAGTTCATGCATCATGACATTGCCTACAGCTAACGTTTTGCCTTTTCAGGAAAAGGTCAATCAAAAGATGATTACCATCTACCTTTGTAGTTCCAGATCAACACCTGTAACCAGCCAGGAAAATTCTGTGGACGACTGATCGTGGGTTAATACCTGAAACCAGACAGGACAATTATCTACTTGATCATCATGAGGAAACCCTACACTGGTTCCTTCTCAACTTCAGATGTAGTTTTACACGGACTCATCAACAGGAAACCCTACACCGGTTCCTTCTCAACTTCAGATGCAGTTTTACACGGACTCATCACCAGGCAACCCTACACCGGTTCCTTCTATTTCAGATGAAGTTTTACACTGACTCATCGTCAAAGTAACCCTACACAGGTTCCTCATCCCTTCCAAGACGAAGTTTTACACGAACTCGTCCTCAGGCAACCCTACACCGGTTCCTCCTCAGTTCCAAGATGAAGTTTTACACGAACTCCTCGTCAAGATAACCTTACCCCGGTTCATCCTGACACTACAAGAAAATTAGTGTTTAACGACACAAAAATTGCGACAGTTATGTGATAACTGTCGTAATTGACATATAGAGACAGTTTTTACGACGGTTGACACCAACCGTCCCTAATATTTATTTTGCGACGGTATATTTAACCATCATAATATTATTATTACGACGGTAAAACAACCGTCGGCCCCCATTTAACACTTTTAACATTGATTTTTCACCAACAACTAGTCACGACGGTAAAATTAACCGTCCTAAAAGGCATATCACGACGGTAAAGCACCCGTCGCACCCTTAAACCTTTCACGACGGTAAAATTATCCGTCCTAAAATTTATTTCACGACGGTAAAACAACCGTCGCACCCAAAACCTTTAAAAATTCTTTTTATGATTTTTTAGGTTTTCTAATTTGTTGTTTTAGGGTTTGATTTGATTATTAGATTAAATATGCAATAAAATGTGAAAGGCTAACCTCTTAGCATTACTTCCTCTCTCTATGATTCCTCTTTCTTTCTTCTACATTTCTCAAAACTGGAACTAAAAAACTCCAATTTCCTCTTCAGTTCATGACAATCCCGCAACAACAAAAAAAGACAGAACACATGAGGTTTACCAACACGATTCCAACTTGTGTCGATGGATAATTTGGCCGGCGGCTTTGGTGTGTGTGACGATCGGAGTTTATGGTCGAAGCAATAGCGGCGGCCGGTGGTAGTTGAGAGGATGATGGCGGATTGTTGAGCAGCAGAGGGACCTCACATCGGCTGTGTATGCTATGTGGAGAGAGACAGTGTGCGTTGTGGTTGTGTGGGTCATACGGAGGTGGCTGATGCAGAGAGGGTCTCTATGTTTGCGGAGATGTGGCTATGACCCAACAAGGGCACCATTGTGGTTGGTGACAGTGACCAGTTATGCACGGTGGCTGGTCGGTGGTGACATTATGTATGGCGTGGATTCGAATCTGTATGTGTCGGTCTCGAGGTATCATTCTGGCGAACAAGCTTTTGGTTTCTACTTCAATATCCTTTCTTTTGCATATAGAAACTTGGATTATATTTATGTGTTATGATATTGTATTATGGTTTTTGACAGGTTGTATGAATTAATGGTGATTTGTTTTGACAAGTTTGGCTTATGGTGAAAATAGAGTTTATGTTTGGTTTTATGGGCTGTTATTGTTGTGATTTGTTATGATAAAAAATGGTGGATGATAGGTAGAATGATTTTATCAAATACCACTTGATTTATCAGAAATAAAGAATGACTTATTGTTGGATTTTTGTTAAATTGTATGTTGAATAAATTGTGTAATCGATAGATATTTGTAGTGATATAAATGTGAAAGGGATGTGTATACTATGTACAAGATTTAGTGTGAGAGTGTTAGTTGTAGTGTAAAAAGTGGAAAATTGTTAAGAAATTGGTGAATGAGAATAGGTGTATGTGATTGATGGTTGGGACACTAGAAGCAAAACGTGAATTAAAAAAATAGTGTGGAGGATATGTGAACAATGTCAATTGTGTTAACAAATAATATAATGAGTTGATTTAAAGAAAGCTCCATCAGAGAGCGCCATCAGAGAATTGGTATTACAGGATACTGCTGCTTATGACAGGTCAGTTGGAAAATGCAACAGTTGCTGTTGATGCATTGTCTGTATGGTAAGTTATTAGTGAGTAACAAGTATTTGAGATTTACAAGTTTTATATTTATTAGTTATTACAGTATTGGAATTGGTTTTGCAGTATGACTATCAATGAATTGGAATTGATTCCATTTGCCTTCTTTGCCTTCTGGTGCTCATGCTATTGCTGGTTCTTTAGAGAAACTTGTTGGTGGTCTTGATGGTTCGATGAGTCAGCGAGATTCTAGTTTAGAGTCCATAGCTACAATTCTTAAAAATAATCCAGGTGCTGTCTCGAAGTTTGTGGAGCTTCAAAATGGAAGAGCGCTGCGTTCTGTAATTGAATTAACCAGGGATCGATTCTCCCGGACAATGTTACTGGCATGCTTGTGCCTGATCTGTATAAAGAATTCTTCATCGTGCTTTCTGCAAGATATAGCGATCAAAACCAAATTGATATATATTTTGCTTGAGCTCCTTGATGATTCTGGTCAAGTTGGAGAAGAGGCTTCCTTTGCTTTTTCGAGTTTAGTTGCTGGAAAGGAAGATTTGCAGAAGTTAGCATTTGAGGCGAATGCTATAGACAAATTCTACAATCACTTGCAAAATCCTGAATTAAATTCCAAGCGTCTTGAAGGGATATTTCTAGCACTGGGCGATCTTTGCTCAAAATTGGAATGCTGCAGGTCGAGGTTTATGTCATTGCAGGTTTGTTGTTTCTTGGACACTACTAGCTAATCTCATGTATTTGTTACTAATAGTTGATTTTGTAATCCCCCTCCCAATTTCATATACAACCGTGTTCTTTGCTGCAAAAGTGACAGGTGAAAAAAAGAAAAACTGTAGTTATCCTTTCTTATGATTGGGTTCACACCGAAGTAGTTAATTCGAGATTTTACGCAAAATTTGAAAGAGGAAGTAAAATCGTAAATCGTGGAATCGTAACATTAATTGCAAGATTATACAAAATTCTAAAACTCATGTTTATGCATATAGCATTATTACTAAGATTGGGAGAGGGTAGCAAGATCTTAAAACATAAGATCATAACTAAGATCGGAAGCTCCCACCCAATTATTTTGTAAGATCGTAAAATATAAAATTGTAACAAAAATCACAAGATCCTACTAAAACAAAAACTAATACTATATATTTGAAATATTTTTACACTATTTTGGCAGGCTAGTGTATTCGTGAAAATGACCCTCTTTCATATTCTTTATACATGTATGATTGTGTTTTTATGTCTTATTATCATTTTCCGCAATCAACACTTTTTAGAGATTAGGGACATATTTTCCCATTACTTGGTTTACCATAAGCCAGTTTATTTAAAACCAACCCTACAATTGTTATGTTTATTCTCTAAACCCTAAATCTAAAAACTCACCATTTCAAAAGGCATGCATTCACTGCCACCAAATCGTAATTGTTGTGCATTTGCATTTGTCATCCTTCTCGGCTGGTAATGGTGGTGGCCGGAAAATGGCCAATTATGGCCAGAACTGGATGGGATCGCGCAAAATCAATCAACGTTGTCATAAGGCTAGGATTTTGGAGCGATCTTACTACAGTACACACTTTTACTTAAGATTTGGTTCGTCGGTGGTGAATGAAGTCGTAAAATCTTAAGATTTTAAGATCTAGATCGAGATCTTGACAACCATGATTATTACGACAAGGAAAACCTTAAATCACTTGAGATACTTGTGTAAATTTAAATTCATAAACATAGCTCACAAGTTATGTAAAACCTTAAATCACACTTCAAATATTCATATAAATTTAAATTCAGTCATTCATTAGCATAATCGTTTCAAAGATCGTAAGATTATACAATTCAACAGTTAAAATAGAGGATTCTTCTTGATTCCACTAAAATAGGATTATGCGTATACTCATAATCGCTGAGGGAAAGCATAATTGCAAAATCGTGGGATTTTATAATTCAAATTGGGATTTTAACTACCATGGTTATCACAACAATCATATTGAAGGATGAGAAGTGACAGGAGATGTGTGTGAGATGATAAGCAGGGTTACAAGTTAGGAGTACTGATACTAAATAACTTGAAGTTAGATTTCAACAGAAAGATTTCTCTTTATTTTGTAGAACACGTGAGAAGCATTAAGCATGTCTTCTTTCCCAAGACTCGATGGGCCTAAAGTTATTTTCCGTATCAGTTTTAGTTTAAGCATTAGCCACTCTTTAAGGGTTTTTTTTTCCTGTTTAGGGGATGTACGCAGTCAGCAATATTGCAAGTGGAAACGAGTTTCATAAAGAAGCCATAATGCAGATGATCTTTCCACAAGCAGAAAGTGGACCTCAGTCATTCTTGAGTCAGTATTTGCAGAGTAATGACAGCCGTCTACGCACATCTGCTGCTTGGATCATAGTAAATCTCACTGCTCCTGCAAGCCCCGGTGCATTTGGCCGGATTGCAAAACTGCGCAATTTTGGCCTTGTTGCTCAAATCAAGAGGATGGCCAGTGACCCTTGCATGGATGTTAAGGTCCTTTAATCTTTATATCAAGTTGTTGTCTTTTTAATACTTTCTCTTGGTCAATTTGTAAATTTTCTTTTGTTGATGCAGCTTCGAGCACGAGTTGCACTTGGGCAGATTATTTCTTTTGGTGATAGTTAAATCAATCAGTTCCTCCTTTTAGAGCACCTTATAAGTTGCTCCTTCTGCTTCCAGCTTCCAAAACGGTATGCTTCAGTGGTTTACTTCAACAACTTTGTCTCTCCTAGAAGTTCCTTTCTAGATATTATTTTAATAGGTTATGTTTATAAGTGGGGTAATTTTCATCTTAAGCTGGTTTTGTAAGATTGAGTTACACCAAACCTAAATTCTAAGATATGCAATTGAGAAATGGAATTAAATCTGATAAAGCTGGTTGTCGTTCTCTATGAAGCACAAATACGGATACCTGACATGATATCGATACTGACATGTTGACACTAGTGATAATTAAAAAACATAAATAAATTGAACGTAATCACATGCGTGAGTGTCGGACCCAGACACACATTTGCTCACAAGTGTCGGTGCTACAATGATCGTTCTATGTATGGGATAAATATTGATTTTTCTTTCTCTTGCTCTGCTTTGTTCTAGTGTGTTGTTTCACTTGAAGGTTTTGTAACATGTTCTATTCTATTCTAATGTGTCCAATTCGTTAATGCTTTTTAAATGCTTCCATTTGCAGGTGCATCAATTTGCTTTTATTTTTTTCAACCAGTCAGAGCAGTGTAAATCTTTTCAATTTTGTAAGCACTCCTGACCCGGTTACCATTCCCTCCCCCAAAGTCTATTATTTCTTGTGAGTTGGAAGCTCAAAGTAGATTTACAGGCTATACAGTATTTGTACCATGTGAGTAGTCAGTGTCGATTTTAGAACTTAGTTTCAACTTCATTGCGGTTCTGATGCAGTGACAAATAGTGGAGTTTTATGGGTAAGCAAAGTGCTGAGGGGTAGTGTTTGAAGGTGTTTCTAGTATTCGTGCATACCTTGTAACTTGTAAACTAGTTTTGTGGTTCATAAATTGCTTGTTCTCTTTTCGGAGAAAACAGATGACTCAATTTTGTTTGAACCTAAATAATGCTTTGTTATTTACAGCTAAATGATGCCTTTTAAATGGGTCCCGGTGCATTTTCTGGTCATGAATATATATGACTGACATGACATGAGGCTCTAAACTATTTAAGCTATTCTTTGTGCTGAGCTTCTAATTCATCACAAAAAGTTAGGGGCAATTCACGCAGTTGAAGGCTCTAGGGAATAGCAAGCGCTAAACCTAGAATAGAAAAACAAAGTTAGAAGTACAAAATTACAAAATCTGTCAAATAAGCTGGAATCTATTGTTGAATGCTTCCAACTTTGAGATTATTGCTGAAATTATTGTGGTTTGTGGGGTTGGAAAGCATAGAAGTGAAAAAGGGGAATCATCAATTAAAGCATTGGGTCAGAAGATGTTGATGGAGATGAAAAGTCCACTCAGGATTGATAAAAGGAAGATGGATGCTTTGTTGGTAAAGGTAAAGCTGTTAAAATCTGGTTATGTGAATTGAGGAAGCCATGATTTTGCTTCTATATATGATGTTATGTGCTTTCGCAGACAACAGGAAGCCGAGGAAATTCAGGGCCTGTTTGTGGTTCTAAAATAAATGAGTTACCTAACAACCATTCATCAAACACACTGTCTAGGAGTGAAGTTATTGCTTCCAAATGGTAGTCAAGGAAGGATCATGGTCCTAGCATGGAAGTTTAACACAAAATCACTTAACACTAAGGACTTTCATGAATTTTGTAGAATATTGTAACATTTTTTGTAATTCTCTCAAGTTGTAGCAAACCAATGTAAATATTAAAATGAAATTTGGCCTTTGATGATATTTGAATTTTTCTTGTTTATTGGTAAAATTTGCACTTCTTTTTACCTTTGATCACATTTTTTTTGATATTATTGATGATTATTTGATATTAAATGTTTTTATTGTAATTAACTTTATTATGTTGAAAAGTGATAGAAAATAAAATAAAAATACTATAAATAAAAAAATATTAAAGTAAATAATAATTTAAATATAATAATAAAATAATATTATATTTAAAATTATTTTACTAAATAATAATTTAAATAAAAATATTATTTGAAATTTATAAATCAGATTACGACAGTTAAAACCGCCGCAATTTCTAACCTACGGCGGTAGAATAACCGTCGCAAACAACAACAAAAACAAAAAATAAAGTCAAATTCACGACGGTATATAACCGTCGCTATCTGTTGTGCGTGACAGTTTTTGCAACCGTCGCGAAATAGGCTGGGGACGCACGATTCTGCGACGGTACTTCTACCGTCGTAGATTGTAAATTGCGACGGTTTTAACCGTCGTAATCAGCCAAAATAACCGTCCCAATCTATCATTTTTCTTGTAGTGTGAAGTTTTACACGAACTTATCCCGAAGTAACCTTACACTGGTTCCTTCTCAACTCCAGACGAAGTTTTACACGGACTCGTCATCAAGACACCCTACACAGGTTCTCTCTTTCCAAAGATGAAGTTTTACACGGACTCGTCATCAAGAAACCCCACACAGGTTCTCTCTATCCAAAGATGCAGCTTCACACAGGCTCATCATCAGTCAACCCTACACAGGTTTCCTTCCTTCAAAGATGCAGTTTCACACAGGCTCATCATCAGTCAACCCTACACAGGTTTCCTTCCTTCAAAGATGCAGCTTCACACGGGCTCATCGTCAAAGTAACCTCACACAGGTTCCTTCCCATTTCAAGATGCAGTTTCACACAAACTCATCATCAGGCGACCCTACACCGGTTCCTGCTTTCGTTCAGATGCAGTTTTACATGGACTCATCGTCGGGCAACCCTACACAGGTTCCTTCTTTCAACTTACAAGATCACAATTCAACTGACATTTCCAAATGGCATCTTTAAGCCCATCTCCACAACTATCTATTACATCTCCAGATGGCATCTATAAGCCCATCCCCGACAAGATTCTGTCGCATCTCCATATGGCATCTATAATCCCATCCTCCTATCCATCATATCTCCAAATGGCATCTGTAAGCCCATTCCTGACGTCACACTATGCGAGTGCAAATTTCTGGGCACTCTAGTGTTCAATCATCTTCCACCTTTGGATCACGAAAGGCACGCAAGCCAATCTACATCCTCAGGTCTAAGAAGATTGAACAGGGGAAACTGTTGTACACCAAAATTTGCCCTCCCATATTCTTCAAGGTTTGTCAAGAATCATCTTCAAATGGTTCAAGATTTCTCAAGGGTTGCACAGTCCAAATGCCTCCTAAGCCAGTCAAAATTAGGGTTTTGGTTCCTTCAGTGAATTTGAGTTTCTCAATGGCTCAATAAAGTCTCATATGCCTATACATATTCTCAAGCATCTACATGTCAAGTTTCAAGACTCACAGTGTCAAATTGCACAATCAAAAGCTCCATTTGCTTCACAGTCAACTGCAGGGGCAAAATGGTCATTTTGCAGTCAAAAGTCAGAATTTTTGGTCAACATCTTATTTTGAGCTCACAAACATCATTTGATCAAGTCTTGATCATGATTCCACAAGCATGGCTCAAAAATCATCAAGATGCAAAAAGTTACTATTTTTGGACAGTAGAAAAGTCAACTGTATCTTGATCAGGACATAACTTTTTCATGGTTCATCAGAAAAATCCCATCCAATGCTCATTTTTAAGAGGATGACATTTCCTACAACTCATCTTCACATTCCAAGTCCAAGAAATGCTCTCACAAAAAGTTATCAATTTCTACATTATAGGTCAATTTCAAAAGTCAACAAAAATGCACTTTAAGTGAAAGACCATAACTTGAGATTGGTAAATCCAAATGACATGGGACCAAAGGTATTGGTTAGAGGACTTCAAGACCTTTCCAAAATGTCCAAGAACATGTTCATGTGATCAAAATTGAGCAAGATATGCATTGGAGAAGTTGGGAAATTTTTGTGAATTTGCAAAAGTCAACTTTGCTCAAAACACCTTGTTTTTGCTAATGGGCCTCAAATTTCTTCTTGAAACTTTGTCCAAGGCTTATGCACGACCCATTGAGATTATTTGAATTTATTTTCTTATTTTTTATTAATTAATTGGATTTTTAATTGATTTTAATTCATTTAATTAATTTAAAATGTAGGAAATTCAAAGATTTGATTTTTCAATCTTTTGGTGAAGCAAACAAGCTCAAGACAAGCTGGCAAATTCGTGTGCACATCAAGGGGACAAAAATCTTCAAGTTTGGCAAGTTTTCTCAATCAAAAAGATTGAAAAATATTTGATTTTCAATCAAATATTGAAACATCAATTTCATGGATTTCCTTGCAAGATTGTAACCTAAACTCAGTCTCCTATATATACATAACTCAACCCTAATGCCATGGACGTGAAAAATGCTGCAGAAAAACCATAAGCACATTGAAAAAAATCAAGAAAACTTGAAAATTGTTTTCCAGGTTCCAACGTGATTCAAAGCATTTTGTGGATTCTAATACATTGCTAGAACTCCCAGAAACGTATTGGAATCAAAACCAAGTGCTAAGGCCTAAGAAATCGCTCTATACGAACCCACGGTTTGCACATTTTTTTCACAATCGTAATCATTGATTCATGCATATTTGACATCTTTTTGTGATCGTTTTGTATTGCTAGGGACTGTACGGAGCTTTTGGCATAGGTTAATTGGATTAAAACGTCCTAAATCCAAAGATACCATGAACGAAATCTAGGGTTTCCAAATTGGGGCTTTATTACTCAGGCAAAATTAGAACCCCTAGCACATATGGTTTAAATCGTTGCATCAAGACGAATCAAAATTCACCCTCGCGAACAATTTATATTGAATACAGACATATTCGCTATTATTCCTCATGTTAGATTGTGGGGGTTAAAAACCCCCGCTATCTGTTTGTTATTTTGCAGGTTCAGTGAAAGAGATGAAGACGTGTAAGCGTGCCATTGGAACGTTCAAATAAAACGCGCGCTTGTTTTGTTTGTACATCATATGTGTTTGTTTTTATATATTATTTTCAATTGTCACTATAATATCAAATGCAAGCGAATGGCTCAGTGGTGGATGCGTTGTCCAAGAATCATTGGGACCTGGGTTCAATTCCCAGGTCCCCCAAATCCCTTGTTTCTATTTTTTCCAATGTATTCACATGCAGGCTGCTAAATGTTGTCCACCATATACCCCACTCATCCAAGCGTCAGGTGGCTGGCAAGGCAGATCCAAAGGTCAAAAGATGATGAACACCATGTTTCCCAGTCAAAGCATGCGTAGACAATTTCCAGAAACTCAAACGTGGCTTGCAACTTGATGGGCCAGAATTGCTTCTTCACCTCCATCTGGGCCCAACACCCCCCTGGATTTTGTTTTCTTATTTTCCTCTTTTATATTTTATCTTTTATTATTTTTACTAATTATTATTATTATTTAATTAACTTAACTAATATTTTTCATAATAAATTCTGAAAACTAATATTATTATTATTATTTATTAAATTCACTATTAATTATTATTTTGTAAATAAATGCTAACATAAATTCATTTAGTTTAATTAGGTTAAATTTGACTTTTTTCTCAATAACTTAAAATAAATTAGAATTAGGGTTTTTCTTTTGATAACTTTTAATTTCCTTTTTTATTTTTATTTTCATTAAAACATAAAAAACACAAAAAATATTTTTTTCTTTTAATTAAATAATTAATTAGTAAATTAGGTTTAATTTGAATTAATTGCAAAAAGGACCAAAATTCCATTCTTTTCTCAAAAAGGGTCAAAACCCTAAAGATTTTTCCCGATTCAATTTTTTTCGCGCGCACATTTATTTTTAATTCCTATTTTGATTATATTTATGTATCTGCTCCGAGAATGTAATAGATAATTAGGACTTTTATCGCTTTATTTATTTTCTCGCATTTACTTTCCAAGGGTTATGTTTTTGGCAATGTAAACACCCGACGCCTTGTAATAGCGTAGATTTACTTTCCGCAATTTATTTTCCGCACAATTATTAACTGTTAATTATGCATGACAAGACTTGTATTAAAAATAAAATCAACCTGTAGCTCACAATGATGCATGCAAAGACAATTTAACATGAATCCTGACACACGTGCACATGCCACTCCTAGGGTACGCCTCACTTGGTTGCCTCGAGGTGGTCATTAAGTATAGGGTGTTTTAGAGGTCGCCCTCCTGTCTAAAGATCCAGTTGCCTCGAAACAGTTGCCTCGGATAAAAAACGATCTAAGACATTAGGGTTATCGCTAAGGTGTCCTACTATTGCTTTGGTGACCACACATGTCCCTAATAATCGAATTGACCCGAATAACTCCAACGACGGTACTTCCTACTTCTCAATAGTGGGATAGTATTGTCTAAAGGACATTTACACAGCTTAATTCCTTTAGAGTAGGTAGATTTCTCCTGGGTACTTGCTCTTTCAAAAACAAAACAAACTTTTTGCACTCACACTTTCAAACAAAAGTTTTCAAACAAATACTTCATACACTCTTGAGGACTGATACAAGAGTTACCTAGAAGTTTTTCAAAACAAACTTTTTCAAAACCAACAAACACAAGAAAAGCAAACATTTTTGAAAACATAGTGAGCAAGTACCTAAGAGCCCGTGGATAACCACGGATAGAAAGGGTGCTAACACCTTCCCTTTCTATAATCTACCTCCCGAACCCGAGAAACATCTCGAAAAGGAATTTTGCTGTGCTTTTGTCCTTTCCTTGTTGGAGAAAATAAAAGACGGTGGCGACTCTTGCTTACTGCGACATTTCGCGAACCAGCATTTCAAAACAGTCAGTTCTATTTCCACCAATCACACATGGTATAATGCATTTGTGTTATCAATGTTTATGATATATGCATGTAATGTATGCGTATGTGAGCTAATCTGTTGCGCTGTTGTTGGATTGGAGAAAATAAATCCTTGACCGCTGTTGAGGTTATGGAGTGTAAGTCTTCATGTTATGAAGCTGAAATGTTGACGAATTTTCACTTAGAGAAATAAACTTTGTTGTAAGGGAAATGCCATGTACTGCTTGAAAAATCCTGCTTGGTGAATTCGGAAAAATTTGACGACTTCTATTGGGGATTGATAACTGGAAGCTCTGTTTTACTGGGGATTAAACTGCACACTGCGGGGGATTTCATATATTAGAGAGATTTCCCTACCTCTTAAAGCCATCAGTGACTGTCTTTCTATTTTGTTTATTTGTAAACAGTAATTATGTTCAAAAATGAATCATTTGGACGTTTTTGTAAACAAAACACAAAAGTAAAGAAAAACAGATAGTTTTGCACTTTCAAAGGGGTATCTTTGTATTGACTTTGAGTAAGTATTTTTGTACAATGAGGAAAACATTCTAGTAAGAGAATGCCATCGTAAAAAATGAAAATTTTGATACAAAGAAAAGATATCTATGTGCAATAATCCCATGGGGTTCCCATTCCGCTATAGCCTTCGTATCTTTGAGCATCTTGTCTATTTGTTGCCTCGTCTGAAGATGATTGAATTGATCAGAACCTCTGAGCTTGTCAGGTTGTCCGTAAGGTGATCCAACAGAACATAGTCATACGCTTTAAATCCCTAACTTTTGCCTGGACCGTCCTTTCAGGTTTTTAGTCCACCTGGATACCCTTTTTGCCCAAGCCGCCCTTTCGGGTTTTCAACTTGTCGGGTGTATAGATTTTTTTGTTTTATCCCTAATTTTTGCCCGAACCTTTTTGGTTCGTTGGGATGCCCTTGTTTTGCCTAGGTGTGTCAACCTAGCAGGTCTCTTATGTGTAGTATCTTTTGACTATGTCTGTGTTCGCAGGGTGTGGCAGGTCGTCGCCATCCATGGTGGTCAGAATCATTACTCCACCAGAGAAGATGTTTTTATCACAAATGGTCCTTCGTTTGTAGGAGTCCATTTGCCCCTGGGATCACCTTGCGGCAGTATGATACGTTTGATAACCAAATCCCCGACTTGATACACTTGGCGTCTGACCTTTTTGTTGAAAGCCTTGATCATTCATTTTTGATACATTTGACCATGGCAGACAGCAGTAAGCCTTTTCTCATCAATCAAGTTTAGTTGATCAAGTCGAGTCTGGATCCAATCTTCTTCATTCAGCCCTGCATCCTTCATAATTCTTAGAGAGGGGATATGGACCTCAATAGGCAAGACAACCTCCATGCCGTATACCAGAGAATAGGGTGTTATCACGGTTGATGTGCGAGCTGTGGTACGATATCCGTGGGGAGTGAATGGTAGCATCTCATGTCAGTCTTTGTATGTGACTGTCATTTTCTGTATGATCTTTTTAATGTTCTTATTTGCGGCTTCAACAACACCATTCATCTTTGGCCAGTAAGGGGAAGAATTATGATGTTAGATCCTGAATTGCTCGGACAAGGCTGTGATCATAGTATTGTTCAAGTTTGTACCATTGTCTGTAATGATCCTCTCCGGGATACCGTAACGACAGATGAGATTCTGCTTGATGAACCGGGCGACAACATTCTTGGTAACGGAAGCGAAAGAAGCAGCTTCTACCCACTTTGTAAAATAGTCAATGGCCATTAAGATGAAGAGGTGTCCATTGGAGGTTGTTGGCTTTATTTCCCCAATCATATCAATCCCCCACATAGCAAAGGGCCAAGGAGCCGTCATGACATTCAGAGAAATTAGAGGTACGTGCACCTTGTCATCATAAATCTGACACTTGTGGCAAGTTCGAGAGTGTTGATAGCAATCTGCTTTCATGGTAGACCAGTAATACCCTTCCCGTAGGATTTTCTTTGCCATCGTATGCCCACTGGAATGGGTGCCGAAAATGCCTTCATGTAATTCAGCCATGATCCTTTCAGCTTCAACCTTGTCTACGCACCGGAGTAACACAGATTCATGGTTGCGTTTGTAAAGAATGACATTACTAAGGAAGAATTTAGAAGAGAATCTCCTTAAGAACTTCTTATCGTTTACTGAAGCTCCTTCCAAATATTCTTAAGCCTCGAGATACTTCTTGACTTCGTGAAACCAAGGTTGGTCCACTATTTCTTCAATATTGATCTCATGACAGTGTGCGGGTTCATCCCTTCGTTCAATGGTGATCTGGGGAGCCTCGTTATCCCATTTAAGTTTAAACATAGATGACATTGTGGCTAGTGCATCTGCTAGCTGATTTTCTTCTCGCGGGAAGTGCTCGAAGGTAATCTTCTCAAAATGTGGGAGCAATGTCAAAACATGTTCTTTGTAAGGGATAAGGTTAGGGTGTTTAGTGTCCCATTCCCCTTTGATCTGGCTAATGACCAAAGCTGAATCTCCGAATACATTCATGGATTTGATCCCCAAGTCTATGGTAGCTCCGAGACCAAAGATGCACGCTTCGTATTCCGCCATGTTATTCATACAATTGAAGTAGATTCTTGCCGTAAAAGGAGTATGACATCCTTCAGGAGATATGAGTACAGCACCAATACCATTGTTGAGTGCGTTAGATGCCCCATCAAAAACCAGGGTCCATTGGGATCCTTGTTCAGGTCCGTCATATGGCCTGAGTTCTTCACAGTTGTTTACCATCATGATGTCTTCATCTGGGAATTTGAACTTCATGGATTGGTAGTCTTCTACAGCTTGGTGAGCAAGGTGATCAGCTAGTACACTGCCCTTTATTGCTTTCTGGGTAGTATATTGTATGTCATATTCTGTCAGGTTCATTTGTCGTCTTGTTATTCTCCCAGAGAGAGCAGGTTTCTCAAAGATGTATTTTATTGGATCCATTTTAGATATCAACAAGGTAGTATGGGTCAGCATATACTGTCTTAGCCGGTGAGCAGCCCATGCCAGAGCGCAGCAAGTTTTCTTTAGCAATGAATATCTTGTTTCACAGTCGGTAAACTTTTTGCTCACGTAATAAATAACGTGCTCTTTCCGGCCAGACTCGTTATGCTGCCCCAGCACACACCTCATTGAATTTTCCAAAACAGTCAGATACATGATCAATGGTCTTCCCTCGACTGGTGGCATCAACACGGGAGGCTCTTACAGGTATTCTTTGATCTTGTCAAAAGTAATTTGGCACTCATCGTTCCATTTGACTACCTGGTCTTTCTTCAGTAGTTTGAAGATTGGTTCGCAGGTAGCTGTCAGGTGAGAAATGAATCTGGAAATGTAGTTCAAGCGTCCCAAGAATCCTCTGACTTCCTTCTCAGTACGAGGAGCAGGCATCTCTTGTATAGCTTTCACCTTGGTAAGATCTACTTCAATACCCTTATTGTTGATGACAAAGCCTAGGAGTTTACCATACCTTACTCCAAACGTGCATTTATTTGGGTTCAACCTCAGCTTGTACTTTTTTAGTCTCTCAAATAGTTTTTGTAGATGATCAAAATGCTCTTCTTATGTTTGATATTTGGCTATCATGTCGTCCACATAGACCTTTATTTCGTGATGTATCATGTCGTGAAATAAGGCTACCATGGCATGCTGATAGGTTGCCCCAGCATTCTTCAGTCCGAATGGCATAACCTTGTAGCAAAATGTGCCCTATTGTGTGACAAAGGTTGTCTTCTCCATGTCCTCAGGCGCCATTTTGATTTGGTTGTAACCTGAGAAACCATCCATGAAGGAAAACACTTTGTGTTGTGCCGTATTGTCAACTAGAATATCAATGTGGGGAAGTGGGAAATCATCCTTAGGGCTTGCCCTATTCAAATCTCTGTAGTCCATGCACATTCGTACTTTTCTGTCCTTTTGGGGCACGGGGACAACATTGGAAACCCATTGTGGGTAAGAGGTGACGACGGCCAAGAATCCAGCGTTGAATTGCTTCATGACTTCTGCTTTAATCTTCTCCGACATATCTGGTCGCATTCGACAGGCCTTTTGTTTTACTGGTGGGCTGTCCTCTTTTGTAGGTAGACGATGTACCACAATATTTCCGTCAAGTCCTGGCATGTCTTCATACGACCAGGAAAAGACCTCAACATATTCATGTAGCAACTGAATCGGACGCTCTTTGACACTGGGTTCCAGATTAGAACCCACCTTGACCTCTTTTTTGTCTTCTTCGGTACCTAGGTTGATTGTATCCACTAGTTCCTCGTGGGGATGAATGGTTCTCTCTTCTTGTAGTAGTAACCTGGAAAGTTCTCATGGTACTTCACAATCTTCCTCACCTTCGTCTTCGGCTTGGTAGATTATATTTTCAGAGTCACAAAAGGCCATAGCAGAACCGTTACCCATGGGATCCCGAATGGATGTAGACCTTCATTGTGAGTGTGAGTGTGTGTAAGAGTATAGCTATCTTTGAAGGAAATGAAAATGTAAAAAGAAAAACAATGAGCACAAAGTTTGTATGCAAAAACGTCCATGATTCATTGATGTCATATGGAAATGAGATAATAACCCTTACAAATGGACCATTGTGCCTCGGGTAAGACACAAGGTTTTAAGAGTCTGAATTATTTTAATATTACAGATCCAACAAAATGTAAAGACAAATTACTGTGGGATAAAAGTGATCGGGATAAAGTCTCTAGCCTCCCAGTTGTTGAGCCCTCCACTGACAGATGGGAAAATCCAATCCTCTAGGTCATAGTTGTCTTCATCATCCTCCACTGCATTGACTTCGTGGTTGCTGATCTTCAAGGGTGAGATATCTGGGAGTTATCCCCAAATAGTGCACCCACCTTCTTCCATCACTTTCTTGGTATCCTTCAAAGATAACATCCTGAGTGGAGGCCTTGTGATTTTGGGAACTTGAGACACAACCTTGGTTACTGCCACATCTTGCGGGACTTCTTCAAAGTGTTGGAACGGAGTTTCAATAAATTCACCATCTAACTCCATATATCTGAAGGAATTGAGATGGCTGATCATATACTCTTCTTCTCCATGAACGGTGATGATTTTCCCTTAAATCGGATATTTCAGCATTTGGTGCAGTGTAGAAGTAACAGCACTAGCATTGTGGATCCATGGTCAGCCTAGCAAGCAGGAATGTGAAGGGCGGATATCCATTACATAAAAAGTTGAATTAAATGTTTGGGTTCCATCCTTTATGGGGATATCCACTTCCCCATGCACCATCCTTTTTGAGCCATCAAAGGCTCTCGCTACTATGTTGCTTGGTTTCAAATTCAATCCCTCACAGTCAAGCCTATGAAGGGCCTTTTTAGGCAATATATTCAGAGACGAACCAGTGTCCACCAAAACATGAGCCAAGGTTGTGCCCCTGCATCATACTGAAACATGCAATGCCTCATTATGCTTCCTCCCTCTTGGCGTTAAATCAGCGTCTGAGAAACCTAAACCATTATCTGCAGTCAAGCTGGCTACGCAGTCTTGGAACTGATTGGCAGATGTTTCTTGGGGTACATGGGCAGTTTTCAAGAATTTTACCAAGGCCTTTGCATGAGCCTTGGAACATAGTAATAAAGCCAGCATGGAAATTTTGGATGGAGTTTTCCCCAGTTGCTCGACTACATTGTAGTCGCTTCTTTTTATGATCTTTAGAATTTCCTCCATCTCCTTCTGGGAAGTCTCAGAGATAGCCAATGATTGTGCCTTCGTCCGGACAGGCTCAATCAGAATACCTTTACTTTGAGTCTCGGTTGACTCGGCAGCAGGAACGTCAGTTGGAGTGATAACAGGGGTTGTAATAGCTTTGTTAATTGGAGTATTAATAGAGATGATTGTGGGGATGGGAACAGCTTTTGGAGGAGCAACAACAACAGGAATGATTATTGGTCCAGAAACTGCTTTTGAGGGAGCAATTTCTGGAGAGAATATGCTTCCTCTTCGGGTAATCTTGCTAGTCCCTGCAATATTACTGACATTGAAGTCAACTTTCTCAGAATTTGAATCTTCGGCAGCTGGCCAATCTTGCTTGATACCGTGATAATAGACATCCCCTCCATAATTCCATGGTACAGTTTTGTCTAACAAATACGGGACTGATCCAGGCATTGTAATTATCAAAGGAGCTATTTTTGGAACTAATGTAATTTTAACGGGTCTTTTGGTGGAGACCCTGGAAGAATTGTCGGAAATGGTCACGTTGGAAACATCATTATAAGAAACATCTGGAACATAAGTCTTTTCGAACAAAATTTCCTTGTTGTCTATTAGGCACTGAACGCCTGCTTTCAACAAAGAACAACTGGTTGGTGAGGACAAACTGAAATGACAGCTTTCATCACAGCCTAGGAAAACACTTGCATCCAATAAGTTCTTTTTGATAATTAGGATTGGGGTCACATGTTCATCAACTGAAGTAACAAACATATCTTCCTCAATAGCATTGGTATTATGGCCATGTTTGGGCATAGGGGAAGAAATGACATTGGGCTTTTCTGGCGCATCGAATTCAACCTCTTTGGCTTCAAGGAGGTCTTATACTTTGTTCTTTAGAGACCAACAGTTGTTAGTGTCATGGTCGGGACTCTCAGAGTGGTATGCACAGCGGGCATTAGGATGATAATGAGGAGAGGTTGTGTTAGGGTTCTTTGGAGCTTCTTTCAAGGTCACTAGGTTGGATCTTAACAAATAAGGCAATACTTGAGAGAGTGTCATATTAATTCTGGTGAATTGTCTGACTGGTCTTTCCATTCTTGGTTAGTTGTTTCTTTGCTGATCAGGCACAGGTTTAGGAATCATAACAGCCCCCACCATTGGACGGTGTTCGGCCCTATCTTGATTTCTCTGAGGATATACAGTAACCACTTCTTTCTTTCCGATGAATGGCTTCCTTATAGCAGCAGAGGATGCATCTTTTTTAATCTTTCCATTCTTTATTCCGGCTTCTACCCTTTCTCCCGTTAATATCAATTCAGTAAAACCTGCCGATGAACTCCCAATTAAGTGATTGAAGAAGGGACCAGACAAGGTGCCCAAAAAATGTCTACCAACTCTCTTTCAGATATGGGAGGTTGAACTCTTCCGGCCAAGTATCTCCATTTTTGCGCATAGTCCTTGAAGCCTTCACTTAAAACCATGGCCATACTCAGGAGTTGAGTACGAGCAGGCGCAAGATCAACATTGTATTGGTATTGTTTGTAAAAGGTTGCAGCAAGATCTTCCCAGTTATAAACATTGGCTCTTTCTAACTGATAAAACCAATCAAGTTGAGTTCCAAATAGACTATCTTGGAAGAAGTGTACCCATAAATCTTTGTCGGCAGTATGAGGCTGGATTTTCCTTACATGGGACCGGAGATGCATTTTGGGGCATGAGACTCCGTCTTATTTGGCGAACACAGGTGCTTTGAATTTTGGAGGAATGACAATCCCTGACACTAAGCCCAACTCCTCAAAGTCCAATCCATGAACTTTTTGGATTTCCATCACACTCAATCGTTCTTCTAGATGCTTATACTTGTCGTCGACTGGAGGGTATTATTCTTCAAAATAGTCTTCTTCTTCCTCTTCCTCTTCTAATCAGACTGAATAACTGTTTCCTTTCCCTTCCCATCTTGATTGTCTTTCTCATCGGATACCGTTGCAAAGTCTAAGGCCCTTCTTGTTTGCCCTTGGAATCTCCTTCCCATGTTCAGAATTATGGTTATCTTCTTCGTCTTCTTTTTCTTCTCCTCAACCAGCAATGTCTTCAACTCTTCTTGTCCTTTGGCCAGAGTTAAGAACAACTGTTGAAACTGTGCATTATGAACTTGGAGGTCCTTCACTGTTTGCTCGAGATCCATCTTACTGAAATAAACAGTAGAGAGATGAGGATACTTGTTGCAAGAAACCTGCTTATGTTGTGATGAATGATAAATGCATATGCAATGATTTCAAGGGTCTTAAGATTCAAATTTGTTTTTAGACAAAAAAGGAAACACATGTTATATTAATAGATTAAAGCTTGAGTACATCAATGCCTTCTTGGGAAAAATAATACAGAAACTCTAAGATAAAAAGGTAGTACGCATCCTCTTTGGTGCGATGTAGGCACTCAGAGTCTGCTCCTCATGAAATAGTCTAGTGAGTTCCAAAACCTTCTTCTCACTTGCATAGAATTGGGCTTCGAAAGTATCTCTCTCCCCCCTTGAGTTGTATCCAATCCCTTTGTAGGTCTTCAGAAGAGGTGGGTATGTCAGGATGTAGGATAGTATATGGAACATCTCCTTCCATGGCAGGCTCAATGATTACCGGGAGAATGGAAGGATAAGGCATCATAAGACTCTGAGCACGGGTTCGTACCCATTTGAGGTAAGGCTCAAGAGGGATGGAATTTTTATGCCCCAAAGTCTTAATATTTACCTTGTTCAACATCCTCCAAACTTGGATAAATCTCTAGCGAAGACCTTGATCGTCGTTGTCATAGTCAAATACCAAACCTTGAATCAATATCTCATGTGAGCCATCCCTTCGGGCGTAACCAAACTGCCTTAAGGCTAAGTAGGGGTTGTAGGTGATACCTTCCCTAATGCCAAGTAAAGGGACATTAGGAAATTCCCCACAATGGTCAACAATAGTAACATTCTCTATGGATCGGGAACACCATTGAATGTCTGAATGTTTGAGCATCATCAACCTTTGTGACCACCTTGAACCTTGCTCATTCTTCAATACAGATTGGGGAAGATACGAAATAAACCATCTTGCCAAGAGAGGGGTACAACACATAAGAACACCTCTTTTCCTCATTGTGCGAGTGTAGAAAGAGTGCAGGATATCTCCTAGCAATGTAGGCACTGGGTTGCGGGATATGAAGATTTTGACGGTGTTCACGTCTATGAGTTGGTCAGGATTTGGAAACAAAACCATCCCATAGATGAGGAGGGCCACAATTTCCTCAAAAGCTTGCAGGTCCAAAGAACTCCAACAGTTTTGGGCTTTCTCAAACAAGAACTTTTCTAGGAAACCTTTGACACCACTCCTTGTTTCCCAATGAGTTGTGACATCAGATGAGTGCAAGTGTAGAGCTTGAGCAATCTCTTCTAGCTTTGGGTCTCTTTCCGTACTGTTTAAAGGTAGTTGATTGAGAATTGGAATTCTCAAGAGTCGGGAGAATTCTTCTAAAGTAGGCACAAGTTGATAGTTGGGAAATGTGAAGCAATGGTGTAAAGGATCATAGAACTGAAAGAGCACCTTCATCATGTCCTCATCTGTGTTGGAGGTGACCAATTTGAGTAGGCGACCATGTCTCTCAGTGAATGGGGAGTTTTCAGGAATCCTTGAAGCTAGTTCCTTAAGTTGTGGAGGGATCCTTACAAGGTTAACTTGAATAGTTTTCCTGCGAATAGAATCCGTGTCCTACAAAATAAGAACAAAAATGAATCCCAAAATCCTTGAAATGGTTAGTGAATGTGTATGATGTTCATGATGTTATGTACAAGTATGTATATACAAACAAAGCAAACAAGTCTTTAGGTTTAGGCTTGCATGGAGTCTCATAGGTAAGTACCCTCTTGAAGTTTAGTTGGCTCAACCTGTCTATAATACGGTTGGAGAACTGACTTGAGGGTTTTGCGTTTGATCGCAAATGTTGCGTTTAGCAAGAGTCGCCACCGAATTTTCTTTTATCCAAAAGGAAAGGTGAAAAAGCACAGGAAATACCTTTGAGATTGTTTCTTGAGTTCGGGGGTAGATTATGAAAAGGGAAGGTATTAGCACCCTCTTCATCCATGGTTTTCCATGGGCTCTTAGTTACTTGCTAGATCACTTACTTTTTGTTTGAAATTGTGCTTGATGTGGTTTTTGAAAGTATTTTGTAAAGAGGCATTTGTCTAAGCAAACTTTGTAATGATTCTCGTTCGTAAGAATGTATACAAAGTGTTGATCTTTTGAAAATGTTTTCAAGCTTTGTAAGATGTTTTAAAAGTGTAAGTGTTTGTTTTTTTTTTTGAAAATATCAAGGATGTTTGTTTTGAAATGGAGCAAGTAATTAGGAACAATCTACCTACTCAAATGTCTTTCTTGTTCATTTTCTTTTCCTTTGACATTGTTGTCTTACCATTGATTTGGTAAGCAGCCCAATCTTTGGATGTAATCGGGATGAGCGTGGGTCATCATATAGCCATGATTAGCAATGTTGCAAGGTATCTTAGCATTCTTTTTGAGGGACTAAGATCATTTCTAAGGCAACTTAGATAGCGTCATTGAGGGACTATGATCTTGTATTTGCTTGTTTTTGCTAAGATACCTTACATGTATAATATGGCCATTTTGTATAAGGCAGCCAAGTGGAATAACCCTAGGGGTGTTTGTGTGCAAGTGCATCATTTTCATGCTTGTTTTTGTCTTGAATTAGGATTTTCTAATCATTGGTTTTAGTCTTTCCATACAAACCCTAATTACTAGCATGTTATATAAAAGCGATAAATTGTGAAATTTAAATTTACTATGCTATTACAACATTTGTGGGGAGGGGGTGTACAAGTTGAATGGGGATTGCAAGAATTTAAACCCTAATTAATCTATTACAACCATATTGAATTGGTATAAATATACAAGGAATTAAATAAATACAAAGTATAACGATGAATATACAAGGATATAAAATGTAAAGAAAATGAATTTTGTTTGGTTTTCATGAAAAAAGGATTTTGTATTAACCTAATTAAAATAAAGAAAATAGTTAATTAAGTTTGAATTTATTAAGAAAAAAAATTTAAAAGAAAATCCTAATTCTTTTAATTAATCAAAAGAAAATAAGTTTAAGAAAAGTATTTTTTTATCTTGAAAATATTTGTAGTATTATAAAACATTTTTAGTCTTTTTTATATTAAAATAATGTATTTAAAATGGTGTGAAGAAAAATAAATAAATAAAGTAATATTAATTAAGTTTATAACATTTACTTTATAAAATAAATAAAGTATAATAAATAAAAATATTTTTATTTATGAAAAAATAAAATAAAATAAGTCAAAATATAAAAATATATCATTTTCTTGTATTTTTATGATTTTTAGTATTTAGGATATATTTTTAAGAAAAGAAAAATAAAAAAAAATGAAATAAATGAATAAATAAAATAATTTGGGCCAGGGTGCAAATATGAAACGGGGGGGGGGGGGGGGGGGGGGAATGTTTGAAAAAAAAAGTTAGGCCCGGGAGGGGAAGGCTCATGCGCGCTGGAAGGATCAAAAATGTAAAAAATAAGAGAAAAAGCAAAAGGCAGCGCGCTGAGGCTCGAACCCATGACCTCCTGATTACCACCGCGCTGCCTTACCACTGGGGTGGCTATACATCCGTTAATATAACTAAAATAATAAATATATAATACTAAACGAGTCATGAGTACACTTCATCTTCAACCTCCATCCAGACCACCTGTAACTCATTCATTTCTCAACAAAAATGGAAAATGTAAACATGAAAGTTGCTCCATTTTTTCATACGAATCCGATGATATAAATGTCATAAACTATAAATCAAAGATGAATGAGAATTTTTGAAAGTACCAAATTCTGACCTAATCATTTTCAGAGATTTAATCCTAAAATTCTCCTAGCTCAAGCAATATAAATGAAATCTATGGATATGTACAGCTTCAGGGCAATGATATCTACATTTTATTTTCACAAATCAAACTCAAATAATGCCTGTATGAAGAGATAGAAGTTTGAAAACTTACCTCTTGCAGCAGGAGTCGTGTATGGAGTTTGAGAAACCTTGGAGGTGTAAGGATGATCTGGTTAGCTTGCCAGGACCTCCCTGAGTGTGTTGCAAACCTTACTTTGTTTTGAAACCAGCTAGAACTCTCTACTCAAGTCCAACTGTAATGGAGGTTTTTAAAAATGATGGATGATGAAGATGAAGTTACAGAAGTTTAACAGGTGTTGAGATGAGTTCTATATGATGTATGTGAAGTGTTTAGATAGTTAAAAGTGAAAACGCACGAGAGAAAATGGAGATGGGTGTTTGAAGCTCAAAAATGGAGTTTTTGGCCAGTTCTGACTTATGAATGCTTGAGAGTCTTTGAGGGCTTGTCCAAATGTGTCCTATGTTATAATTGACTTGTTAATATGTATGGAAAAGATTAGAGCACAAAATCACTCAATATTTTTGAGTTCTAGGGTTATGGCTCTATAACTTGCTTTTGAAGAAAAGTGAAATGACAAATCTCAAGTATTGTACAAGCATATCCTGAGCTTCTTCAGGCCTTATACACCTTGCTTTTGGTTTATAGGTGTTATGTGTGCAGAGAGAACAAGTTAGAAGTTCAAGATAAGTTGACTTTGTGATTAAAGCAACTTTTCAAGAATGGAATGGTAACTTTCTTCCTAAAATGGCAAATTGGCTTGGACAATGCTTGGAACACTTGGATAATAGCTCAAAAGCAAGTGTAATCTTCTGATTATGGATACATCTTGAGGTTTAGAGGCCTGGAAAAAAAGATTGTGCAGCATAGGTTTGAAATTGACTTCTTGTTCATCACAAAATGGCTTGTAATTTAAGTGACAAAACCCTAACTTCAT
The DNA here is from genome assembly GCA_948472305.1 of Vicia faba. NCBI lineage: Eukaryota > Viridiplantae > Streptophyta > Magnoliopsida > Fabales > Fabaceae > Vicia > Vicia faba. Next base: position 1,056,808,876 of record OX451736.1, on the reverse strand, counting down.
CTCTTCGATTATCCCTACTAAAGAATGATCTCAAGGAGTTCTTGGACATTTTGGAAAGCTTGTAACATGCTCTACAATCCCTCTTTGAATTGCTTTAGAATATTCCCCTTGGAACTATGTGAAAATGTATCATGAAATTAGGTCAAAATCCTGTCCAAATTAGGGCAAAATTTCACTAAGTGTTTTGTTTCATGACCCTATGTTCATAAAATTGTAACTTGAAATCCAAGAATTTTTGGAAGAAGTTGTGTAAAGAAAAGTTATATATTTCATGGATATCTACAACTTTCATGTTGTAAGTTTCTCTTGAATCATCTTGCATCATAGTGAAAATTTGGCTCAAAGTTATGAAAAAACATGAAATTTCCAACACTTAGAAAAATTTCTAAGTTTTAGAAATTTTGACTTTTCAAAATGAAACCTTAACTTTTTGATTTCTTGATGAATAAGTTTCATATTTTGACATTTTTTGATGAATTGTGATCTTTGGTACTTGAATTTGACCAAAAAGTCAAAGTTTGACTTTTTACTATACAGTTGACTTTTGATTAGTTGACTGCAAAATTCATCTGTTAACCCAATGGATTTGCAATATTTTGAACCATGTAATTAGGTCAAAATTATGCAATTGGACTCTTGAGATCATTACTTAAACCAATTGATCATTTGCTAGGTTAAAAATCAGAAACTGCCATTTCCCAGTCAAAACCCTAATTTTGACCATTTTGCCCTTTTGGAGATTTGATCAAATTTCTTGAGGAGTTATGGTCCAAACTTGATCAAATTAGATATATGAGTTTAAAATGGTGATGTGGATCAAAAATTATGAAGTTTGTTGTAAATTGGCTATGGTTGACTTTTTCCCCAATACAATTGATTTTTACGTCAACTGCTCAATTGACTGAGCAAAAATGTGATCCAAGGCTTGAAACTTGACATGAGTAATATTGGGGGTCCATAATGATACATTAATGTCATATGAAGTATTGAAAGTTCAAAAATCCTTGTGCAATCTCAAACCCTAATTTTGGTTATCAGTGCATAAGGAGGTGTCTTGAGCTGATCAAACCCTAATGCAGTCTTGAGTCAATGGAGATCTTGTGAGAAAATTTTTGATAAGTGAGAGGGAAAATTTTGGGGTACAACATCTGCCCCTGTTCAATCTTCTTAAGCCTGAAGAGTTATATTGGTAAGCCTTGTCGTTCGTGACTCGAAGGTGGAAGAATGTTAGATACTAGAGTGCCCAGAAATTTGCACTCGGTGATGTGATGATAAAGGGAATAGGCTTAAAGATCCCATTTGGAGGAGTGATGGAAAGCTGTTGGAGATGGGCTTGTAGATGCCATCCAAAAGTAATTGTTGAATCTGAAAGAGAATCTGAATGAGTATCAGAATGGCGTCCGTGTCTGGAGCGTATCTGAACTGTATCTGAGGACTTGAATCTGAATAAGTATCAGAATAGCCTCCGTGTCTGGAGCATATCTGAACTGTATCTGAAAGCTGAATCTGAATGAGTATCAGAATGGCCCCCGTGTATGGAGCGTATTTGTACTGTATCTGGAAGTGGAGAATTGAATGAGTATCAGAATGGCATCTGTTATCTGGAGCGTATCTGAATAGTATTTGAGAAGTTGAATCTGAATGAGTATCAGAATGGAATCTGTGTCTGGAGCGTATCTGAACTGTATCTGAGGACTTGAATCTGAATGAGTATCAGAATGGAATTCGTGTCTGGAGCGTATCTGAACTGTATCTGAGGACTTGAATCTGAATGAGTATCAAAATGGCATTTGTGTCTGGAGCGTATCTGAACTATATCTGAGGACTTGAATCTGAATGAGTATCAGAATGGCATCCGTGTTTGGAGCGTATCTGAACGGTATCTGAAAGTTGGATCTGAATGAGTATCAGAATGGCATCCGTGTCTGGAGTGTATCTAAACTATATCTGAAAAGTTGAATCGGAATGAGTATCAGGATGGCATCCGTGTTTGGAGCGTATCTGAACTGTATCTGAGGACTTTGAACATTGTTAATGGTAGGTGTTTGATTAATATTATCCTGAAAAAGGTAAAATGTTAGCTAGTATGCAATGTTATGTTGTATGAAATGCATAGTATAATGCATTTACGTTATTAAGGTTTATGATATATGGATGCGATGTATGCGTATGTGAGCTAGTTTGCTGCACTGCTGTTGGATTGGGGAAAATAAATCCCTGACTGTTGCTGAGGATATGGAGTATAAGTCTCCATGTTGTGGAATTGAAGTGCTGATGAATTTCCCTTTAGAGAAATAAACTCTATTGTAAGGGGAATGTCGTGTACTGTTTAAAAAATCCTGCCTGGGGAATTCGGAGAAATTTGACGACTTCTACTGGGGATTGATAAATAGAAGCTCTGTTCCGCTGGGGATTAAATTGCGCACTGCGGGGGATTTTATGGAAATAACTTAGAGAGATTTCCCTATCTCTTAAAGCCATCAGTGATTGTCTTTCTATTTTGTTTATTTATAAACAATAATTATGTTCAAATGCATATGTTCAAAAATGAATCTTTTGACGTTTTTGTAAACAAAACATAAGAGTAAAGAAAAAATAGACAGTTTTGCACTTTCAAAGGGATATCTTTGTATTGACTTTGAGTAAGTACTTTTGTACAATGAGACAAACATTCTAGTAAGAGAATGTCGTCGCAGAAAAAATGAAAATTTTGATACAAAGAAAAGATAGCTATGTGCAATAATCCCATGGGGTTCCCATTCTGCTATAGCCTTCGTGTCTCTGAGCATCTTGTCTATTTGTTTCCTTGTCTGAAGTTGATTGAATTGATCAGAACCTCTGAGTTTGTAGGTTGTCCGTAAGGTGATCCAACGGGACATATCATACGCTTTAATTCCCTAACTTTTGCCTGGACCGCCCTTTCGGGTTTTCAGTCCACCGGGATACCTTTTTTGCCCAAGCCTCCCTTTCGGGTTTTCAACTTGTCGGGTGTACATATTCTTTTTTTGTTTTATCCCTAATTTTTGCCCGAACCTTTTTGGTTCACCGGGATGCCTTCGTTTTTCCTAGGTGTGTCAACCTAGCGGGTCTCTTATGCGTAGTATCTTTTGACTATGTCTGCGTTCGCAGGGTGTGGCAGGTCATCTCCATCCATGGTGGTCAAGATCATTGCTCCACCAGAGAATATGTTTTTGATTACAAATGGTCCTTCGTATGTAGGAGTCCATTTTCCCCTAGGATCACCTTGCGGCAGTATGATACGTTTCATCACCAGATCTCCAACTTGATACACTTGGCGTATGACCTTTTTGTTGAAAGCCTTGATCATCCGTTTTTGATACATTTGACCATGGCAAACAGCAGTAAGCCTTTTCTCATCAATCAAGTTTAGTTGATCAAGTCGGGTCTGGATCCAATCTTCTTCATTCAGCTCTGCATCTTTCATAATTCTTAGAGAGGGGATTTGGACCTGAATAGGCAAGACAACCTCCGTGCTGTATACCAGAGAGTAGGGTGTTGCCCCAGTTGATGTGTGTGTTGTGGTACGATATCCGTGGAGAGCGAATGGTAGCTTCTCATGCCAGTCTTTGTATGTGACTGTCATTTTCTGTATGATCTTTTTAATGTTCTTATTTGCGGCTTCGACAGCACCATTCATCTTCGGCCGGTAAGGGGAAGAATTGTGATGTTGGATCTTGAATTGCTCGCACAAGGAGGTGATCATAGTATTATTCGAGTTTATACCTTTGTCTATAATGATCTTCTCTGGGATACCATAACGATAGATGAGATTCTGCTTGATGAATCGGGCGACAACGTTCTTGGTAACGGAAACGAAGGAAGCTGCCTCCACCCACTTTGTAAAATAATCAATGGTGACTAAGATGAAGCAGTGTCCATTAGAGGCAGTTGGCTTGATTTCCCCAATCATATCAATCCCCCACATAGCAAAGGGCCAAGGAGCCGTCAAGACATTCAGAGGAACCGGAGGTACGTGCATCTTGTCAGCATAGATCTGACACTTATGGCAAGTTCAAGAGTGTTGATAGCAATCTGACTCCATGGTAGACTAGTAATAACCTTCCCGTAGGATTTTCTTTACCATCATATGCCCACCAGAATGGGTGCCAAAAGTGCCTTCATGTAATTCAGCCATGATCCTTTCAGCTTCAACCTTGTCTACGCACCGAAGTAATACGGAGTCATGGTTGCGTTTGTAAAGAATGCCATTACTAAGGAAGAATTTATCAGAGAATATCCTTAAGAACTTCTTATCATTGACTGAAGCTCCTTCTGGGTATTCTTGAGCCTCAAGATACCTCTTGACTTCGTGAAACCAAGGCTGGTCAACTACTTCTTCGGTATTAATCTCGTGACAGTGTGCCAGTTCATCCCTTCGTTCAATGGTGATCTGGGGAGCCTCATTATCCCATTTAAGTTTAAACATAGATGACATTGTGGCTAGTGCGTCAGCTAGCTGATTTTCTTCTCGCGGGAAATGCTCGAAGGTAATCTTCTCAAAATGTGGGAGCAAGGTCAAAACATGTTCTTTGTAAGGGAGAAGGTTAGGGTGCTTAGTGTCCCATTCCCCTTTGATCTGGATGATAACCAAAGCTGAATCTCCGAATACATTCAAAGATTTGATCCCCAAGTCTATGGCAGCTTTGAGACCAAAGATGCATGCTTCGTATTCCGCCATGTTATTTGTATAATTGAAGCAGCGTCTTGCCGTAAAAGGAGTATGACATCCTTCAGGAGATATGAGTACAGCACCAATACATTGTTGAGTGCGTTAGATGCCCCATCAAAAACCAGGGTCCATCGGGATCCTTGTTAAGGTCCGTCATATGGCCCGAATTCTTCACAGTTGTTTACCATCATGATGTCTTCATCTAGAAATTCGAACTTCATGGACTGGTAGTCTTCTACAGCTTGGTGAGCAAGGTGATCAGCTAATACACTACCCTTTATTGCTTTTTGGGTAGTATACTATATGTCATATTCTGTTAGGATCATCTTCCATCTCGCTATCCTCCCAGAGAGAGCAGGTTTCTCAAAGATTTATTTTATTGGATCTATTTTAGATATCAACAGGGTAGTATGAGTAAGCATATACTGTCTTAGCCGGCGAGCAGCCCATGCCAGAGCGCAGCAAGTTTTCTCGAGCAGTGAATATCTTGTTTCACAGTCGGTAAACTTTTTGCTCAGGTAATAAATAGCGTGCTCTTTTCAGCCAGACTCGTCATGCTGCCCCAGCACACACCCCATTGAATTCTCTAAAATAGTCAGATACATAATCGATGGTCTTCCCTCGACTGGTGGCATCAAAACAGGAGGCTCTTGCAGGTATTCTTTGATCTTGTCGAAAGCAGTTTGGCATTCATCATTCCATTTGACTACTTGATCTTTCTTCAATAGTTTGAATATTGGCTCACAAGTAGCTGTCAGGTGAGAAATGAATCTGGAAATGTAGTTTAAACGTCCCAAGAACCCTCTGACTTCCTTCTCAGTACGAGGAACAGGAATCTCTTGTATCGCTTTCACTTTGGCAGGATCTACTTTGATACCTTTATTACTAACGACAAAGCCTAGGAGTTTACCAGACCTTACTCCAAATGTGCATTTATTTGGGTTCAACCTCAGCTTGTACTTCTTTAATCTCTCAAACAGTTTCTATAAATGATCAAGATGCTCTTCTTCTGTTTGAGATCTAGCTATCATGTCGTCCACATAGACCTCTATTTCGTGATGTATCATGTCGTGAAATAGAGCTACCGTGGCACGCTGATAGGTTTCCCCAGCATTCTTCAGTCCGAACGGCATAACCTTGTAGCAGAATGTTCCCCATTGTGTGACAAAGGTTGTCTTCTCCATATCTTCAAGCGCCATTTTGATTTGGTTGTAACCTGAGAAACCGTCCATGAAAGAAAACACTTAGTGTTGTGCCGTATTGTCAACTAGGATGTCAATGTGGGGAAGTGGGGTATCATCCTTAGGGCTCTCCCTATTTAAATCTTTGTAGTCCACGCACATTTGTACCTTGCCGTCATTTTTGGGCACGGGAACAACATTGGCAACACATTACGGATAAGAGGTGACGACCAAGAATCCAGGATTGAATTGCTTCATGACTTCAGCTTTAATCTTCTGACATATATGGTCGCATGCGACGGACCTTTTGTTTTACTGGTGGGCAATCCTCTTTTGTAGGTAGACGATGCACCACAATATCTGTATCAAGTCATGGCATGTCTTCATACGACCAGGAAAAGACCTTAACATACTCATGTAGCAACTGAATTAGACGCTCCTTGACACTAGGTTCCAGATTGGCACCCATCTTGACTTCTCTTTTGTCTTCCTCGGTACCTAGGTTGATCGTATCCACGGGTTCCTCGTGAGGCTGAATGGTTTTCTCTTCTTGTAGTAGTAATCTGGAAAGTTCCCCTGGTACTTCATAATCTTTCTCACCTTCGTCTTCGGCTTGGTAGATTAGCTTTTCAGAGTCACAGAAGGCCATAGCAGAATCGTTACTCATGGGATCCCGAACGAATGTAGACTTGCATTGTGAGTGTGAGTGTGTGTAAGGGTATAGCTATCTTTGAGAGAAATGAAAATGTAAAAAAGAAAAACAATGAGCACAAAGTTTGTATGCAAAACGTCCATGATTCATTGATGTCATATGGAAATGAGATGATAACCCTTACAAATGGACCATTGCGCCTCGGGTAAGACACAAGGTTTTAAGGGTTTGAATTGTTTTAATATTAAAAATCTGACAAAATGTAAAGACAACTTACTGTGGGATAAAAGTGATCGGAACAAAATCTCTAGCCTCCCAATTGATGAGCCCTCCACTAACAGTTGGGAAGATCCAATCCACCAGGTTGTAGCCATCTTTATCATCCTCTACCGCGTTGACCTCATGGTTGTTGATCTTCAAGGGTGGTCCTCCAGCACGAGCGCAGCGTACAGCCTTTTGAGCACCTAAAGTGAAACCCATGCCAACCTTGTCAGACTTGTATGGGATATCCGGGAGTTGCCCCTAGATAGTGCACCCATCTTCTTCTATCGCTGCCTTTGCATCCTTCAAAGATGACATCCTGAGTGGTGGCCTTGTGATCTTGGGAACAACTTTGGTCACTGCCACATCTTCCGGGACTTCTTCAAAGTGCTACAATGGAGTTTCAATAAATTTACCATCTAATTCTACATATCTGAAGGAATTGAGATGTTTGATCATATACTCTTCTTCTCCATGAACGGTGATAATCTTCCCTTGAATCAGATACTTCAGCATTTGGTGCAACGTAGAAGTAACAGTGCCAGCATTGTGAATCCATGGTCGGCCTAGCAAGCAGGAATATGAAGGACGGATATCCATTACATAAAAAGTTGAATCAAATGTTTGGGTTCCAACCTTTATGGGGATATCCACTTCCCCATGTGTTGTACCCCAAAATTTGCCCTCCCATATTCTTCAAAATTGGCAAAGAGCATGCTTCAAAATTCCCCAAGGGTTGCACAGTTCAAGGGCCTCCTAAACAGTCAAAAACTAGGGCTTTGGTTTTGACAAAGAAAATGAAGTTTCCAAGGGTCCAATCAAGTCCCACATGTCTATAAACATGGTCAAGCATCCTCATACCAAGTTTCAAGACTTACAGCACAAAATTGCACAGTCAAAAACCTTAATTGCACTACAGTCAACTGTAGGGGCAAAATGGTCATTTGATAGTCAAAAGTTCAAATTTTTGGTCAACATCTCATTTTGAGGCCACAAACATCATTTGATCAATTCTTGATCATGATTTTCAAGGCATGGCTCAAAAAGTCTCAAGATGCAAAAGTTTCCATATTTGGACAGTTGAAAAAGTCAACTGTAACTTGACCAAGGCATAACTTCCACATGGTTTATCATAAAAATTCCATCCAAAGCTCATTTTGAAGAGAAAGACATTTCCTACAACTCCTCTTCACACTTCAAGTCCAAGAAATGCTCTCACAAAAAGTTATCAATTTCAACATTATAGGTCATTTTCAAAAGTCAACAAAAAGGGACTTTAAGTCAAAGGCCATAACTTGAGATTGGTAAATCAAAATGACATGGGACCAAAGGCATTGGTTAGAGGACTTCAAGACCTTTCCAAAATGTCCAAGAACATGATCAAAGCTTAAAAATTGAGCAAGATATGCCTTGTGGAAGTTGGGAAATTTTTGGGTACTTTGAAAAGTCAACTTTGCTTCAAATGCCTTAAAATTGCTAATGGGCCTCATTTTCTTCCAAGATTCATCATCCAAAGCATATGCACGACCATTTGGCCCAAAGGGGATTTATTCATCATTTTTATTTATTTATTTGAATTTTTAATTACAATTAATTCATTTAAATTAAATAAAATATGGAAAAATACTAAACCAAAGTTTTTAAATCTTTTTGTGCAGAATAAACTCTCCTTAAAAGCTCAAGATTCGTGCATAACCAAAATTGGAAGGTTTTGCCATGATTGGAATCAAAAACATGTGGAAAAAGATTGAAAAAAATATGCCATTAAATCCAATATTTGATTCATGATTGCATTGATCTTTTGATTCAAAACTCAACCCTAATTCATTCCTTACATATACTAATGCAAACCTAATGCACAGGACCCTCTAAGCTGCGCCCCATCTGAAGAACCAAGTTTGCATTTTTACCAAAAAATCAAAAACTGAAAACTGCCTTGGAGGACGATTCAAAGGAAAATATTAATCCCAAAAGCTTCCTAAGGCATTACTAAACCTGACTGGATATTTTTCCAAGCGTATAGCACCCAGAATTGGTATATAGAACTCAAAGTTTTTCACGTTTTATGCATATTCGTGTTTCAATTTTTAAGCATCCTCATTACATTTTCTTTATTGATTCATGCTAATTGAACCCTTCTGAATCTAACCATATTGTTTAATTGAGTTTTGCTTGCCTATACGCGAAATCACCATGGGAGCATTTTAGGGTTGCAGGGACCTTCAAAGAGGGCTTCGTCCATATGGAAAAATTGAACCATAAGAATTATACCATTGAACTCGTGACGTTCTCCTGAATCTAAAACATCCCTCGCGCTTTTTTTATATGCAGCCAATTTCTATTCGCTATTTTTTAGCACTTCAGATTGTGGGGGTTCAAAACCCCCGCTATTTGATGTTCTTTTTCAGGTAAAACGCAGAGCAATTGGAGAAGACGCTTAGTTGTCATAACATGAGTGGGCAATTCAAACTTCAGCGCGCGTTTTTTGTTTCTAGGCCACTAACGCTGATTTTCGTTTATATTATTTATTTGTTATTTTAGATACAACGCGCATGACTGGTTCAGTTGGTGGAGGATAACATTGGTAAACCTTGGGACCTGGGTTCGAACCCCAGGTCCCCCTTCTTTATTCTATATTTTTCTGCCTAACGCGTTTCTATGTAGTTTACCTCCTAATGACCATCATACACCCATAATCCAAGCGCGCCACATGGCCACTGAGGGCAATCCAAGGGTCCTGATCTGATGAACACCATGGACACTGGTCAATGCACACGCACGCTTCCAGAAAAGTCAAACAAGGCCTTAAACATTGGGCCTAATTGCTGGGACAAAACCTCCAGTTTGGGGTCAACACCCCCTTTGGTTTGCTCTCTTCCATTTTTTTCTATTTTTATTTATTTTGTTTAAGTTTTATTTAATTCTTCAAATCAATATTTCCTTAACATAAAAAATAATAAAAATCAGAAAATCATAAACATTAAAATATATTTCATTTAATGTTATTTTTTGTAAAAAAGGTCTTATTAATTAATTAGTTTTTATTCTAGGATTAACTTTAACATTTTCTTAATAAACTTAAAATTTATAGAATTAGGTTTTAATTTCTTTTATCTTTTTCTTTTCTTTTATCATTATTAATTATTAATCATTATTTTTGTAAATAAAATTGAATTAATTAATTAGACTAACTTTAGGTTTAATTTTCATATTTTCTTAATAAATTAAAATAGTTAGAATTAGGTTTAAATTCAATTAATTCTTATTAAAAATCCATAAATACAAAAACTCAAAAAAATAATTTCCTTTCTCATTTAATTTAATTAATTTCATAATTTGATTTAATTTCCTAAAAAGGGTCCAACGCCCTCGCATTTGATCGTAATTCCAATTCGCGCACTTATTTTATTTCCTCTTTTTATGTAATTCTCCCAAAACCGTGTAAATTGGACGTTTTTATTTCTCGCACTTTATTTCTTTATTCAAATCGGGTCCTGGATTAAATTTGGCGATGTGGACCCACGCCTTTGTAATAGCGTAGAACTTTTAATTTCCGCATTTTTTTAACTGTTAATAAATTTGCATGCAAGAATGAATGTCAAAATAAAAACAAAAGCGTAGATCACCCATACATGACAAGACAAAATATCTGAAAACGACACACAAATCACACACCACCCCTAGGGTACGCCTCACTGTTGCCTTGCCCCTCGAAAGGTGATCGTCGAGTAGAAGACGTTTTAGTAAGTCCTCATGATCCGGGAACCTGGCATGAGGGTAGCTTCTAAGGTGTCTTCCTATTGCTCCGGTGATCACCATGTCTCGAACCTTCGAATTGACCCGAACACCTCCAACGGTGGTGCTACCTACCTCTCAATGGTGGGATGGCACTACTTTAAGGACATTTACACAGACGAATTCCTTAGGGTAGGTAGACGACTCTAGATACCTGCTCTAATTTCAAAACAAATCAAAAATACTTTTCACACAGACACCTTTTCAAAAAGCTTCCGAAAGCAATTTTTCAAACACTCTTGAGGACCGATACAAGAGTCGAACTGGAATTTTCAAAGAAACTTTTTTAAAACCCACAATTGAAAAGCAAACAAACCATTTTTGAAAACACAAATGAGCAAGTATCTAAGAGCCCATGGATAACCATGGATAGAAAGGGTGCTAACACCTTCCCTTTCTATAACCTACCTCCCGAACCGAGAGCAATCTCTATAAGGAATTTTTCTGTGCTTTTGTCCTTTCCATTTGGAGAAAATAAAAGACGGTGGCGACTCTTGCTTCCGCGACATTTCGCGAACCAGCGTTAAACAGTCAGTTCCAGATCCACCGATCACACCATGCACCATCCTTTTTGAGCCGTCAAAGGCCCTCACTACTATGTTACTTGGTTTCAATGTCAATCCCTCACAGTCAAGCCTATCAAGAGCCTTTTTAAGCAATACATTCAGAGATGAGCCAGTGTCCACCAAAACATGAGCCAAGGTTGTGCCCCTACATTCAACTGAGACATGCAATGCCTCATTATGCTTCCTTCCTCTTGGCGTTAACTCAGCATCCGAAAAACCTAGACCATTATCTGCAGTCAAGCTAGCTACGCAGTCTTGGAACTGATCGGCAAATGTTTCTTGGGGTACATGGGAAGTTTTCAGGAATTTTACCAAGGCTTTTGCATGCGCCTCGGAACATAGTAGTAAAGCCAGCATGAAAATTTTCAATGGGGTTTTCCCCGGTTGTTTAACTACATCGTAGTCGCTTCTTTTTTATGATCTTCAGAATTTCCTCCATCTCTTTCCGGGAGGTCTCAGGGATAGCCAATGATTGTGCCTTTGTCTGGACAGGCTCAATCAGAATACTTTTACCTCGAGTCTCGGTTAACTTGGCAGCAGGAATGTCGGTAGGAGTGATGATAGGGGTCGTATCAGCTTTGTCAGTTGGAGTATTGGTGGAGATGATTGTAGGGCTGGGAATAGTCTTCAAAAGAGAAACAACAATAGGAATGATTACGGGTCCAGAAACTGCTTTTGGGGGAGCAATTTCTGGAGAGAATATCCTTCTGCTTCGGGTAATCTTGCTAGTCCCTACAATATTACTGATATCAGAGTTAACTTTCTCGAAACTTGAATCTTCGGCAGCTGGCCAATCTTGCTTGACACTGTGGTAGTAGACATCCCCTCCAGAATTCCATGGTATGGTTTTGTCTTACGAATACGGAACTGGTCCAAGCATTATAATTATCAAAGGAGCTGCTTTTGGAACTGATGTAATTCTAACGGGTCTTTTGGTGGAGACCCTTGAAGAATTGGCGGAAATGGTAATGATAGAAACATCATTAAAAGGAACAGGTGGAATAGAAGTCTTTTCAAATAAAATTTCCTTGTTATCTATTAGGCACTGAACGCCTACTTTCAACAAAGGACAGCTGGTTGGTGAGGACAAACAAAAATGGTAGCTTTCATCACATCCTGGGAATACACTGGCATTTAATAAGTTCTCTTTGATAGTCAGGAGTGGAGTCATACAGTCATCAACTGAAGTAACAAACATATCTTCCTCAATGGCATTGGTATTATGGCCATGTTTGGGCATAGGGGCAGAAATGACATTTGGCTTTTCGGGCGCATCGAATTCAATCTCCTTGGCTTTAATGAGGTCTTGTACTTTGTTCTTCAGCGCCCAACAATTGTTAGTGTCATGGCCGGGACTCTCAGAGTGGTATGCATAGTGGGCATTAGGATGATAGTGAGGAGATGTTGTGTTAGGGTTTTTTGGAGCTTCTTTCAAAGTCACTAGGTTGGATCTTATCAAGTGTGGCAATTCTTGAGATAGGGTCATATTAATTCTGGTGAACTGTCTGACTGGTCTTTCCAATCTTGGCTGATTGTTTCTTTGATGATCAGTTGCGGGTTTAGGAATCATAACATCCCCCACCACTAGACGGCGTTCAGCCCTATCTTGATTTCTCTTAGGATACACAACAACCACTTTTTTATTTCCTATGAATGGCTTCCTTACAGCGGCAGAGGATGCATCTTTTTGAATCTTTCCATTCTTTATCCCGACTTCTACCCTTTCTCCGGCCAATATCAATTCAGTAAAACCCGCCGATGAACTCCCAATTAGGTGATTGAAGAAGGGACCAGACAAGGTTCCCAAAAACATGTCTACCAACTCTCTTTCAGATAGAGGAGGTTGAACTCTTCCAGGAAAATCTCTCCATTTTTGTGCATAGTCCTTGAAGCCCTCACTTGAAACCATGGCCATACTCTGGATTTGAGTACGGGTAGGCACAAGATCAGCGTTGTATTGGTATTGTTTGTAAAAGGTTGCAGCAAGATCTTTCCAGTTGTGAACATTGGCTCTTTCTAGCTGATAAAACCAGTCAAGTTGAGTTCCAGACAGACTGTCTTGGAAGAAATGTACCCATAAATCTTTGTCAGCGGTATGGGGCTGGATTCTCCTCCCATAGGACCGGAGATGCATTTTAGGGCATGAGACTCCGTCATATTTGGCGAACACAGGTGCTTTGAATTTTGGAGGAATAACAATCCCCGACACTAACTCCAATTCCTCAAAGTCCAAGCCAGGCACTTTTTGGATTTCCATTGCATTCAACTTCTCTTCTAGATTCTTATACTTGTCGTCATCTGGAGGGTATTGTTCTTCAGAATAGTCTTCTTCTTCCTCTTCTGAATCAGATTGAAGAACTGTTTCTTTGCCCTTCCCATCTTGATTTCCTTTCTCACCAGATGTCGTAGTAAAGTCTAAGGCCCTTCTTGTCTGCCCTTGGAATCTTCTTCCCATGTTCAAAATTCCGGTTATTTTCTTTGTCTTCTTTTTCTTCTCTTCAGCCAGCAAAGTCTTCAACTCTTCTTGACCTTTGGCTAGGGTTAAGAACAACTGTTGAAATTGTGCATTTTGAGCTTAGAGGTCTTTCACCATTTGCTCGAGATCTATCTTACTGAAATAAACAGTAAAGATATGAGGAGACTTGTTGCAAGAAACCTGCTTATGTTATGATGAATGGTAAATGCATATGCAATGATTTCAAGGATTTTAAGATTCAAATTTATTTTAGACAAAAAGGAAACACACATTATATTAATAGATTAAGGCTCGAGTACATCAATGCCTTCTTGGGAAAAATAATACAAAAACTCTAAGATAAAAGGTAGTGTGCATCCTCTTTGGTGCAATTTAGGCATTCAGAGTCTGCTCCTCATGAAGTAGCCTAGTGAGTTCCAAAAGTATCTCGCTCCCCCCTTAAGTTGTATCCAATCCCTTTGTAGGTCTTCAAGAGAGGTGGGCATGTCAGGATGTAGGATAGTGTATGGAACATCTCCTTCCGTGACAGGCTCTATGATTACCGGAGAATGGAGGGATGAGGCATCATAAGACTCTGAGCACGAGTTCGTACCCATTTGAGGTAAGGCTCGAGAGGGATGGAATTTTTATGCCCCAAAGTCTTGCTATCCACCTTGTTTAACATCCTCCAAGCTCGGATAAATCTCTGGAGAAGACCTTGATCATCGTTGTCGTAGTTAAATACCAAACCTTGAATCAGCATCTCGTGCGGGCCATCCCTTCGGGCGTAACCAAACTGTCTTAAGGCTAAGTAGGGGTTGTAGGTGATACCTCCCCTAATGCCAAGTAAAGGGACATTAGGAAATTCTCCACAACGATCGACAATAGTAACATTCTCTATGGATCAGGAGCACTAATGAATATCTGAATGTTTGAGCGTCATCCACCTTTGTACCACCTTGAACCTTGCTCATTCTTTAATACAGATTGGGGAAGATGCAAAATAAACCATCTTGCCAAGAGAGGAGTGCAACACATAAGGACACCTCTTTTCCTCACTGTGCGAGTGTGAAAAGAGTGTAGGATATCCCCTAGAAATATAGGCACCGGGTTGTGGGATATGAAGATTTTAATGGCATTCACATATATGAGTTGGTCAGGATTTGAAAACAAAAACCATCCCATAAATGAGGAGTGCCACAATTTCCTCAAAGGCTTGCAAATCCAAGGAGTTCCAACAGTTTTGGGCTTTCTCGAACAAGAACTTTGCTAGGAAACCTTTGACACCACTCCTTAATTCCCAACGAGTTCTGACATCAGATGAGTGCAAGTGTAGAGCTTGAGAAATCTCTTCTGGCTTTGGGTCTCTTTCCGTACCGTTGAAAGGTAGTTAATTAAGAATGGTAATCCTCAAGAGTCGGGAGAATTATTCCAAAGTAGGCACAAGTTGATAATCGGGAAAAGTGAAGCAATGGTGTAGAGGATCAAAGAACTAGAAGAGCACCTTCATCATGTATTCATCAGTGTTGGAGGTGACCAAGTTGAGTAGGCGACCATGTCTCTCGGTGAATGGAGAGTTTTCAGGAATCCTTGAAGCTAGCTCCTTAAGTTGTGGAGGGATCCTCACAAGGTTGACTTGAATAGTTTTCCTGCGAAGTGAATCCATATCCTACAAAACAAGACAAAGATGAATCCAAAAAATCCTTGAAATGGTTAGTGAATGTGAATGATGTTATGATGTTCATGATGTTATGTACAAGTATGTATATACAAACAAAGGAAACAATTCCTTAGGTTTAGGCTTGCATGGAGTTTTATAGGTAAGTACCCTCTTAAAATTTAGTTGGCTTAAACCTGTCCTAGTAATAGTAATCGGGCTCTAAGGAGCTCAATATCATTGGATTGTTTCCTTGGCCATTGTTTCAGCTCAAGCCTCTTTAATGGCGACAGAAATATCCAAAGAAACCAAACCTCAATGAGTGTAGTATCAAGTATCTACCAACTTCGGACTACACCAAAGTCGGTCATCTCACTACATCATAAAGGCCAAGTTGGTCAAGTAAAGGTTCTAGAAGTTTATTAGTGCTTTATGACATCACTCAGCGGCCCTGTATTCTCTTTGATTAACTCAAAGGCTACCGGTACCCACAAATATGGCGCACTAACGTAGTTATTGCTTAGACCATGTCGGTATACCCCGCACAGTTTCCATAACGTATTGCTACTTACCTATAATGTATCCCAAATCCGGGTAGAGCATTCAAACCCAAACAAAGAACCATAATGTAAAGCAAGCAAAGTCAAACAATGTAAGCAAGTAAATATGATCTAGCCCTAAGGTACCCCCACTTTTAGAATTTCCCCAGCAGAGTCGCTAGTTCTGTGATACGGTAGGAGAACTAACTTGAGGGTTTTGCGTTTGTTTGCAAATGTTGTGTTTAGCAAGAGTCGCCACCGACTTTTCTTTTATCCAAAAGGAAAAGTGAAAAAGCACAGGAAAAACCTTTGAGATTGTTTCTTGAGTTCGGGGGGTAGATTATGAAAAGGGAAGGTATTAGCACCCTATTCATCCATGGTTTTACATGGGCTCTTAGTTACTTGCTAGATCACTTGCTTTTTGTTTGAAGTTGTGCTTGATGTGGTTTTTGAAAGTATTTTATAAATAGGCATTTGTCTAGGCAAACTTTGTAATGATTCTCGTTCGTAAGAATGTATACAAAGTGTTGATCTTTTGAAAATGTTTTCGAGTTTTGTAAGATGTTTTGAAAGTGTAAGTGTTTGTTTGATTTTTTTTTTGAAAATAGAAAGGATGTTTGTTTTTAAATGGAGCAAGTAATTAGGAGCAATCTACCTACTCAAATGTCTTTCTTGTTCATTTTCTTTTCCTTTGACATTGTTGTCTTACCATTGATTTGGTAAGAAACTCTATCTTTGGATGTAATCGGGACGAGCGTGGGTCATCGTATAGCCATGATTAGAAATGTTGCAAGGTATCTTAGCATTCTTTTTGATGGACTAAGATCATTTGTAAGGCAACTTAGATAGCGTCATCGAGGGACTATGATCTTGTATTTGCTTGTTTTTGCTAAGATACCTTACATGCGTAATATTGCTATTTTGTATAAGGCAACCAAGTGGAATAACCCTAGGGGTGTTTGTGTGCAAGTGCATCATTTTCATGCTTGTTTTTGTCTTGAATTAGGGTTTTCTAATCATTGGTTTTAGTCTTTCCATACAAACTCTAATTACTAGCATGTTATATAAAAGCGAAAAATTGCGAAATTTAAAGTTACTACGCTATTACAACATTTGTGGGGAGGGGGTGTACAAGTTGAATGGGGATTGCATGAATTTAAACCCTAATTAATCTATTACAACCATATTGAATTGGTATAAATATACAAGGAATTAAATAAATACAAAGTATAACAATGAATGAATATACAAGGATATAAAATGTAAAGAAAATGAATTTTATTTGGTTTTCATGAAAAAAGGATTTTGTTTTAACCTAATTAAAATAAAGAAAATAGTTAATTAAGTTTGAATTTATTAAGAAAAATAATTTAAAAGAAAACCCTAATTCTATTAATTAATCAAAAGAAAATAAGTTTAAGAAAAGTATTTTTTTGGTATTTTTTTATCTTGAAAATATTTGTAGTATTATAAAATATTTTTAGTCTTTTTTATATTAAAATAATGTATTTAAAATGGTGTGAAGAAAAATAAATAAATAAAGTAATATTAATTAAGTTTATAAGATTTACTTAATAAAATAAATAAAGTATAATAAATAAAAATATTTTTATTTATGGAAAAATAAAATAAAATAAGTCAAAATATAAAAATATATCATTTTCTTGTATTTTTATGATTTTTAGTATTTAGGAAATATTTTTAAGAAAAGAAAAATAAAAAAAAATGAAATAAATGAATAAATAAAATAATTTGGGCCAGGGTGCAAATATGAAACAGGGGGGGAATGTTAGAAAAAAAAGTCAGGCCCAGGAGGGGAAGGCCCATGCGCGCTAGAAGGATCAAAAATGTAAAAAATGAGAGAAAAAGCAAAAGGCAGCGCGCTGAGGCTCGAACCCATGACCTCCTGATTACCAGCGCGCTGCCTTACCACTGGGGTGGCTATACATACGTTAATATAACTGAAATGATAAATATATAATACTAAACGAGTCATGAATACACTTCATCTTCAACCTCCAGCCAGACCACCTGTAACTCATTCATTTCTAAACAAAAATGGAAAATGTAAACATGAAAGTTGCTCCATTTTTTCATACGAATCCGACCATATAAATGTCATGAACTATAAATCAAAGATGAATGAGAATTTTTGAAAGTACCAAATTCTGACCTAATTATTTTCAGAGATTTAATCCTAAAATTCTCCTAGCTCAATCAATATAAATGAAATATATGGATATGTACAGCTTCAGGGTAATGATATCTATATTTTATTTTCACAAATCAAACTCAAATGATGCATGTATGAAAAGATAGAAGTTTGAAAACTTACCTCTTGCAGCTGGAGTCGTGTATGGAGTTTGAGCAACCTTGGAGGTGTAAGGATGATCTGGTTAGCTTGTCAGGACCTCCCTGAGTATGTTGCAAGCCTTACTTTGTTTTGAAACCAGATAGAACTCTCTACTCAAGTCCAACTGTAATGGAGGTTTTAAAAATGGTGGATGATGAAGATGAAGTTACAGAAGTTTAACAGGTGTTGATATGAGTTCTATATGATGTATGTGAAGTGTTTAGATAGTTAAAAGTGAAAACGCATGAGTGAAAATAGAGATGGGTGTTTGAAGCTCAAAAAATGGAGTTTTTGGCCAGTTCTGACTTATGAATGCTTGAGAGTCTTTGAGGGCTTGTCCAAACGTGTCCTATGTTGCAATTGACTTGTTAATATTAATGGAAAAGATTAGAGCATAAAATCACTCAAGATTTCTGAGTTCTAGGGTTATGGCTCTTAAACTTGCTTTTGAAGAAAAGTGAAATGACAAATATCAAGTATTGTACAAGAATGTCCTGAGCTTCTTCAGGCCTTAGATACCTTACTTTTAGTTTATAGGGGTAATGTGTGCAGAGAGAACAAGTTAGAAGCTCAAGACAAGTTGACTTTGTGATTAAAGCAACTTTTCAAGAATGGAATGGTAACTTTCTTCCTAAAATGGAAAATTGGCTTGGACAATGCTTGGAACACTTGGATAATAGCTCAAAAGCAAGTGTAATCTTCTGATTATGGATAGATCTTGAGGTTTAGAGGCCTGCAAAACAAGATTGTGCAGCATAGGTTTGAAATTGACTTCTTGTTCATCACAAAATGGCTTGTAATTTAAGTGACAAAACCCTAACTTCATCTCTTCGATTCTCCATACTCAAGAATGATCTTAAGGATTTCTTGGACATTTTGGGAAGCTTGTAACGTGCTCTACAACCCATATTTGAATTACTTTTGAATATTCCCCTTGGAACTATGTTAAAAAGTGTCATGAAGTTAGGTCAAAATCCTGTCTGAGTTAGGGCAAATTTTCACTAAGTGTTTTGTTTCATGACCCTATGTTTATAAAATTGTAACTTGAGATCCAAGAATTTTTGGAAGAAGTTGTGTGGAGAAAAGTTGTATATTTCATGGAGATCTACAACTTTCATGTTGGAAGTTTCTCTTGAATCATCTTGCATCATAGTGAAAATTTGGCTCAAAGTTATGAAAAAACATGAAATTTCCAACACTTAGAAAAATTTCTAAGTTTTAGAAATTTTGACTTTTCAAAATGAAACCTTGAATTTTTGATTTCTTTATGAATAAGTTTCATATTTTGATGAATTGTGATCTTTGGTACTTGAATTTGAACAAAAAGTCAAAGTTTGACTTTTCAGTATACAGTTGACTTTTGATCAGTTGACTGCAAAATTATCTGTCAACCCAATGGATTTGAAATGTTTTGAACCATGTCATTAGGTTAAAATGATGCAATTGGACTCTTTAGATTATTCCTTAAACCAATTGACCATTTGCTAGGTTAAAAATCATAAACTGCCCTTTCCTAGTTAAAACTCTAATTTTGACCATTTTTCCCTTTTGGAGATTTGATCAAATTTCTTGAGGAGTTGTGGTCCAAACTTGATCAAATGAGATATATGAGTTTAAAATGGTGATGTGGATCAAAAATTATGAATTTTTATTGTAAATTAGCTATGGTTGACTTTTTCCCCAATACAACTGATTTTTAGGTCAACTGCTCAATTGACTGAGCAAAAATGTGATTCAAGGCTTGAAACTTGACATGAGTAATATTTGGGGTCCATAATGATCCATGAATATCATATGAAGTATTGAAAGTTCAAAAATCCTTGTGCAATCTCAAACCCTTATTTTGGTTATTAGGCATAAGGAGGTGTCTTGAGCTGATCAAACCTTAATGCAGTCTTGAGTCAATGGAGATCTTGTGAGCAACTTTTTGATAAGTGAGAGGGAAAATTTTGGGGTACAAAACCGTCCTAGTAATAGTAACCGGGTTCTAAGGAGCTCAATATCACTGGTTTGTTTCCTTGGTCGTTGTTTCAGCACAAGCCTCTTTAATGGCGACCGAAATATCCCAAGAAACCAAACCTCAATGAGTGTAGTATCGAGTATCTACCAACTTCGGACTGCACCAAAGTCGGTCATCTCACTACATCCTAAAGGCCAAGTTGGTCAAGTATGTTAGAACAAAGTTTGAATCTACTACCCTAAGTTTAAGTTTTGATGATAACAAAATGAAATGATATATTAATTATGTGATTCATGTAAGAACTATTTGCTACCTAAAATATTACTTTCTGTTCTGCAGAAACTCTGATAGGTATCAGCAAGAGTACAGCATAATCAGCATCAGAATATTGGATATCAACATCACCATCAGAAGTTGCTATATCAGAATACCAGAATCAGAAGAACAACTCACGTTTATGCTGAAGCTTGATGAACAGAACTGCGCCTAACACTCTGATCTCTGATAAAGACAACAACAGTTCATCAGCACTTAAGCAGCGTCAGAATGAGCCAAAGCCAGAACACGCTTTAAGTAGCAACGGTACTGTGCATTCAAGACGAGTTATTACCAACGGCATCATTCCAGACAAGATCGGCTTAATAAGGGAAGTTTGTTATTGGAATTGAATCAAGATTATTGCTCCAACGTTCATCAATTTCAATGCTATATAAACAAGACAATGAAGATTGAATTGGCTAACGCTATACAACGATTTCCATGCCTAAAAGCTATTCATCATCTTCTTATTCTCAGTTTGCTAAAAGCTCCATAATTCCTTACTCAATTATTTTAGCAATCTAGTTTCAATAAGCTTAAGTTGTGTAATATCACAGTTGTGATAAACTGTTTTGTAGAAAACACTCACACACCTAGATTTCTATTCTTTGTAAGAAAGTGATTCCTTGACAAACCGGTTTGTGGTTTGCATCAAGAAGGCTTTGGCAGTTGTTAAAGCAGATTGTAATATTCAGTTGAATATAGTGGATTAAGACCTCGTTGGAGAGAGGCGAAATCACCTTGACGGGTGGACTGGAGTAGTTTGAGATCAAACGAACCAGGATAAAAATATCGTGTTCATTGCATTGATTTTCAGTTTTACAATTCAACCCCCCCTTCTTGTGTTTTTCACTTCTTCAATTGGCATCAGAGCGCCTGGTTCTGAGCTAAATCACCTAACCGTGTCAGTACAAGATCCAGCGTCAGAAAAACACAATGGCAGGAACTTATTCACACACCAGCAATGACAACCATGAGGACAGAGACAGATTCAGCGGCAAACCTCCAGTTTTTGATGGAGAAAATTTTGATTACTGGAAAGACAAAATTGAAAGCTTCTTTCTGGCACATGATGCTGATCTGTGGGACATGGTGACAGATGGATACACGCACCCTGTGAATGCAAACGGTCAGAAGATTGATAGGAAAACAATGTCTGACTGTTGTACCCCAAAATTTGCCCTCCCATTTCCTCAAAATTTTCTCATCAACCTTGAAGATCAAGATCCAGTTAGGGTTTCCTCTGCTCAAGACTTCTCCTTGCACTGTGGACTCAAATTAGAGTTTGTGTTTGAACAAAGATGTTTTGACCTAAAATGCCTAAGATGACTTTCATGCTTCATATTGGACTCCCAAGTTTACCCATACCAAGTTTCAAGTCTTGATCCCAGGTTTTGCCCAGTCAATTGGACAGATGACCTATAAATCAGCTGTATTGGGGAAAAAGTCAACTGTGGCCAATTGACAGTCAAATCTCATGAAAATTGACCCACATCAACATTATGAACTCATATGGACCATTTGATCAAGTTTGGATCACAATTCCACAAGAAATTTGATCAGATCACCAAAAGGGCAAAATGGTCATTTTTAGGGTTTTGACTGCACAAAGGCAATTTTTGACTGTTTGACCTAGCCAATGGCAAACCAAGCTCACATATGGACTCAAGGACTCAATGAAATTGTCTTGACATGTTCAACAAACTCAAAAGATCCCAAGTACACAAGATTGACAGTTGAATTTCCCAGTCAATTGATCAATTTTGACTGTATACTGAAAAGTCAAACTTTGACTTTTTGGTCAAAATCAAGAGTCAAGATTCACTTTTCATCAAAACATGCCAAATCATGAAACTTGTTCACCAAGAAACCAAGAAATGCAAATTAGGGTTTGAAATGGAATTTTTCATAACTTAGAATTTTTCTAAGTTATGGAAAACCCTAATTTTTTCCCAACTTTGCCCCACTTTTCCACCATGATTCATTTGGATTCAAACAAAAGTCAAAACATGAAAGTTGTAGCTTGTTGCATAATCTACAACTTTGATTCACAAAGTTTTCTCATTTGAAGCTTGTATCTCAAGTTACAAATTTTTGAATAAGGGCACTAAACCATTCTTAACTTAGTGAATTTTTGACCTATTTTGACAAGGTTTTCTACCCCACTTCAAGGCCATTTTCCATACACTTCCACTTGTAATTTCAATTTGCATTTCAAAGATGGATTGTAGTACACATTCCAAGCTTTCCAAAATGTCCAAGAACTCATCAAACAACTTCATGGTTAGGGAGAATCGAATTTCACAATATAGCAAAAACTCACTTTTGAATTAGCCATTTTTCATGTTCATAAGTTATGCAAACTTCTCAAAACCAGCATGCCCTTGATTACAGGTCCTTGAACCAAGTTACACTCAATAATTAAATGTCAATCCATTGTATTTTAGCTTTGTTTTGTTCATATAGTCATTACACAAGGAATTAAGCCTTAATTGGAAAAAGTGGTTTATCCATTTTTGAAAAGAAGAACTTTATGTCAAGTTTGAAAATCAAATGGTACAATGCATATCTTTGGACACAAGATTCATGGACATAACACTCTGATCAAGACAAAAAGATGCATCATAGTGTGAGGGCATGTACAGGCTAGAAGGATCAAGTGGCTTTTGTTTGCTTCAAGTTCAAGAAATGTGGCATAACTTGTACCAACTCAGAAACCAACTTACAAACACAAGAACAAAGTTATCAAACACATTACACACATCATAACCAAGCTATTGCACGAGCCATTTGCCTCCCAAACATCATCAAACCAAAAAACACCATCAAACTGCAAAAACAGAGTTGCTTCTGCAGTTTGAGTGCCAACTTCTATTTCTCTCAAGCATTCTTGCCAAAACCAGTTCACACACCTTCCATACCATCTATGCAAGCTAACAAAAAGCAAAAGCACGACCTGTAATCACTCTAACCACTTCCACCATTTTCACATTTCTGACTTGCAGGTGAAGTTCTCTAGCTCGATTCAGAAGCTTTCAAGACAAAGTAAACATTGGAATAGCATCCCTGGACCTCAAGGAAGCTTCTCCAATCATCACCTTGCACTGAAAGTTCCTACATCTCCAGATAGAACTTCAACTGAACAGGTAAGTTTTTGAATTCGTATCTCTCTTATTAGGCATCATTAGCTTTAAGTTTGTGAAGAAACAAGGTTCTACTCATGCCACTGAACATGTACATGTTTTTACTTTTCATTTCTTTTGCTTGAGTTGTGAGAATTTGTAGTTTGAAAATGGCAGAAAAACTAGGTTAGGATTTGGGGGAGGAGAAATTCTCCCTCATCTTAGAGAGTTAGATCAAGTTATGCATATGGTTAGAATCGTCTCTTCATGCTGAACATTTTTTATGTTATGAGTTTTTGTTAAAAAGCCAAGAATCAGGACTTAGTAATGGAGGAAAGTGGCGCGCGTTTTGTTCAAACAGAAGGCTGGAGGTTGAAGACAGTGGTCTTTTGGGCTGGGCCTGTGTATTTTTCTTATTCACACCATGCTAATTGCTTTTACACCCCCAAGGCCCATTTGCTTATTTCTTTGACTTTTTGACTTTTTCTTTTTTGATTGACTTTGTTTATTTTTTATCATGACATTAAAAATATAAAAATATTTTTTCTCACCATTTTTGATTTTATTAGGCTTTTATTTAATTTTTCTTTAGTTATACATAAATATATAAATATACACATTTTATTTAAAATACTAAAACAAATAGTGCCAATACATTTCTATACATTTTTATTTTTGTTTTACTTTCTGAAAATATTTTTATAGAAAAAAATACTTTTTTTATTAAATAATAAATATTATTATTCTTATACATAATACATATTTAGAACTTAATACCTATATATATATTTATTAATATATTTAGGTTAGAATATAAAAATATTTGTATTTTTCATTTTATTAATATTTGATATAAAAAAATACTTTTTTATAATATACTTCATTTTATTTTTATTTTTGTACATAATAAATAAATACTTGTATTAAATTAAATAATAATACATTTTATTTAATAGAATTAGGGTTTTGCCCTAAATATGAAAAAACTCCAAAACTAATATCTTTTTATTATCATTTATTTTTACATAAATAATACTTTTTTTTCATACATTACAAAATATTTTTGCACCTTGCATATTTTATTCCATTTTTATTTAATTGTTGTACATTAATTAAATTGTATAAATTCAATATTGATGTGATAGTTTTAGGTTTAAATTACTTGTCCATACCCCCATTCATACACATGTACCCCCACTCCCGGATACCATTTTGTAATAGCGTAGATTTTTACATTTCCGCACCTTACAGTTTTCCAATTATACCATGGTTAGACCTAGGGTTTGCATGTACATAAAATCAAACGCTAGATAGCCTAATACAAGACAAATACATGAAACCAATACACAATCACACTTACACCCTCTAGGGTAATCCCACATGTTGCCTTCCAAAATGGGCCATGCTTGCACGTCGAGAATCTTTGGCAAAACAAAATCAAATGATCATAAGTCTCTCAAAGTGTTGCCTAAACGGAATGATCATAGTCCCTTCAAAACAAATTGCCAAAGACACTTGGCATCATTGCATTCATGGTCCATACGATGACCCGCGTCCGTCCCGAATAAGCTTCCTAAACGCAAGATTGTCCACCAAGTTCAATGGTGGAACAAAATTGTTAAAAGGGGTTAAAACATAACAAAAACCTTTGAGTACAATAGGGTAGACAAAACTCTTAGTTACTTGAGATCAACTTGCAAAAACACTTGCCTCCTTTTCAAAAAACCATAATCCACAACACTTTCAAACAAACTCTCAAAAAAACATTTGAAACATCTTTTCGAAAAGATCCACACTTTTGTAAAACACTCAAACACGAGTCAAATACATTGGTCGCCTAAGACAAGGCATCTTCTTCAAAAACATTTTCAAAACGCTCACACACACACCATTTTCAAGCAATCGAAAATCAAGGCAAGTGATCTAAAAAACCAAGTAACTAAGAGCCCATGGATAACCATGGATGAAAAGGGTGCTAATACCTTCCCTTTTCATAATCTACCCCCCGAACCCACGAAATATCTCAAAAGGTTTTTGCTGTGCTTTTTTAACCTTTCCTTTAGGATAAAATAAAAAGTCGGTGGCGACTCTTGCTCAACCGCACAAGTGCGAATATGAACGCAAAACCTCAAGTCAGTTCTCCCACCGTATCACAGAACTAGCGACTCTACTGGGGATTTTTAAAGTGGGGTTACCTTAGGGTTTAGATCACCTTTGTTTTCAATTGATTGCTTTGTTTGCTTTTACATTTGTGGGCTTTGTATCGGAGTTTCATAGATCCTAACCTGGATCTGGGGAATACCCCTTTTAGGTAGCATAATCTGTGAGGGACCTGTCCGGCGTATACCGACATGGGTGAAGCAGTGGCTACGTTGGTGTGGCGTCTTGGTCTGTACCGATATCCCTCGTGTTGAAACGGGGAGAATATGGGTCTTCCAAGGGGTCATTAAGCACCAACCGACCTTAGAACCCTAAATTGACCCAACTTGGCCATTAGAACAGTAGCAGTATGCTACACTCATTGAGGCTAAACTCTCGAGATGGTTCCGGCAGCGAGAAAAGGTTGCGACGCTGGAGTTATGACCGATTGAGGGTAGCCAATGATACGAGATCCTCTAGAACCCGGTTACTTTTGATAAGACAGGTTTTAACCAACAAACTGAAAGAGGGTAGTACCTGAACCTCATGCAAGCCTAAACCTAAGGCCTTGTGCGCTTTGTGTGAATATGTTTGCCTGTATATACACTCACTTGCTTGTTCATACATGTACATAACATCATGACATCATACCATAGCATTTTCAATAACCATTTCAAGGATCTCGAGGGTTCTTTGGATGCAGGGTTACGTTGAACCAGACGTCTATCAAGGGGCAAGAGGTCTCTCCTCCAACCAATACCATCAAAGTTCAAGTACAACAACTTGAATCAGTGGCTATGACCCACTCGACATGGTGAGCTTGATTCTCGTGGAAAGACATCCACCGATACAAAGCTCTCCAATCAAAGTTCAAGAACAACAACTTGAATCAGTGGCTATGACCCACTTGACATGGTGAGCTTGATTCTCGTGGAAGGACGTCCACCGGTGCAGAGATCTCCAATCCAAGAGCAGAGTTCAACCTCTAACATTTTCTTGTGTTTACCCCCCAAGAGATCCTTGAAAGCATTGCATTCACATATCATGCATTGCATTTTGACAGTTTTTCCTTTTTTCAGGTTTCCTTACTCTCATACTGTTTATTTCAGCAAGAGATGGCTCTAGAAAGGTCTGTCAAAGACATTCAAGACCAGACTGCTCAACTGCAGGAGATGTTCCTGAACTTGTCTCTGGGGCAAGAAGAGATGAAAGCTCTCCTCACCAAGGGCTTGGGGAATTCCAACAATGCCAGGAGTGATCAGATTACGGAGCTGCAGTTTGATCTGACAACACTGAGGACTCAAGTGATGGGACAGTTGGTGGGCCAGATGGCTCTCATCCAAGACCTATCCCAAAGGCAAGAGGAACTCAGAGTTCTTGTCCGCCAACTGCTTCCAAACAACCAACTGGGGAAAACATCTGAGGTTGAAGAGCAAGTCACCGCTCAGCCTCCATCCACTCAAGAAGATAAGGGGAAAGCTCCTTTACTTGCTTCAGGGTCACAATCCCATCAACAACCTCGCCAGCGTCAACGGGGCAATCAGCGTAAGCAAGAAAAGTCGGGAAGACAGTTTACGGAGACTGAAATACCATCATTCTTCATACTGAAGCGCCTGTTGGAGGTCAATTTGCTTACCGTAAAGGATCCTCCTCAGAAGCTCAATACCTCCTCTCCTCACTATCATCCCGACGCATTCTGTGTTTACCACTCCTACAGCCCGGGACACGACACTAACGACTGTTGGGCCTTGAAGAATAAGATTCAAGATCTGATTGACATTGGGGTGCTGGAATTCATGCCAGACGGTGAGATGAAGATCTTCCGTTAAAGGGTTCTCCGCTTGAAGTGACGAAGCTCAAACTGAAAGACTTTTGCTTCTTTTTGAATTTTCAAAGTTGTAATTTCTTTTGCTGTCAAACAATTATTTGTTGATGTTAAACTCTGTCTTCATTAATGCATTGCATATGTTTGTCTTGAATTCATCCATTCGTTTCACTACTCTTATGCTTTTCTTTATGATATTTAACTCTTGATAAAAAGCTGCAAGCCTTTAGAGGGAGGATGACGAAACAATACCATGATCTTATACAGTATGCTTTTGAACAGACCTTGCTAATGATGTACAGGCATTTCTTTCAATTCCCAAACACTGGAGTTATAAGGAGGTTAATCCCTAGTCAACCCTTTCGAGCCAAAGAAGTAGGAGTTTCCCGTTCTAAAACAATCAAAACCCTTGATATAAACCTGGGGTAGGGTAGCATCTCAGTTAATTCAAAAGAAAATGCGCATTGAAGTCGCAAACTCTCAGTTCTTAATACAACAAACAACGGCGAAAAAGAGAAAGCGTTCCTTTGGAATCAAAAGACAAGGGTGGTTCCCTATCACGTAGACAGTCAATCTCTCAAAAGAGAAAAGCCCGCCGAGCCAAAACCTATAAAGGAGACTTAAGAAAGCTGGGGCATCCCGCTGACAGTAATCCCGGAAAACGGTAACATTCAGGCAAAAGTTAGGGATAACAAATCAAAATCAAAATAGTGAGGTCATTACAAAATCCTCAACAACATGAAGAGTGTTGAAAAAGAAAAAGGAGATGATGACTGTCTCCCAAAAATTCAAACTGGTGAACCATCGCCCGAACGTCATTTGAAACTCAAAATAGAGTGTGACGCACAATTAACTGAGCTTAGGTTGAAGAACATCACGAAGAGCGGGTGGGTACAAATATACTTTGAGCCTTTATCCTTTGTTTCTTAAACCGTGAACCAGGCCACGTTACAACCCTTCAAAAGTCCTAATTGAAGCATGGGTTAATTCGAAAGCATACTGTTACAAAAGGTATCCTGACTCCTGTAGGGCTTTGCTCTAAATCTTGTGTTGATCTGTCTTGTGAAAAGTTTTCTGCTAAAAACGCATTTTTCAAAACTTCGAGACAAACATAAACTTTGCATTATACGAATATCACTGTCTGCATTTGACCCTTTTGTTTGACAGCGAAGAAATTCATACAGCAAATGTTCGGAGGAACGAAAACTCTCTCAGTAAGTCAAAATCTCTTCAAGAGGATGACACTTCCATCAGAGCTCCTATCAACAAGGGGCATGACATATCACAGTTCAATTAACCTGGGGCAGTCCAGTCAAGGTCCAACAGATCTTTCAAAGTTCAGTTAACCTGGGGCAGTCCAGTCAAGATTTCAAGAAATCTCTCAATATGCAGAGTAATCTGATTCAAGACTCCTTCTTCGCCACTTGGGGCATTCGAATGTCAAAAGTGTTCAACAAATCAACTATTACAATTCCAGATTCGACTCCTATATCCAGCCAGGGCATATCTGTTGACCACATTTCCAGACTCGATTCCTGTATCTAGCCAGGGCACGTCTGAAGAGTTTGAAGATTCGATTCCTGTATCCATCCAGGGCATATCTATCAACTATCACCTTTCCAGATTCGACTCCTGTATCCAGCCAGGGCATATCTGTTGACGACCAATTCCAGATTCGACTCCTGTATCCAGCCAGGGCATATCTGTTTACAACATTTCCAGACTCGATTCCTGTATCTAGCCAGGGCACGTCTGAAGAGCTTGAAGATTCGATTCCTGTATCCAGCCAGGGCACATCTATCAACTACAACATTTCCAGACTCGATTCCTGTATCTAGCCAGGGCACGTCTGAAGAGCTTGAAGATTCGATTCCTGTATCCAGCCAGGGCACATCTATCAACTACAACATTTCCAGATTCGATTCCTGTATCCAGCCAGGGCATATTTGTTGACCACATTTCCAGACTCGATTCCTGTATCTAGCCAGGACACGTCTGAAGAGTTTGAAGATTCGATTCCTGTATCCAGCCAGGGCATATCTATCAACTATCACCTTTCCAGATTCGATTCCTGTATCCAGCCAGGGCATATCTATCAACTATCACCTTTCCAGATTCGATTCCTGTATCCAGCCAGGGCATGTCTGAAGAATTCCAGATCAACACCTGTAACAAGCCAGGAAATTATCTACATCACCACTTGGGGCATTCGAATGTCAAAAGTGTTCAAAGACCGATGCAGTTTTACACAAGCTCATCATCAGGAAACCCTACACCGGTTCCTCTTCAAGATTTCTGAAAACAGTTCACGGGTTCTCCAAGTAAACGGATGTTAACCTATCGCTTGATTCAGATTCTTCTCAAGCTAACTCCACTCAGAGTCAAACTTCATTATCTCCAGCAAAGTCAAACTTCACATTATCAATCCCCAGCGGAGCCAGACCATTGAACCTTCTCCCCACAGAGTTTTGGAGAGGGAAAATCTTGAGTTCCCCAGTGAAGTCGCCAGAGTTACTTCCCATCAAGCTGAAGATTCTCAATCTGACCTCCCCAGCATGAGTCTACTAATTTGGAACTTCCCAGTAGAGGTCATCAGGAATTCTCTTCCCCAGCAGCAGCCAAGGATTTATTTTCCCCGGCAGCAGTCAAGATGCTTTTATCTTCAGCCATCTCGGATTCATTTATCCTCAGCAAGATTAGCTCATCATCTTACATGCGCATTCATCACATTCATAAACATTGATGTCACATACATTGCATCATGCATTGCATACGGCTAACCCTTTACCTTTTCAGGTAAGATCAGTCGACAGACACAGATCATCTCCCAAGATTCATCCAGAAATAGTTCATATGTGACTCAGGCACGGCGACATTCTGATACTTATTTCAGATCCATCCAGACGCATTATCAAGAAACCCTACACTGTTTCCTCTTCGACTTCAAGACTTCTGAAAACAGTTTACAGATTCTTCCCTACAACGGATGTCAATCTACCAACTTGTTCAGACTCTTCTCAACTTTTGAAAACATAGTTTATGGATTCTTCCCTACAACGGATGTCAATCTACCAACTTGTTCAGTTTACAGACGCTTCCCAACAACGGACGTTGCTCTTTTGCTTGTTCAATCTCCACTCCTGAAAATAGTTTACGGGTTCTCCAGACATGGGCGTCAACCTGTTGCTTACTCGGACCCCTAATTCAGAGATGTTCCAAAACATGGATGCCCTTCTGATACTTGTCCACTCACCATTGACATACAGTTCAACATAACCAGATGGCATCTATAAGCCCATCCTCCTACCAGCAGTCACCAGATGGCATCTTTAAGCCCATCACCAAATGGCATCTCTAAGCCCATTCCCCGACAAGATTTTATCGCACCATATGGCATCTTTAAGCCCATCACCAAATGGCATCTTTAAGCCCATTCACCTCCACCATCATATCGCCGAGTGCAAATTTTCTGGGCACTTTAGTGTCCAATCTTCTTTTACCTTCAAATCGCGAAAGGCAAACTTGCCAATCTAACTCTTCAGGTCCAAGAAGATTGAACAGGGGCAACTGTTGTACCCCAAAATTTTCCCTCCCATTTCCTCAACATTTTCTCATCAACCTTGAAGATCAAGATCCAGTTAGGGTTTCCTCTGCTCAAGACTTCTCCTTGCACTGTGGACTCAAATTAGGGTTTGTGTTTGAACAAAGATGTTTTGACCTAAAATGCCTAAGATGACTTTCATGCTTCATATTGGACTCCCAAGTTTACCCATACCAAGTTTTAAGTCTTGATCCCAGGTTTTGCTCAGTCAATTGGACAGATGACCTATAAATCAGCTGTATTGGGGAAAAAGTCAACTGTGGCCAATTGACAGTCAAATCTCATGAAAATTGACCCACATCAACATTATGAACTCATATGGACCATTTGATCAAGTTTGGATCACAATTCCACAAGAAATTTGATCAGATCACCAAAAGGGCAATGGTCATTTTTAGGGTTTTGACTGCACAAAGGCAATTTTTGACTGTTTGACCTAGCCAATGGAAAACCAAGCTCACATATGGACTCAAGGACTCAATGAAATTGTCTTGACATGTTCAACAAACTCAAAAGATCCCAAGTACACAAGATTGACAGTTGAATTTCCCAGTCAATTGATCAATTTTGACTGTATACTGAAAAGTCAAACTTTGACTTTTTGGTCAAAATCAAGAGTCAAGATTCATTTTTCATCAAAACATGCCAAATCATGAAACTTGTTCACCAAGAAACCAAGAAATGCAAATTAGGGTTTGAAATGGAATTTTTCATAACTTAGAATTTTTCTAAGTTATGGAAAACCCTAATTTTTTCCCAACTTTGCCCCACTTTTACACCATGATTCATTTGGATTCAAACAAAAGTCAAAACATTAAAGTTGTAGCTTGTTGCATAATCTACAACTTTGATTCACAAAGTTTTCTCATTTGAAGCTTGTATCTCAAGTTACAAATTTTTGAATAAGGGCACTAAACCATTCTTAACTTAGTGAATTTTTGACCTATTTTGACAAGGTTTTCTACCCCAGTTCAAGGCCATTTTCCATACACTTCCACTTGTAATTTCAATTTTCATTTCAAAGATGGATTGTAGTATACATTCCAAGCTTTCCAAAATGTCCAAGAACTCATCAAACAACTTCATGGTTAGGGAGAATCGAATTTCACAATATAGCAAAAACTCACTTTTGAATTGGCCATTTTTCATGTTCATAAGTTATGCAAACTTCTCAAAACCAGCATGCCCTTGATTACAGGTCCTTGAACCAAGTTACACTCAATAATTAAATTCCAATCCATTTTGTTTTAGCTTTGTTTTGTTCATATAGTCATTACACAAGGAATTAAGCCTTAATTGGAAAAAGTGGTTTATCCATTTTTGAAAAGAAGAACTTTATGTCAAGTTTGAAAATCAAATGGTACAATGCATATCTTTGGACACAAGATTCATGGACATAACACTCTGATCAAGACAAAAAGATG
Organism: Vicia faba; assembly: GCA_948472305.1. Taxonomy (NCBI): domain Eukaryota; kingdom Viridiplantae; phylum Streptophyta; class Magnoliopsida; order Fabales; family Fabaceae; genus Vicia; species Vicia faba. The sequence goes on along the minus strand of OX451736.1, from coordinate 1,056,776,338 downwards.
CAGCATAGTTGAGGGCCTGTACAGGCTAGAAGGATCAAGTGGCTTTTGTTTGCTTCAAGTTCAAGAAATGTGGCATAACTTGTACCAACTCAGAAACCAACTTACAAACACAAGAACAAAGTTATCAAACACATTACACACATCATAACCAAGCTATTGCACGAGCCATTTGCCTCCCAAACATCATCAAACCAAAAAACACCATCAAACTGCAAAAACAGAGTTGCTTCTGCAGTTTGAGTGCCAACTTCTATTTCTCTCAAGCATTCTTGCCAAAACCAGTTCACACACCTTCCATACCATCTATGCAAGCTAACAAAAAGCAAAAGCACGACCTGTAATCACTCTAACCACTTCCACCATTTTCACATTTCTGACTTGCAGGTGAAGTTCTCTAGCTCGATTCAGAAGCTTTCAAGACAAAGTAAACATTGGAATAGCATCCCTGGACCTCAAGGAAGCTTCTCCAATCATCACCTTGCACTGAAAGTTCCTACATCTCCAGATAGAACTTCAACTGAACAGGTAAGTTTTTGAATTCGTATCTCTCTTATTAGGCATCATTAGCTTTAAGTTTGTGAAGAAACAAGGTTCTACTCATGCCACTGAACATGTACATGTTTTTACTTTTCATTTCTTTTGCTTGAGTTGTGAGAATTTGTAGTTTGAAAATGGCAGAAAAACTAGGTTAGGATTTGGGGGAGGAGAAATTCTCCCTCATCTTAGAGAGTTAGATCAAGTTATGCATATGGTTAGAATCGTCTCTTCATGCTGGACATTTTTTATGTTATGAGTTTTTGTTAAAAAGCCAAGAATCAGGACTTAGTAATGGAGGAAAGTGGCGTGCGTTTTGTTCAAACAGAAGGCTGGAGGTTGAAGACAGTGGTCTTTTGGGCTGGGCCTGTGTATTTTTCTTATTCACACCATGCTAATTGCTTTTACACCCCCAAGGCCCATTTGCTTATTTCTTTGACTTTTTGACTTTTTCTTTTTTGATTGACTTTGTTTATTTTTTATCATGACATTAAAAATATAAAAATATTTTTTCTCACCATTTTTGATTTTATTAGGCTTTTATTTAATTTTTCTTTAGTTATACATAAATAGATAAATATACACATTTTATTTAAAATACTAAAACAAATAGTGCCAATACATTTCTATACTTTTTTTTTTGTTTTACTTTCTGAAAATATTTTTATAGAAAAAAATACTTTTTTTATTAAATAATAAATATTATTATTCTTATACATAATACATATTTAGAACTTAATACCTATATATATATTTATTAATATATTTAGGTTAGAATATAAAAATATTTGTATTTTTCATTTTATTAATATTTGATATAAAAAAAATACTTTTTTATAATATACTTCATTTTATTTTTATTTTTGTACATAATAAATAAATACTTGTATTAAATTAAATAATAATACATTTTATTTAATAGAATTAGGGTTTTGCCCTAAATATGAAAAAACTCCAAAACTAATATCTTTTTATTATCTTTTATTTTTACATAAATAATACTTTTTTTTCATACATATACAAAATATTTTTGCACCTTGCATATTTTATTCCATTTTTATTTAATTGTTGTACATTAATTAAATTGTATAAATTCAATATTGATGTGATAGTTTTAGGTTTAAATTACTTGTCCATACCCCCATTCATACACATGTACCCCCACTCCCGGATACCATTTTGTAATAGCGTAGATTTTTACATTTCCGCACCTTACAGTTTTCCAATTATACCATGGTTAGACCTAGGGTTTGCATGTACATAAAATCAAACGCTAGATAGCCTAATACAAGACAAATACATGAAACTAATACACAATCACACTTGCACCCTCTAGGGTAATCCCACATGTTGCCTTCCAAAATGGGCCATGCTTGCACGTCGAGAATCTTTGGCAAAACAAAATCAAATGATCATAAGTCTCTCAAAGTGTTGCCTAAACGGAATGATCATAGTCCCTTCAAAACAAATTGCCAAAGACACTTGGCATCATTGCATTCATGGTCCATACGATGACCCGCGCCCGTCCCGAATAAGCTTCCTAAACGCAAGATTGTCCACCAAGTTCAATGGTGGAACAAAATTGTTAAAAGGGGTTAAAACATAACAAAAACCTTTGAGTACAATAGGGTAGACAAAACTCTTAGTTACTTGAAATCAACTTGCAAAAACACTTGCCTCCTTTTCAAAAAACCACAATCCACAACACTTTCAAACAAACTCTCAAAAAAACATTTGAAACATCTTTTCGAAAAGATCCACACTTTTGTAAAACACTCAAACACGAGTCAAATACATTGGTCGCCTAAGACAAGGCATCTTCTTCAAAAACATTTTCAAAACGCTCACACACACACCATTTTCAAGCAATCGAAAATCAAGGCAAGTGATCTAAAAAACCAATTAACTAAGAGCCCATGGATAACCATGGATGAAAAGGGTGCTAATACCTTCCCTTTTCATAATCTACCCCCCGAACCCACGAAATATCTCAAAAGGTTTTTGCTGTGCTTTTTTAACCTTTCCTTTAGGATAAAATAAAAAGTCGGTGGCGACTCTTGCTCAACCGCACAAGTGCGAATACGAACGCAAAACCTCAAGTCAGTTCTCCCACCGTATCACACTGACCAACAAAAGCGTGACTTCAAGAATCACCACAAGGCCAGAACCATCCTTCTCAGCGCCATCTTGTATGCTGAATATGAAAAGATCTCCAACAGAGACACAGCAAAGAACATGTTTGACTCACTCAGAATGACGCATGAGGGCAACGTTCAGGTCAAAGAAACTAAAGCTCTGGCGCTCATTCAGAAGTATGAGGCATTCAAAATGGAAGAAAGTGAATCCATTGAAACAATGTTCTCAAGATTCCAGATTCTGGTAGCTGGTCTCAAGGTTCTGGACAGAGGTTACTCTACTACTGATCACGTCAAGAAAATCATCAGAAGCTTACCCAAGTAGTGGAGGCCAATGGTTACAGCTCTGAAGCTAGCAAAAGATCTCAACAAAATTTCTCTGGAGGAACTTATCAGCTCCCTCAGAAGTCATGAGATAGAGCTAGAAGCTGATGAACCCCAGAAGTAAGGTAAGCCTTTAGCATTAAAATCTAACAAAAAATCTGAGTCTAAAGTTTTGCAGGCAGTTGAAGAAACATCTTATGGATCCTCATCAGAAGAAGACGAACTCTCCCTCCTATCCAGAAGAGTGAATCAACTGTGGAAGCAGAGGCAAAGGAAGTTCAGGAATCCCAGAAGATCTGATCAGAACGAGTCTTCTTCCAGATACAGAAGGACAGATTCTTCCTCTGGATACAGAAGATCTGAAGGCTCCTCAGGAAGCAGAAAGCCAAACACCAAGGACATCATCTGCTATGAGTGCAATGAGCAAGGACACTACAAGAGTGACTGCCCAAAGCTTCAGAGGGAAAAGCCCAAAAAGAAGTTTGGAAGAGAAAAGAAGAAAAGTCTCATGGCTACATGGGATGACTCTGACTCGTCTGAAGCTGACTCAGAATCAGATGATGAGAGAGCAAACATAGCTCTCATGGCCAACATTTCAGAAGATAGTGAAGCTTCTGAATCAGACTCAGAATCAGATACTGAAGAGGTATTTCCTGACTTTGCAGTTAATTTTACCAAGGCTGAACTTGCTGAAAGCCTTAATGAAATTCTGGAAAGGTATCAGCAGATTAGAGTTAAATTCAGAAACCTGAAAAGGAATCTTGAATCTGACTCTAATAAGACTGAGAGTCTTAAATTGGAGAATTCTGAGCTGAGAAATAAAATTTCAAAATTAGAAAATACTTTACAAAACTCTCAGAAGGAACCAATTTCTGAAACTCCCAGCAACGCTGATGAGATCATCAAGGAGTATGATCACAGTTTCCAGAAGTTCCTTGCTAAAAGCATAGATAGAAGCAAAATGGCTTCAATGATCTATGGAGTTAGCAGAAACGGCAGGAAAGGAATAGGATACCAAGGTAAGGTTCCTACACCAAAGAATTTCATGGATTTAACCATTAAACACACTCATCTGAATTCACATTTTGTGTATGGTCACACACATGATATTAAATACACTAGCAGTAAGTACTCTGTGAAACCAAAATTCAACCAGAGTTTTGGTAAATCTAACAAATCAGGACCCAAGAAAATCTGGGTACCTAAGGATAAAATAATACATGTTGCAGATATCTTTAGCAGCAAGTCAGAAACACCAGTCATGGTACCTGGACTCTGGCTGCTCGCGACACATGACGGGAAGAATGCATATGTTCCAAAGCCTGGAACTTAAGCCTGGAGGCCACGTTGGCTTTGGAGGAAATCAGAGGGGAAAGATAATTGGCTCTGGAACTGTAGGTAATGGAAATCTTCCCTCTATTAATAATGTTCTGCTAGTAGATGGATTAATGCATAATCTGTTATCCATAAGTCAATTAAGTGATAACGGTTATGATATAATCTTTAATCAAAAATCATGTAAAGCTGTTAGTCAGAAAGATGGGACTATCCTGTTTAATGGAAAGAGGAGAAACAACATCTATAAAATCAAACTTTCTGAACTAAAAAGTCAGAATGTAAAGTGTCTTCTGTCTGTTAACAACGAGCAGTGGATCTGGCACAGAAGATTGGGCATGTTAGTATGAGAAGAATATCTCATATTAACAAACTCAATCTGGTCAGAGGACTTCCTAATTTGAAGTTCAATTCAGATGCTCTGTGTGAAGCATGTCAGAAAGGCAAGTTTTCAAAACCTTCTTTTAAATCTAAAAATGTTGTTTCTACCTCTAAGCCATTAGAACTTCTGCACATTGACTTATTTGGACCAGTTAAAACTGCTTCAGTCAGTGGCAAGAAGTATGGGTTAGTAATCGTAGATGACTATAGCAGATGGACATGGGTAAAGTTCTTAAGACACAAGGACGAGTCACACTCTGTGTTTGTTACCTTCTGTAACCAAGTTCAGAATGAAAAGGATCTTAGAATCGTTAAAGTCAGAAGTGATCATGGTGGAGAGTTTGAAAACAAAGATTTTGAGTCACTCTTTAATGACAGAGGCATTCTGCATGATTTCTCTTGTCCTAGAACTCCCCAACAAAATGGAGTTGTAGAACGAAAGAACAGAACATTGCAAGAAATAGCCAGAACCATGATCAATGAGACAAACGTTGCTAAGATTTTCTGGGCAGAGGCAATAAACACAGCGTGCTACATTCAGAATAGAATTTCAATAAGACCTATTCTGGAAAAGACTCCATATGAATTGTGGAAGAACAGAAAGCCCAACATTTCATATTTTCATCCATTTGGATGTACCTGTTTTATGTTAAATACAAAGAATTATTTGAACAAGTTTGACTCTAAAGCACAGAAGTGTATTATGTTAGGATACTCTGAACGCTCAAGAGGGTACAGAGTATACAATACAGAAACACGGATTGTGGAAGAATCAATCAGTGTTCGTTTTGATGATAAGCTTGACTCTGAAAAGTCAAAGCAGAATGAAGTTTTTGCAGGTATGGAAATTGAATTTACAGGTTCTGAAGACAAGTCATCAGAAGCTCTCAACACAGACACTCCTTCAACGTCTGAAAGGAGCACTGCTAGCAATCCTACAACAGCTGCTGATCAACCTCAGAAGAGATTACCCAGAAGCAGCTTGGATCACCCAGAAGAAACTATCTTAGGAAGAAAGGAAGATCCAATCAGAACAAGAGCAAGCTTCAGAAACTCTGAAGAAACCCTCATGGGACTTGTGTCTCTGATTGAACCATCTTCTATTGATGAAGCACTTCTGGACAATGACTCGATTCTGGAAATGCAAGAAGAGCTGAATCAATTCACCAGAAATGACGTATGGGATCTTGTTCCTAGACCAAAAGGATTCAACGTCATTGGAACAAGATGGGTGTTCAGAAACAAGCTAAATGAACAAGGTAAAGTCATCAGAAACAAGGCACGACTGGTAGCACAAGGTTATAGTCAGCAAGAAGGGATAGACTATACAGAAACCTTTGCTCCAGTCGCCAGGTTAGAATCTATCAGACTTTTAATTTCATTTGCTGTTAATATAGACATCACTCTGTATCAGATGGATGTCAAGAGTGCATTCTTAAATGGTTATATAGAAGAAGAGGTTTATGTGCACCAACCCCCTGGTTTTGAAAATACAAAACATCCAGAACATGTTTTCAAACTAAAGAAGTCACTATATGGTCTGAAACAAGCTCCCAGAGCTTGGTATGAAAGACTAAGTAACTTTCTGTTAGAAAATGAATTCACCAGAGGGAAGGTGGACACTACCTTATTATGTAAGTCAGTTAAGAATGACATCTTAGTCTGTCAAATTTATGTTGATGATATTATTTTTGGATCTACTAATCCTTCTCTTGGAAGAAAATTTGCTAAGTGTATGCAGGCAAAATTTGAGATGAGCCTCATGGGGGAACTGAAATTCTTTCTAGGAATTCAGATCAATCAAACTCCAGAGGGAACTTACATTCATCAGAGCAAATATATCAGAGATCTTCTGAAGAAATTTGACCTCTCAGAATGTAAGCCATCAAAGATTCCAATGCATCCCACGTGTATTCTGGAAAGAGAAGAGGTAAGCAAAAAGGTAGAACAGAAGGTCTACAGAGGTATGATTGGTTCTCTCCTTTATCTGACAGCTTCAAGACCTGATATATTATTCAGCGTATGTATTTGTGCTAGATTCCAATCAGATCCTAGAGAATCTCACTTAACAGCTGTTAAGCGAATTTTCAAGTATCTGAAAGGTACTACTAATCTGGGTTTATTTTATAGAAAATCTAGTGATTACAGCTTAGTAGGCTACTGCGATGCTGACTTTGCTGGAGACAGAGTAGAGCGTAAAAGTACTTCTGGAAGCTGCCAGTTTCTGGGAGAAAATCTGATCTCTTGGTCCAGCAAAAGGAAATCCACAATTGCGCTATCAACAGCAGAAGCTGAGTACATAGCAGCAGTAGGATGTAGCACACAAATGCTCTGGATGAAAAGTCAGCTTGAAGACTTCCAGATTTTTGAGAGTAACATCCCTATACTCTGTGACAATACTTCTGTTATTTGCTTAAGTAAGAATCCCATTTTACATTCTAGAGCTAAGCTTATAGAAATAAAACATCATTTCATTAGGGACTATATTCAGAAAGGAATTTTGAACTTAAAATTTATTGATACAGACCATCAATGGGCTGATATCTTCACTAAACCCCTTTCTGAAGATAGGTTCAATTTCATTCTGAAACATCTCAGCATGAAAATCTGCCCAGAGTGAAAATGCTTTAATTCTATATATTTATCTTCAGAATGTATTTGCTTTACTGTGAACTTCTGATCAATCTCTTTTCAGAAAGATAGAACATGCAGATTGTATCAGATGCTAGTCTTAAAGATCTGAGCGTTTCAGCTCAAGGATAGACGTGCTGATCACTAAATCAAACAAGTGTCATCCAATCATCAGCAAATCTCTGAAGCAGAACGCGTGCACGCTTCTGAGAAGGCAAAACGCTGATTGGGTGCATTGAGACACATGTCTGGTAACTGTCTCAAGTATCTTTCTCAAATCCCCCAAAATCAGCAAGCATTAAATGAAAGTAATCATGTTTTAAAAACGTAATCATGATTTTATTTCTCTTTCTTGAAACCATTTACACTTTCAAAAAAATTTCTTAAATCTATTTAAGCACGTTAACTTCTCACATTAATCCTTTACCGTTTCTCATTATCTCTCAAATATTTTCTGCATTTTCTCTGTGTTCATCTCTTTCAAACTTAAACCCTTTTTCTCAGTTTTTCTCAGAAAAACCCTAAGTGTGAACATGGAAACCTCCAGCAATGCTTCTGCAGGTTCTCAGAAGAAAGCTTCCTCTGAACAGTACCAAGTTTCATTCAGAACACTCCTTACACCAGTGAAGAATCTAGAAGTGTTATCTGAACTGATTATTGACTTTGGCAGTCTGAAAGAGAATGGTTTTGACTTGCCAGAAGAAGATCAGACAATTCAAGCTGAAGTTAGACAAGCTGACGATGTTGCAGAAAGCTCTCAGAAGCTCCCTGCTTCTGATGTTTCTCAAGCTGCCTTGGACAGGCAGACTCTGGAAGAGCTGAAGCTGAATGATATTCGTCTGCAGCAAAGGATGGATGAAAATGATCAGAAGATGAAGGAAAGGATGGATGTGCAGGACAGCAAGATAGATACAGTAGTCAGCATGGTGCACAAGCAGACTGAAACTGCTGATCAGATTAAAGCAATGCTGGAGACTCTCTTCACACGCTTTCCTCCCCAACCTTAGTTTTTCATTCATGCTATTTTCAATGTCTTTCTTTGCATATCTTTTGTACTGTTCTGTCTGGCTCTGAATATTTTAATATAACAAGTTTTTCTGCTCTAATTGTTTTAGCACATCACTTACACTTTTTGATTGCTGACAAAAAGGGGGAGAACAAGAATGATATTTTTCAATAACAGATTACTGAGACAAAAAGTCTCACACATTCTAACTCTGATATTTTTGAATGTTTTGTGTTTGCATAAGTCTACAGGTACAAGAACGCTCTCTGATACACTGAAGCCTAAAGCCCTGACACTCTGATCCAAAGCAAAGCTCTGATAAAGCTCTGATATTCTGATCTGAAGTTCTGATAGTCAAAGCTCTAACATTCTGATGTTCAAAAATTCAATAAAGATCTGATCCTGAAGAACTCTTGGAATTAAAAAGGGAAGTAATAAATTCAGGGGGAGTATCTCTGATCCTATCTCTTTATCCCTTATCCTTGATAACTCCTTATTTAATTCTGATGCAACTCATCATTTAGTTATCTCTGATACTTTTTCACGCTATTTTCAATTAAAAAATATCTAGTTTTTGTCATCATCAAAAAGGGGGAGATTGTTAGAACAAAGTTTGAATCTACTACCCTAAGTTTAAGTTTTGATGATAACAAAATGAAATGATATATTAATTATGTGATTCATGTAAGAACTATTTGCTACCTAAAATATTACTTTTTGTTCTGCAGAAACTCTGATAGGTATCAGCAAGAGTACAGCATAATCAGCATCAGAATATTGGATATCAACATCAGCATCAGAAGTTGCTATATCAGAATACCAGAATCAGAAGAACAACTCACGTTTATGCTGAAGCTTGATGAACAGAACTGCGCCTAACACTCTGATCTCTGATAAAGACAACAACAGTTCATCAGCACTTAAGCAGCGTCAGAATGAGCCAAAGCCAGAACACGCTTTAAGTAGCAACGGTACTGTGCATTCAAGACGAGTTATTACCAATGGCATTATTCCAGACAAGATCTGCTTAATAAGGAAAGTTTGTTATTGGCATTGAATCAAGATTATTGCTCCAACGTTCATCAATTTCAATGCTATATAAACAAGACAATGAAGATTGAATTGGCTAATGCTCTACAATGATTTCCACGCCTAAAAGCTATTCATCATCTTCTTATTCTCAGTTTGCTAAAAGCTCCATAATTCCTTACTCAATTATTTTAGCAATCTAGTTTCAATAAGCTTAAGTTGTGTAATATCACAGTTGTGATAAACTGTTTTGTAGAAAACACTCACACACCTAGATTTCTATTCTTTGTAAGAAAGTGATTCCTTGACAAACCGGTTTGTGGTTTACATCAAGAAGGCTTTAGCAGTTGTTAAAGCAGATTGTAATATTCAGTTGAATATAGTGGATTAAGACCTCGTTGGAAAGAGGCGAAATCACCTTGACGGGTGGACTGGAGTAGTTTGAGATCAAACGAACCAAGATAAAAATATCGTGTTCATTGCATTGATTTTCAGTTTTACAATTCAACCCCCCTCTTCTTGTGTTTTTCACTTCTTCAAAGTAAAGGTTCTAAAAGTTCATTAGTGCTTCATGACATCACTCAGCGGCCCCGTATTCTCCTTGATTAACTCAAGGGCTACCGGTACCCACAAATATGTCGCACTAACGTAGCTATTACTTAGACCATGTCGGTATACCCCCCCACAACGTATTTCTACTTACCTATAAGGTATCCTAAATTCGGATAGAGGATTCAAACCCAAACAAAGAACCATAATGTAAAGCATACAAGTCAAATAATGCAAGCAAGTAAATGTGATCTAACCCTAAGGTAACACCACTTTTAGAATTTTCCCCAGCAGAGTCGCCAGTTCTATGATACAGTGGGAGAACTGACTTGAAGGTTTTACGTTTGATCGCAAATATTGCGGTTAGCAAGAGTCGCTACCGACTTTTCTTTTATCTAAAAGGAAAGGTGAAAAAGCACAGGAAAGACATTTGAGATTATTTCTTGAGTTCGGGGGGTAGATTATGAAAAGGGAAGGTATTAGCACCCTTTTCATCTATGGTTTACCATGGGCTCTTAGTTACTTGCTAGATCACTTGCTTTTGTTTGAAGTTGTGCTTTGTATGGTTTTTTTAAAAGTATTTTGTAAAGAGGCCATTGTTTAGGCAATCTTTGTAATGATTCTTGTTTGTAAGAATGTATACAAAGATGTTTGATCTTTTGAAAATATTTTCAAGTTTGTATGATGTTTGAAAGTGTGGGCGCTTGTTTTGAAAATAGCAAGGATGTTTGTTTGAAATTTGAGCAAGTGATTAGAAGTATTCTACCTACTCAAAAAGTCTTTTTTGTTCATTTTCTTTTCCTTTGACATTGTTGTCTTACCATTGATTTGGTAAGCAACCCTATCTTTGGAGGTAAATGGGATGGGTGTGGGTCATCGTATAACCATGATTAGCAATGTTGTAAGGTATCTTAGCATTCTCTTTTAGGGGCTAATATCATTTGAAAGGCAACTTAGATAGTGCCATCGAGGGACTATGATCTTGTATTTTGCTTATTTTTGCTAAGATACCCCACATGCGTAATATGGCCATTTTGTATAAGGAAACCAAGTGGGATAACCCTATGGGTGCTTGTGTGCAAATGTATTGTTTTCATGCTTGTTTATTTGTCTTGAATTAGGGTTTTCTAAGTATTGGTTTTAGTCTTTCCATACAAACCCTAATTACTAGCATTTGTATAAAACGATAAATTGCGGAATTTAAAGTTACTAAGCTATTACAACATTTGTGGATTTGTAAATGGGGATTTCAAGAATTTAAAGCCTAATTAGTCTATTACAACCATATTGAATTGATATCAATGTACAAGGAAATAAATAAATACAAAGTATAAAATGAATAAATGTACAAAAAATGCAAAATGTAAAGAAAATGTATCTTTGTTTGATTTTCATGAAAAAGGGATTTTGTCTTAACCTAATTAAATAAAGATAATTAATTAAATTTGAATTTTATTAAGAAAAGATTTTAAATAAAACCCTAGTTCTATTTTTGATACGGTGGGAGAACTGACTTGAGGTTTTGCGTTTGTATTCGCAAATGTTGCGGTTAGCAAGAGTCGCCACCGACTTTTTATTTTATCCTAAGGAAAGGTTAAAAAGCACAGCAAAAACCTTTTGAGATGTTTTCTTGGGTTCGGGGAGTAGATTATAGAAAGGGAAGGTATTAGCACCCTTTCTATCCATGGTTATCCATGGGCTCTTAGTTACTTGCTTAAATCACTTGCCTTTTGTTTTCAATTGTTTTAAATGGTGCTTGAGTGTGTGGGTTTTGAAAATGTTTTTGAAAAGAGGCCAATGTGGTGGCAACCTTTGTAATGATCCATGTGGGGATGTATACAAAGATGTATGTCTTTTGAAAAGGTTTTCATTTTGTTTTGAAAGTTTTGTTTTGAAAGTGTTGTGAGGTGTGGTTTTGAAATTAGGCAAGTGTTTTGTTTTGCAAGTTGATTCCAGTAACTAAGAGGTTATCTACTCCTAAATTTCTCAAAAGATTATTGCTATACTTTAACCCTTTTAACAAGTTTGCTCCACCATTGTATTTGGTGGGCAACCTTGTGTTAGGATGTGAGAGGGACAGGCGCGGGTCATCGTTTAGACCATAATTGTAACGACGTTAAATGTCTTTGGGCAATTTCTTTAAGGGACTTGATCATTTGTTTTTGTTTGTTTTGAAAAGTTTTATCGAGGGACTATGATCATTCAAACTGTTTGCTTTGCCCAAAGATGTTCAACATACAATATGGCCCATTTATTTGAAGGCAACAAGTGGAATACCCTAGAGGGTGTAAGTGTGATTTGTGTGTCCATTTTCATGCTTGTTTATCTTTTATTAGGTCAAACTATTTTTTATCGTTTTTTCGCATACAAACCCTAATTCTAACATGTTATTATTAGAAAGCAATAAAGTGCGAAATTAAAATTACTAAGCTATTACAAAACCAAATATGGGAAGGGGGGTACAAATGTTCAAATGGGGATATTGACAAGAATTTAAATCTAAATTATTACATCAATTGAATATTAGCAATTTAAATAATACATAATTAAATGTAAATTAAATAAATATGTGAAATGCAAAAAAGAAAGTTTTTATGTGTATGGGAAAATATTATTTATGTAAAAGGAAAAAGAAAATAAGAAATGTATTATTTTTTGAGTATTTGAACTTAGGGTAAAAACCCTAATTTGAAAGAAAATGTATTATTATCTATTTATTATTCATAAAAATAAAATAAAATGAAGTATATTAAAAAAAGGTATTTTTATATCAAATATTAATAAAAGTGAAAAATCAAGTATTTTCATATTTTTATCTTAAATATATTAATAATTACATATATATATGTATTAAACCCTAAATATGTATTATATACAAAATAAACATTTATTTAATATTTTAATAAATAAAATAAAAAAAGGTATTTTTGGTATGAAATATTTTCAGAAAGTAAATGAAAATAAAAAGTGTATTTACATTATTTTTACATTTTTATTCTAATAATCATATATATGTATTTATGTACAAATAAAGAAAATAAACAAATAAATATGCAATAAATGCAAAAAGTGATGAAAAAAATATTTTTAAATTTTAAATGGCATGAGAAAAAATAAATAAAGTCAACCAAAAAAGAAAAAGTCAAAAATGTTAAAAAATGAGCAAATGGGCTCAGGGGGGTGTAAACCAAAAAAGATGGTGTGAAAAGCAGAATAGCACAGGCCCAGCCCACTCCATTCCTTCTTCAACCTCCAGCACAGATTTTTTGAAAAAAAACGCGCGCCATGTTCAGCTCCTTCTAACTCTTGATTCCTGGCTTTTTAGCAAAAACTCATAACACAAGAAATGTTCAGCATGAAGAGACGGTTCTAACCATATAAAGAACTTGACCTATCTCTCTAAGATGAGGGAGAATTTCTCTCCCCCTCTTTTCTGACCTAATTTTTCTACCATTTTCAGAGCTCAAATTCTCTCTACTCAGACAAAAGAAATGAAAAGTAAAGCTATGTACATGTTCAGGGCTATGAGTAGGACCTTGTTTCTTCACAAACTTAAGACTAAAGATGCATGATAAGAGAGATACGAATTCAAACTTTTACCTGTGCAGTTGAACTTCTATGTGGAGAATGAGAGACTTTCAGTGCAATGTAATGATTGGAAAAGCTTCCTTGAGGTCCAGGGATGCTTTTTCAATGCTCACTTTGTCTTGAACCTTCTTGTATCAAGCTGCAAAACTTCAACTGCAAAAGGAGAAATTAAAAATGGTGGAAACTGTTAGAGTGATTACAGGTCAGGTTTTAGGCCATGGTTAGCTTGCATATGTTGTAGGGAAGGTAGAGGAACAGGTCTTGATCAAAATGCTCGAAGGGATTGGGAGTTTGCACTCAAACTGCAGGGGCACCCCTGTTTGTGCAGTTTGAGGATGATTCTGAGATGGAGGGTGTGTTGGAGGTCAAAAGCTCGTGTGTTAGCTTGGATATGTTATGTGTAATGTGTTTGACAACTTCTTTCTTGTGTGTCTATGCTGAGGAGAGAGTTGTGATAAGTTATGGATGTTTCTTCACACTTAAGCTACAAAATGCCACTTTGCTTTCTAGGTCAGTACAGGCCCTCTAACTATGCTGCTATCCCTTGCCTTGATCAGTGCAATTTGCTCACAAACTTGTGCCAAGAAGATCTTGCTTGTACTTGCTTGGATTTCTATTTGACATAAAGCAAGCTTTTCAAGAATGGAAATAATGCTTTTTCTAGTTTAGGCTTAATTCCTTGTGTAATGACCAAAGGCTTAGAATAACAACTTGATTCATTGGTTTTGCATTAAATTAAGGAGTGTAATTTGGTTTTAGGACCTGTAAAGTAGCATAAACTATGCTGAGTTCAAATTTGCCAAGTTTATGAACATGCTTTGATGAAGAACAAAAGTGAATTTTTGCTAACTTGTGAAATTCGAATCTCTCAAGTTATGAGGTTGTTTGATGAGTTCTTGGACATTTTGGAAAGCTTGGAATGTGTACTACAATCCATCTTTGAAATGCAAATCAAAATTCCAAGTTGAAGGGTATGAAAAGTGGCCTTGAAGTAGGGTAGAAAACCTTGTCAAAATAGGTCAAATTTCACTAAGTTAAAAGATGGTTTAGTGCCCTTATTCAAAAAATCATAACTTGAGATACAAGCTTCAAATGAGAAAACTTTGTGAATCAAAGTTGTAGACTATGCAACAAGCTACAACTTTCATGTTTTGACTTTTGTTTGAATCCAAATGGATCATGGTGAAAAGATGGGGCAAAGTTGGGAAAAAATTAGGGTTTTCCATAACTTAGAAAAATTCTAAGTTATGAAAAATTCCATTTTCAAACCCTAATTTGCATTTTGTGATTTCTTGGTGAACAAGTTTCATGATTTGGCATGTTTTGATGAAAAATGAATCTTGACTCTTGATTTTGACCAAAAAGTCAAAGTTTGACTTTTCAGTATACAGTCAAAATTGATCAATTGACTGGGAAATTCAACTGTCAATCTTGTGTACTTGGGATCTTTTGAGCTTGATGAACATGTCAAGATAATTCCATTGAGTCCTTGAGGCCACATGTGAGCTTGGTTTGCCATTGGCTAGGTCAAACAGTCAAGAATTGCCTTTGTGCAGTCAAAACCCTAAAAATGACCATTTTGCCCTTTTGGTGATCTGATCAAATTTCTTGTGGAATTGTGATCCAAACTTGATCAAATGGTTTATATGAATTCAATATGTTGATGTGGGTCAAATTTCATGAGGTTTGACTGTCAATTGGCCACAGTTGACTTTTTCCCCAATACAGCTGATTTCTAGGTCAACTGTCCAATTGACTGGGTAAAACTTGGAATCAAGACTTGAAACTTGGTATAGGTAAACTTGGGAGTCCAACATGAAGCATGAAAGTCATCTTAGGCATTTTAGGTCAAAACATCTTTGTGCAAACACAAACCCTAATTTGAGTCCACAGTGCAAGGAGAAGTCTTGAGCAGAGGAAACCCTAATTGTATCTTGATCTTCAAAGGTCTTGTGATGAGAAAATGTTGAGGAAATGGGAGGGCAAATTTTGGGGTACAACAGTTGCCCCTGTTCAATCTTCTTGGACCTGAAGAGTTAGATTGGCAAATTTGCCTTTCGTGACTCGAGGGTAAAAGGAGATTGGACACTAGAGTGCCCGGAAATTTGCACTCGCATGCTGGGGTCTCAACCATGTGGTGTCGGGAATGGGCTTATGGATGCCATTTGGAGAGATGGTGGATGGGGAGATGGGCTTATAGACGCCATCTGGAGACGTGACAGAACCTTGTCGGGAATGGGCTTATAGATGCCATTTGGAAGTGTTGATCGCATAAGAGATTCCTTAGCGAGAACTTGTGTATTTAAGAAAGACAGATGTTTTCCTGGCTTGTTACAGGTGTTTGATCTTCGGTCTCCTTATGCAGATATGCCCTGGCTAGATACAGGTATTGAATCTACAATTGGTTGCTCAGATGTGCCCTGGCTGGATACAGGAATCGAATCCTCGAACTCTTCAGACGTGCCCTGGCTAGATACAGGAGTCGAGTCTGGAAATGTGGTCAACAGATATGCCCTGGCTGGATACAGGAGTCGAATCTGGAAATAGTCTTTTAATAAATGTGCCCTGGCTGGATACAGGAATCGAATCTTCGAACTCTTCAGACGTGCCCTGGCTAGATACAGGAATCGAGTCTGGAAATGTTGTAGTTGATAGATGTGCCCTGGCTGGATACAGGAATCGAATCTTCGAATTCTTCAAACGTGCCCTGGCTAGATACAGGAATCGAGTCTTCGAATTCTTCAAACGTGCCCTGGCTAGATACAGGAATCGAGTCTTCGAATTCTTCAAACGTGCCCTGGCTAGATACAGGAATCGAATCTGGAAACTGATCACTCTCAGATGTGCCCTGGCTAGATACAGGTATCGAATCTGGAATTGTGACAGTTAAAGGTAGTCGTTTTTGAGATTGTCTTTTTCCTGAAAAGGCAAAGACGTAAGTTGTATGCAATGTCATGATGTATGATATGCATGATGTCATGATGTTCAATCATGAGATGTTGTATGCGTTTCGTCCTGTATGTAAGTAAGATGTATGAAAATGTGAAATGTTTATGAGTGTAATTTCATCTTAGGAAAATAAATCCTTGACGAACGGTCGGGAAGCTGCTCTACGGAAGAGATACTTGGCCGAAGTTTGATGAGAAGCCTGCTGAGGACTTTAACGATGGATTCCGCTGAGGATAATGATAATAAACTCCGCTGGGGAACTCTAAAGATAAACTCTGCTTGGGAATACCAAAGATAGATTTCGCTGGGGATTTGAAGGGACTTTGCCGAGAGCGGTCTTCCGTGGCTTTTGGCTGAGGATAACCCAGTTATAAGTCCTTGTGAGGAAATAACTCTAAATAAAACTCGGGCAAGACGTCCGTACTTTGCAGGGGATAAGCTTCCAGAATCTACTGGGGATGAGCTTTAAGACCTGCCGGGGAATGTTGGGCTTCTTCAGGATCGACGGGGGATCAACTTCTCTTGGGGAAAGTATTGCTGAACCTTGTTTTACTCTGCGGGGAGTTAAGATGATTTGGCCACATTCTTCAGTTGAACCTACCTTGGTGCCTTGGCGAGAAAAACAACCAGATGGCATTAGACAACTCCACATTGCCCCTGTCTTTGATGTTACCTGTAATTAATCTCTTGTTTCATATGCGAATATTTATGAATCAGCAATTTAATGTCAAATGCATATATCAAAAATGAACATTGGACGTTCTTCGCAAGACAAAACAGAAAAAAGGGGAAACAACGGTAATTTGTATGGACAAGTGAATTTGTATTGATTGCCTGTGAATAGGCGTTTTTTGTACAAGAGGCTGACATCCTAGTAAGAGGACATCGCCAAATAGTATAGAGTTTACATTTTGAAAAAGAAAACAAAACAGCTATGTGATCAATCCCATTGGGTTCCAACTCTGCTATTGCCTTTATGTCTTCGAACGTCTCATCGCTTTGCTGCCTAATTTGAAGATGAAGTTGATTGGTCAATGCCGAAATCTGGAGCCAGATAGTTGATGCCGAAATCCGGATGTGAAGTGATCCAATGAGACATAGTGTTACGCTTTTATCCCTAACTTTTGCCTGGACCGCCCTTTCGGGTTTTCAGTCCACCGGGATACCCTTTTTTGCCCAAGCCGCCCTTTCAGGTTTTCGACTTGCCGGGTGTACAGATTTTTTTCATTTCATCCCTTATTTTTGCCCGAACCCTTTTGGTTCGCCGGGAAGCCCTTATTTTTGCCTAGGTATGTCAACCTAGCGGGTCTTTTATTTATGCGTAGTATTTTTTCACTATGTCTGCATTGGCGGGGTGAGGAAGGTCGTCACCATCCATGGTGGTTAGGATCATGGCTCCTCCTGAGAACACACGTTTAACCACAAATGGCCCTTTGTAAGTAGGGGTCCATTTGCCCCGGGGATCACTTTGAGGAAGGATGATGCGTTTGATTACCAGGTCCCCAACTTGATACTCTTGCGGTCTGACTTTCTTGTTAAATGCCCTGATCATCCGTTTCTGATACGTTTGACCATGACAGATAGCAGTGAGCCTCTTTTCGTCAATCAGATTTAATTGATCAAGTCGAGTTTGGATCCAATCATCTTCATTCAAGTCTGCATCCTTCATTATTCGGAGAGAGGGTATCTGGATCTCGATTGGCAAGACTGCCTCCATGCCATAGACCAAGGAGAAAGGAGTTGCCCCGGTCGATGTCCTTGCTGAGGTGCGGTACCCATGAAGAGCGAACGGTAACATCTCGTGCCAATCTTTATAGGTCACTGTCATCTTCTGCACAATTTTCTTGATATTTTTATTGGCTGCCTCTACAGCCCCATTCATCTTTGGCCGGTAGGGGGAAGAATTATGGTGCTGTATCTTGAATTGTTCACAGAGTTCAGTGATCATTTTGTTATTGAGATTGGTACCATTATCCGTAACGATTCTTTCTGGGACGCCGTACCGACAGATCAGATTATGTCGGATGAAACGCGCCACGACGCTCTTGGTTACTGTGGCATAGGAAGCTGCCTCGACCCATTTCGTGAAGTAATCGATTGCCACCAAGATGAAGCGATGCCCATTGGATGCCGTTGGTCGGATATCACCGATCATATCGATGCCCCACATTGCGAAAGGCCAAGGTGCCGTTAGGACATTCAAAGGAACTGGAGGGATATGCACCTTGTCAGCATAGATCTGGCACTTATGACAAGTTCGGGAGTGTTGGTAACAATCGGCTTCCATTGTGGACCAGAAATATCCTGCCCGAAGGATTTTCTTAGCCATGGTGTGTCCACTGGAGTGCGTTCCGAATGTACCTTCATGTAGTTCCATCATGATTTTCTCCGCTTCAGCCTTATCCACACAACGTAGCAGGGTTGAATCATGATTCCGTTTGTAGAGAATGCCGTTGCTGAGGAAGAATTTTGCAGCAAACCTCCTCATGAACTTCTTATCATTGACAGATGCACCTTCAGGGTATTCCTGAGCTTCCAAGTATCTCTTCACCTCATGGTACCAAGGCTTCTCAATCACCAGTTCAGTCTCGAGATCACAACAGTATGCCGGTTCATCCAACTTCCAGATAATGATTCGGGGAGCCTCATTGTCCCATTTAACTTTGAACATTGAAGACATCGTGGCTAGTGCGTCCGCTAGCTGATTCTCCTCTCTGGGGAAATGCTCAAAAGTTATCTCTTCAAAGTGAGGGAGCAAGGTCGACACATACTCCTTGTAAGGAATAAGATTCGGGTGTTTCGTATCCCACTCGCCCTTGATCTGATTGATCACGAGAGCGGAATCTCCGAAGACACTTAGAAACTTGATCCTCAAATCGATTGCAGCTTGTAGACCCATGATACATGCCTCATATTCTGCCATGTTGTTGGTGCAGCTGAAACATAATCGGGCGGTGAGTGGAGTATGAGTCCCCTTGGGAGATATGATTACAGCGCCGACGCCGTTACCCAAAGCATTGGAGGCTCCATCAAAATGCATAGACCATCGGGATCCTTCCTCAGGTCCTTCATCCGGTCCAGGTACTTCACAGTCAGTTACCACCATGATGTCTTCGTCCGGAAAATCAAAGTTCAATGATTGGTAATCGTCCACCGGTTGGTGTGCCAAATGATCAGCCAGTACACTTCCCTTAATTGCTTTCTGAGTTGTATACTGGATGTCATATTCTGTTAAGATCATTTGCCATCTCGCTATTCTCCCAGACAGAGCGGGCTTTTCAAATATGTACTTGATGGGATCCATCTTTGAAATCAATAAGGTAGTGTGAGTCAGCATATACTGTCTCAGCCGGCGAGCAGCCCATACAAGAGCGCAGCAAGTTTTCTCAAGCAGTGAGTAACGAGACTCACAGTCGGTAAACTTTTTGCTCAGGTAATAAATAGCGTGCTCTTTTCGGCCAGACTCGTCATGCTGCCCCAGCACACACCCCATCGAATTGTCAAGTACTGTCAAGTATAGTATCAGAGGTCTTCCTTCCACCGGTGGCATAAGAATGGGTGGCTCTTGGAGATATTCCTTTATCCTTTCAAAGGCGGCCTGACATTCATCATTCCAGCGTACCACTTGATCTTTCTTCAGTAATTTGAAGATTGGCTCACAAGTAGCAGTCAGATGTGAGATGAATCGGGCAATGTAATTCAGTCGTCCTAGGAAACCTCTGACTTCTTTCTCTGTTTTTGGAGTCGGCATCTCTTGTATGGCTTTTACCTTGGCAGGATCCACCTGAATACCTTTATCACTTACAATGAAACCTAGCAACTTTCCAGATCTTACCCCAAAGGTGCATTTGTTGGGATTCAACCTCAGCTTGTATAACTTGAGTCGGTCAAATAACTTCCTCAGATGGTCAAGGTGCTCCTCCTCAGTTTGAGACCTTGCAATCATGTCATCTACGTAAACTTCAATCTCATGATGGATCATATCATGAAACAAAGCAACCATGGCACGTTGATAGGTTGCCCCAGCATTTTTCAATCCGAAAGGCATGACCTTATAACAGAAGGTGCCCCACTGAGTCACGAAGGTAGTCTTCTCCATATCTTCAGGAGCCATCTTGATCTGATTATACCCTGAAAAACCATCCATGAAGGAGAACACCTTGTGTTGAGCTGTATTGTCAACCAGGACATCGATGTGAGGTAGGGGGAAATCATCCTTGGGGCTGGCCCTGTTCAAATCCCTGTAGTCGACACACATTCTGACTTTACCGTCCTTCTTCGGCACTGGCACAACATTGGCAACCCACTGAGGGTAAGAAGTCACTGCAAGGAACCCGGCATCAAACTGCTTCATAACCTCGGCCTTGATCTTTTCAGACATCTCTGGACGCATCCGTTGAACTTTTTGCTTTACTGGAGGGCAGTCTTCCTTGGTTGGCAGATGGTGAACTACAATGTCGGCATCCAAACCAGGCATATCTTCATAGGACCAAGCAAAAATATCCATGTAGTCTCGTAGCATCTGGATCAATCGTTGCTTCACGCTGAGCTCTAGATTGGCACCAATCTTGACCTCTTTTCTATCTGTCTCAGTACCCAGGTTAATTGTCTCCACAGGCTCTTCGTGTGGTTGAATAGCCCTCTCTTCCTGGAGTAGCAGTCTTGCGAGTTCACCAGGCATTTCGCAATCATCTTCACCTTCGTCTTCGGCCAAGTTGATCGGATTTTCGAAGTCATAACTGGCGGTAGCAGAGCTGTTACCAGTGAGATCCAGAGTGGATTGAAACCTGTATAAGTGAGTGTGTGTAAATATAGCTGTTTTGCAATATGTATAACACAGAAAGAAAAAGGAGCACAAGATTTGAAATGCAACAAACGTCCAATGTTTTGATTGATGATATATGAAAATGTCATACAAAAAGCCCTCACAAATGGAGCTACGATGCCCCGGGCAGGACACCGAGCCAACAAAGTTTTAACATATTGTTTGTTACAAATTTGGAAATCAAAAGAAATCAATTACTGCGTGACAAATGTGATAGGGGTAAAATCCTTTGCTGTCCAGTTGCTTGGTCCGTCGCTGGTAGTCGGGTAGATCCAACTGTCAAACTCTGCTTCCTCCACATCTTCCTCAATAGCGTTCACCCTTGAGCTGGAAATAAACACCGGAGCCTTTCCGATCTTCTCTTTGCGCACTGCCTTCTGAGCCTCTGCAGTAAAGCCTAGCCCAAACTTGTCGTTCTTCTGAGTGAAATCAGGAAGCTGACCCCAGTTTGCACAATTGCCTTTCTGTACCACAGCCCGGGCATCCCTTAGGGAAGCCATCTTCAAGGAATCATTCTCTTCGGCCGTTGTCTCTGCAGCTGCTGAAATTGGATGTACCTCCTCGAAATGTTGAAAGGGGGTTTCAATGAACTCTCCATCCATCTCGATGTACCTGAAGGAATTCAAATGGCTCACCATATACTCCTCTTCTCCTTGTACAGTGACGATCTTCCCCCTGACAGGATACTTCAGCTTTTGGTGCAAGGTGGAGGTCACTGCCCCAGCTTTATGGATCCAAGGTCGACCCAACAGACAAGAGTACGATGGACGTATATCCATCACGTAAAAGGTAGAGTCAAACACTTGAGAGCCCACACGAATAGGGATGTTAACCTCTCCATGAACCATCCTCTTGGAACCGTCAAAGGCCCTGACGATGATATTGCTGGGTTTCAACTCCAGGCCTTCATAATCCAGACGATCTAAAGCTTTTTTCGGAAGAACATTCAAAGAAGAACCAGTGTCCACCAATACATGTGCCAGAGTAGTGCCCCTGCATTCAATAGAGACATGCAGGGCATCATTGTGGTCTCTCCCTTTTGCGGTCAGGTCAGCATCTGAAAAACCCAAGCCGTTGTCCGCTGTCAGATTAGCTATGCAGTCAGTGAACTGGACTGCAGACGTCTCTTGCGGCACGTGGGCCGTCTTGAGAAATGAGATTAAGGCTTTAGCATGAGCCTCGGAGCATAGCAATAGGGAGAGCAGGGAGATCTTGGAGGGTGTATGCCCCAACTGCTCGACAACATTAAAATCACTTTTCCTTATTATTTTCAGAATCTCCTCCATTTCTTGTCGGGAGGCCTCAGCATTTACGGGTATCGGCGCCTCCATCCGGGCAGGCTCTTCTTCAATCCCTTTGCCCCGAGCATTTGACGACTCGGCAGCAGGGGACACACTTTGATCAGCAACAGGACTAGGTAAACTTGCAGGTTTTATGAGGAGGGGCTTTCGAATAGCGGGCGGCGCAATGTCAGGCGAGAAGAGCCTGCCACTGCGGGTGACTTTAGCTGGACCAGTGATATCGCAGATACTGGCACTAGCGTCAAATTCTTGCTTGATTCCATTTACATATACGTCTGCCCCATAATGCCAGGGGACAGCCTTATCAGATACGTAGGAGAGGGGTCCTGGAACAGTAATGATCACAGGCGCAACTGTCAAGATTTGAATAGGCTTCTTCGGGGAAGCCTTGATTGGATTTTTGAAGATGGTAATCACGGAAACTTCTTTCATCGGAACTAATTGAACAGCAGTCTTTTTGAATAGAATCTCCTTGCTATCCATTAGGCCTTGGATGCCTAACCTTAGCAAGGGACAATCAGATAGGGAAATAGCACAGAATGGGCAACCTTCGCCGCAACCCGGAAATAAACCGGCCCGCAGTAGGTTCTTCTTAACAGTCTTCAAAGGGGTAACAACTTCATCTACCGAAACAGCGTACACTTCTTCCTCAATGGCATTTACCCTATGCTGGGGCATAGGAGCCGTTACAACATTTGGTCTTTCCGGCGCTTCAAACTGAATTTCCTTTGCGTCGATCAGATCTTGCACTTTGTTTCTCAAGGCCCAGCAATCATCAGTAGTGTGCCCGGGACTATCAGAATGATAAGCACACCGGGCATTTGGGTTGTATTTAGGAGACGCAGTGTTGACGACCTTAGGAGCTTCTTTGAGGGTCACCAGGTTGGTGGATAACAGTTGGGGTAAAATTTGGGATAATGTCATACTCAGTCGGGTATACTGCCTCTTGGGCCTTTCACTTCTTTGTTGATTGTACTGCTGAGGAGCAGCAACAGGTTTGGAGATGACCAAAGCATTGACGGCTTGGCGACTTTCGGGCTTGACTTGTCTTCTAGGACCATAGACAGCACTTGCTTCTTTCTTAAATGGCCTCTTCTCAGCACTTGTAGAGGCAGCCTTCTGTATCTTGCCTGACCTGATGCCAGCTTCAATTCTTTCTCCCGTTAATATCAAATCTGTGAACCCAGCGGAGGAGTTACCAACCAAATGATTGAAAAACGGACCAGACAAAGTCCCAAGGAACATATCAACCAGCTCTCGATCATTCAATGGAGGCTGCACCCTGCCAGCCAAATCTCTCCATTTTTGAGCGTATTCTTTGAACCCTTCACCCGTTCCTAGAGACATACCCTGAAGTTGGGTACGCGTAGGAGCGAGATCAGAATTGTATTGGTATTGTCTGTAGAATGCGGTTGCCAAATCTTCCCAGTGTCGGATGCTAGCTCCGTCCAATTGGTAGAACCATTCAAGCTGTGACCCCGAGAGGCTGTCTTGGAAGAAGTGAATCCAGAGGTTCTTATCCGCCGTGTAAGGTTGGATTTTCCTTACATACGACCTCAGATGCAGCTTTGGGCAGGAGACCCCATCATACTTGGCGAAGGCAGGCGCCTTAAACTTGTGTGGAATGACTACCCCAGAAGATAACCCCAAATCTCCGAAATCCAGTCCTGGCACATTCTGAATTTCC
Source organism: Vicia faba (assembly GCA_948472305.1). Taxonomy (NCBI): domain Eukaryota; kingdom Viridiplantae; phylum Streptophyta; class Magnoliopsida; order Fabales; family Fabaceae; genus Vicia; species Vicia faba. Next base: position 1,056,752,064 of record OX451736.1, on the reverse strand, counting down.
ATAGCGCTCAAGCGGTCCTCCAATTGCTTATATCTGTCAGCAGCAGGTGGGTATTGTTCGTCGTTATAGTCCGTCTCGTTGTCGGAGACTGCGGGACTAGGAGCTCCTCCCCCTTGGGGACTATTTTTCTCAGCAGAAGAAGTGGTTGGATCAGCTTCATTGTGGAGTGTGTTCCCAAATCTGCGTCCGGTGTTGAACAATGCAGTCCTCTTTTTCTTCTTCTTCTTCAGGAGTAGAGTCTTCAACTCTTGCTGACCTTGGGCTAGGCTTAGGACCATCTCTTGAAACTGTGCACTTTGGGCCTGAAGGGCCTTGATTGCTTGCTCACTGGAGGACTCTGGATTCATGATGACTGTGCACATAAACAGCGAAGAAAATTAAGCAACCTGTGAAATAGGGTACCTGCTATGCATATGGTGTAATGGAATGCGTATGTTTTATGTTTTCAAAGACAAACAAGATTCAACTTCGTAGACAAAAAGGGAAACACACTTCATTAGATTAAAATTTTCAATTGTTCAACAATTTGCCCTTAGGCATTACAGGAATGAAAAATACTGGAAAGGAAATAAACTATAAAAGGAAACATCCAAAGCTCCTCAATGCTCCCATGGCCCCCTCTTTTCAGTGCTGATGTAGTTGTTCAGGACCCGTTCTTCCTCCAATTGCTTAGTCAGCCTCTGGATCTTCCTTTCCTGCTCGTTGAACTTCTCCCGATAGAAATCCCGTTCTTCCTTTAGCTGTGCCCAAGATCTCCTCATGGTGTCAAAATCAGTAGGTATCTGAGGAGGGAGGACAGTTGGAGGAACCCCATCTTCATCGGGAGATTCAAGGATGATTGGTCTGACAGCTTCATACGGCATACCTAATTTCTGAGCACGGATGCGGACCCATTTGCAATAGGGCTCCAATGGTAGAGAAGTCTTTGGCCCTAACTCATGTGGGTCAGCTTTGTGAATTCTGTCCCAAGCTCTAATGAATCCCTGGCGTAGTTTGTCACTGCCTGCCTGAAACTCAAAGTGGAAGTGAGGAACCAGCATTTCATGAGGCCCATCTCCTCTGGCTCTTCCAAACTGACGGAGAGCTAAACACGGATTGTAAGAGATTCCTCCTTGGATACCAATCAACGGGACATTAGGGTATTCTCCGTAACGGTCGATAACAGCTACCTCATCCAAACCTCTGAGGGTCCAAGTGATATCCTTATCTGTGAGAGACATTAACCTCCGAGCCCAACCTTTTCCTTCTTCATTCTTCAGCACGAACTTAGGAAGGTGCGAAATAAACCACCTTACTAGCAAAGGAGCACAACACCACGGAGTCCCCCGTTTTCGAGCAGTACGAGCATAGAGTTGTTGTAGAATGTCACCCAAGAGAGTGGGTACCGGATTCCGAGACATGAAGATTCTTATGACATGGATACTGATAAAGGTGTCAGGGTTGGGGAACAATACCAGACCATAGATCAAAAGAGCCAGAATATCCTCATATGCCTTGAAGTCCAAGTCATTCCAGAAATCATTAGCCTTGCCAACCAGAAATTTGACCAAAAAGCCCTTGACCCCATTTCTAGTTTCCCAGTTGGACAATATCTCTTCTTTGGTCAAGGGGAGCATTGCAGCAATCTCTTCAGGCCTAGGAGTCTTTTCCAAACCAGTGAATGGAGTTTGTTCCAAGACAGGGATCCCAAGCAGATAAGAGAACTCTTCCAGGGTAGGAACCAGCTGGAAGTCTTGAAAGGTGAAACAATGATGCAGAGGGTCATAAAACTGGGTCAGAACACTTATCAGTTGTTGGTCCCAATTTGCAGTGATCAAGCCAAGGAGAGAACCATGTCTGTTGATGAAGGAGGTAGTGTTTGGGACCCTTCCAACCAGATCCTTGAGTAAAACTGGTGGTTGAACAAAGTTGAGCCGGACAGTATTTCTACGCACGGGCATCATAATGTCCTACAAAACAGAGCAAAGATGAAACCTTTTTGTCTTTGAAATGGGTTAGCCTTTATACAGGATGCATGCAATGGTATGATGGCATGATGCTATGATGAAGCACAACACAAGTATTCACATAGGCAAATAAAGCACACAAGTCACACAAGACACCCTTAGATTTCAGGCCAGCATGAGTTTCAGGTATTACCCTTTTTTGGTTTTGTTGGTTAAAACCTGTCCTATCAAAAGTAACCGGGTTCTAGAGGATCTCAAATCATTGGCTATCCTCAATCGGTCATAACTCCAGCATCGCAATCTTTTCTCGCGGCCAGAACCATCTCGAGAGTTTAGCCTCAATGAGTGTAGCATACTGCTACTGTCCTAATAGCCAAGTTGGTCAATTTGGGGTTCTAAGATTGGTTGGTGTTTAATGACCCCTTAGAAGACCTATATTCTCCCCGTTACAACACAAGGGATATAGGTACAGACTAAGATGCCACACCAACGTATCCACTGCTTCACCCATGTCGGTCTACGCCGGACAGGTCCCTCACAGATTATGCTACCTAAAAAGGGTATTTCCCAGATCCGGGTTAGGATCTATAAAACTCCGATACAAAGCCCACAAGATGTAAAAGCAAACAAAGCAAGCAATTGAAAACAAAGGTGATCTAAACCCTAAGGTTACTCCACTTTAAAAGTATATCCCCAGCAGAGTCGCCAGTTCTGTGATACGGTGGGAGAACTGACTTGAGGTTTTGCGTTTGTATTCGCAAATGTTGCGGTTAGCAAGAGTCGCCACCGACTTTTTATTTTATCCTAAGGAAAGGTTAAAAAGCACAGCAAAAACCTTTTGAGATGTTTTCTTGGGTTCGGGGAGTAGATTATAGAAAGGGAAGGTATTAGCACCCTTTCTATCCATGGTTATCCATGGGCTCTTAGTTACTTGCTTAAATCACTTGCCTTTTGTTTTCAATTGTTTTAAATGGTGCTTGAGTGTGTGGGTTTTGAAAATGTTTTTGAAAAGAGGCCAATGTGGTGGCAACCTTTGTAATGATCCATGTGGGGATGTATACAAAGATGTATGTCTTTTGAAAAGGTTTTCATTTTGTTTTGAAAGTTTTGTTTTGAAAGTGTTGTGAGGTGTGGTTTTGAAATTAGGCAAGTGTTTTGTTTTGCAAGTTGATTCCAGTAACTAAGAGGTTATCTACTCCTAAATTTCTCAAAAGATTATTGCTATACTTTAACCCTTTTAACAAGTTTGCTCCACCATTGTATTTGGTGGGCAACCTTGTGTTAGGATGTGAGAGGGACAGGCGCGGGTCATCGTTTAGACCATAATTGTAACGACGTTAAATGTCTTTGGGCAATTTCTTTAAGGGACTTGATCATTTGTTTTTGTTTGTTTTGAAAAGTTTTATCGAGGGACTATGATCATTCAAACTGTTTGCTTTGCCCAAAGATGTTCAACATACAATATGGCCCATTTATTTGAAGGCAACAAGTGGAATACCCTAGAGGGTGTAAGTGTGATTTGTGTGTCCATTTTCATGCTTGTTTATCTTTTATTAGGTCAAACTATTTTTTATCGTTTTTTCGCATACAAACCCTAATTCTAACATGTTATTATTAGAAAGCAATAAAGTGTGAAATTAAAATTACTAAGCTATTACAAAACCAAATATGGGAAGGGGGGTACAAATGTTCAAATGGGGATATTGACAAGAATTTAAATCTAAATTATTACATCAATTGAATATTAGCAATTTAAATAATACATAATTAAATGTAAATTAAATAAATATGTGAAATGCAAAAAAGAAAGTTTTTATGTGTATGGGAAAATATTATTTATGTAAAAGGAAAAAGAAAATAAGAAATGTATTATTTTTTGAGTATTTGAACTTAGGGTAAAAACCCTAATTTGAAAGAAAATGTATTATTATCTATTTATTATTCATAAAAATAAAATAAAATGAAGTATATTAAAAAAAGGTATTTTTATATCAAATATTAATAAAAGTGAAAAATCAAGTATTTTCATATTTTTATCTTAAATATATTAATAATTACATATATATATGTATTAAACCCTAAATATGTATTATATACAAAATAAACATTTATTTAATATTTTAATAAATAAAATAAAAAAAGGTATTTTTGGTATGAAATATTTTCAGAAAGTAAATGAAAATAAAAAGTGTATTTACATTATTTTTACATTTTTATTCTAATAATCATATATATGTATTTATGTACAAATAAAGAAAATAAACAAATAAATATGCAATAAATGCAAAAAGTGATGAAAAAAATATTTTTAAATTTTAAATGGCATGAGAAAAAATAAATAAAGTCAACCAAAAAAGAAAAAGTCAAAAATGTTAAAAAATGAGCAAATGGGCTCAGGGGGGTGTAAACCAAAAAAGATGGTGTGAAAAGCAGAATAGCACAGGCCCAGCCCACTCCATTCCTTCTTCAACCTCCAGCACAGATTTTTTGAAAAAAAACGCGCGCCATGTTCAGCTCCTTCTAACTCTTGATTCCTGGCTTTTTAGCAAAAACTCATAACACAAGAAATGTTCAGCATGAAGAGACGGTTCTAACCATATAAAGAACTTGACCTATCTCTCTAAGATGAGGGAGAATTTCTCTCCCCCTCTTTTCTGACCTAATTTTTCTACCATTTTCAGAGCTCAAATTCTCTCTACTCAGACAAAAGAAATGAAAAGTAAAGCTATGTACATGTTCAGGGCTATGAGTAGGACCTTGTTTCTTCACAAACTTAAGACTAAAGATGCATGATAAGAGAGATATGAATTCAAACTTTTACCTGTGCAGTTGAACTTCTATGTGGAGAATGAGAGACTTTCAGTGCAATGTAATGATTGGAAAAGCTTCCTTGAGGTCCAGGGATGCTTTTTCAATGCTCACTTTGTCTTGAACCTTCTTGTATCAAGCTGCAAAACTTCAACTGCAAAAGGAGAAATTAAAAATGGTGGAAACTGTTAGAGTGATTACAGGTCAGGTTTTAGGCCATGGTTAGCTTGCATATGTTGTAGGGAAGGTAGAGGAACAGGTCTTGATCAAAATGCTCGAAGGGATTGGGAGTTTGCACTCAAACTGCAGGGGCACCCCTGTTTGTGCAGTTTGAGGATGATTCTGAGATGGAGGGTGTGTTGGAGGTCAAAAGCTCGTGTGTTAGCTTGGATATGTTATGTGTAATGTGTTTGACAACTTCTTTCTTGTGTGTCTATGCTGAGGAGAGAGTTGTGATAAGTTATGGATGTTTCTTCACACTTAAGCTACAAAATGCCACTTTGCTTTCTAGGTCAGTACAGGCCCTCTAACTATGCTGCTATCCCTTGCCTTGATCAGTGCAATTTGCTCACAAACTTGTGCCAAGAAGATCTTGCTTGTACTTGCTTGGATTTCTATTTGACATAAAGCAAGCTTTTCAAGAATGGAAATAATGCTTTTTCTAGTTTAGGCTTAATTCCTTGTGTAATGACCAAAGGCTTAGAATAACAACTTGATTCATTGGTTTTGCATTAAATTAAGGAGTGTAATTTGGTTTTAGGACCTGTAAAGTAGCATAAACTATGCTGAGTTCAAATTTGCCAAGTTTATGAACATGCTTTGATGAAGAACAAAAGTGAATTTTTGCTAACTTGTGAAATTCGAATCTCTCAAGTTATGAGGTTGTTTGATGAGTTCTTGGACATTTTGGAAAGCTTGGAATGTGTACTACAATCCATCTTTGAAATGCAAATCAAAATTCCAAGTGGAAGGGTATGAAAAGTGGCCTTGAAGTAGGGTAGAAAACCTTGTCAAAATAGGTCAAATTTCACTAAGTTAAAAGATGGTTTAGTGCCCTTATTCAAAAAATCATAACTTGAGATACAAGCTTCAAATGAGAAAACTTTGTGAATCAAAGTTGTAGACTATGCAACAAGCTACAACTTTCATGTTTTGACTTTTGTTTGAATCCAAATGGATCATGGTGAAAAGATGGGGCAAAGTTGGGAAAAAATTAGGGTTTTCCATAACTTAGAAAAATTCTAAGTTATGAAAAATTCCATTTTCAAACCCTAATTTGCATTTTGTGATTTCTTGGTGAACAAGTTTCATGATTTGGCATGTTTTGATGAAAAATGAATCTTGACTCTTGATTTTGACCAAAAAGTCAAAGTTTGACTTTTCAGTATACAGTCAAAATTGATCAATTGACTGGGAAATTCAACTGTCAATCTTGTGTACTTGGGATCTTTTGAGCTTGATGAACATGTCAAGATAATTCCATTGAGTCCTTGAGGCCACATGTGAGCTTGGTTTGCCATTGGCTAGGTCAAACAGTCAAGAATTGCCTTTGTGCAGTCAAAACCCTAAAAATGACCATTTTGCCCTTTTGGTGATCTGATCAAATTTCTTGTGGAATTGTGATCCAAACTTGATCAAATGGTTTATATGAATTCAATATGTTGATGTGGGTCAAATTTCATGAGGTTTGACTGTCAATTGGCCACAGTTGACTTTTTCCCCAATACAGCTGATTTTTAGGTCAACTGTCCAATTGACTGGGTAAAACTTGGAATCAAGACTTGAAACTTGGTATAGGTAAACTTGGGAGTCCAACATGAAGCATGAAAGTCATCTTAGGCATTTTAGGTCAAAACATCTTTGTGCAAACACAAACCCTAATTTGAGTCCACAGTGCAAGGAGAAGTCTTGAGCAGAGGAAACCCTAATTGTATCTTGATCTTCAAAGGTCTTGTGATGAGAAAATGTTGAGGAAATGGGAGGGCAAATTTTGGGGTACAACACTATTAATTAATCAAAATAAAATAAGTTTAAGAAAAGTATTTTTTGGTATTTTTATCTTAAAAATATTCATAGCATTATAAAATATTTTTAGTCTTTTTTATATCAAAAATAATATATTCAAATTAGTATGAAAGAAAATAACTAATAACCTAATTTTAATTATATTTATAAGATAATAAGTAAAAAAAAAAGTATAGTTAATAAAAATATTTTTTTTGAGAAAAATAAAATAAACTAAGTCAATATAAATCTATCATTTTTTTGTATTTTATGATTTTTCAGTATTTAGAAAATATATTTAAAAAAATAAAAATGAAAATAAAAAAAGAAAATAAATAATCTTGGACCAGGGGTGCCAATAGCCTGCAGGGAGGTTGGTTAGCAAAAATAAAAACAAGTCACGCCCAAAGAGGCCCAGCGCCTACCAAAAAGCCAAAAATCAAAAAAGTGAAAATGTGAAAAATGAAAAGGGTACCATTGGGGCTCGAACCCAGGTCTCATAGGTTATAGGCACGCGCTTCTATCAGTGGGGTGGCTATACATCTGTTAACATAAGCAAAACAATAAATATACAAGGCAAAACGCGCCCTTATGACTTCATCCTCAACCTCCAGCCAGACCAACTGTAACTTGATCATTTCTCATCAAAAATGAAAACTGTAAACATGAAACTTATAGCAAATTTTATCACGATTTCAGAAATGCAAAGTAGTAAAATTATAGATCAAAGATAAGCATGAATTTTAATGGCCCTAATCTGAACCCTAAAAATTTCAGAAATTTCAGTTTCAAAATTCTCTAAGCTCAAGCAAAATTAATGGAAACTATGGACATGGTTAGCTTCAGGGCAATAATATCTACATGTTTTGTTCATAAATAAAATATTGATGATGCCTGTATGAAGAGTTCCAAGTTGAGAAAACTTACCTCAAAACTGGAAATCGTGTTTTGAGTTTGAGCTTGTTTCAAGTGATGATGATGATCGGGTTAGCTTCCTTGATATCCTAGGAAGCTAATGCAATGGTTTGCTTGAGTTGAGAGTGGCTGAAATGACTTGGAGAAGTCAATGTGCAATGCTCTGTTTTTGGTTATGGAGGATATGGTAAATGATGTTACAATAATGAAACAGGGACAGGGATAGGTTACACTTGATGTAAGGAAGCTTTAGAACTAAAAGGCCAAGAAACACACGAGGGAAATGTGAGTTTGATGTTTAAGGTCAGAAACTATGCAACAATGGAGTTTTTAGGAAATTTCTTATTTGATAGAATTTTGGTGTATTTTAGGGTGTTTCAGATCGTCCTTTAGCTCACAAATAGTGACTTTATTTATAAGCAACAAGTTTGGATACTTCTTGTTGATCAGAATTCAAAATCACAAGTTTATGCATAACATGTGATTTTTGAGAAATTCAAGTTTCAAAGCCTTGTGTACTTGATAAGATAGAGTGGTTATGCTTTAAACAAGATTTCTTTTGACTTTGTGGATGGAGTGTGATATGAGGGAACAAGTTAGAGGCTCAATAATGAACTTTATGCAAAAGGCTTGCTTTACAAGAATGGCAATGTTAACTTTGTGCCATTAATGGAAATGCAACTTGGATAATATCTCAATTGCTTGGATCAAAGCCTTAACAGCTGTATAAACATTTAATTATGGAGTGACAAACAAGTTTGAGGCCTGCAAAGCAAATATTATGCAGTCTAGCATGGATTTGGTTCATGTGTTCATCAAAAATGACTTGTAATTCAAGTGACAAAACCCTAACTTCATCTCTTCGATTCTCCCTACTCAAGAATGATCTCAAGGAGTTCTTGGATATTTTGGAAAGCTTGCAATGTGATATACAACCCATCTTTGAATTGCTTTTGAATATTCCCCTTGGAACTATATGAAAAAGTGCCATGAAGTTGGGTCAAAATCCTGACCAAATTAGGGCAAAATTTCACTAAGTGTTTAGTTTCATGACCACATGTTCATAAAATTATAACTTGAGATCTAAGAATTTTTGGAATGATTAGTGTAAAGCAAAGTTGTAGATTTCATGGAGATCTACGACTTTCATGTTGGAATTTTTTCTTGAATTGTCTTGCATCATAGTGAAAAGTTTGCTCAAAGTTATGAAAAAACATGAAACTTCCAACACTTAGAAAAATTTCTAAGTTTAGAAATTTTGACTTTTCAAAATGAAATCTTGATTTTTTTTATTTCTTGATTAATAAGTTTCATATTTTGACATGTTTTGATGAATTATGATCTTTGGCACTTGAATTTGACCAAAAAGTCAAAGTTTGACTTTTCAGTATACAATTGACTTTTGATCAGTTGACTGGAAAATTCATCTGTCATTCCAATGGACTTGCAATGTTTTGAACCATGCCATTAGGTCAAAATGATGCAATTGGACTCTTGAGATTATGCCTTAAACTAATTGACCATTTTCTAGGTCAAAAATCAGAAATTGCCCTTTCCTAGTCAAAACCCTAATTTTGACCATTTAACCCTTTTGGAGATTTGATCAAAGTTTTTTTGAGGAGTTGTGGTCCAAACTTGATAAAATGATACATATGAGTCTAAAATGTTGATGTGGATCAAAAATTATGAAGTTTGACTGTGAATTGGCCATGGTTGACTTTTTCCCCAATACAACTGATTTTTAGGTCAACTGCTCAATTGATTGATCAAAAGTGTGATTCAAAGCTTGAAACTTGTCATGAGTAATATTGGGGGTCCATAATGATCCATGAAAGTCATATTGGGCATTGGAAGTTCAAAAATCCTTGTGCAATCTCAAACCCTAATTTTGGTCATCAGTGCATGAGGAGGTGTCTTGAGTTGATCAAACCATAATGCAGTCTTGAGTCTAAGGAGATCTTGTGAGCAAATTATTGATAAGTGAGAGGGAAAATTTTTGGGTACAACACTGCGAAAGACGGGTTTGTTGATGAAGTTTGCTGATACTTAGACCATGTTGATGCTTGAAGGTTCAGCATAGTTGGCATCAGCTTGCAATGGGTTTGTGTCAATCTTCATGGGTGGTTTATCAGCAAATTAAGCCTTTCGTCTTTGATTGCGCCTTGAACGAGATCCCTGAAAAGGAAATGTTGTGAGGTTTTATGGCCCAAAAATTATGATGTTTAAAAAAACCTCTCTTTTTCCTTTGATCTAAAGGAGGCATATTTTCCCAGGGGGAACTATCATCTGGCCATCTTTAACTAATAAGTCAAATATTTCGTCACATTTTGTGACGTTGGAACTATATGTTTTCTTTGGGAACCTATCATTATTCTTCTCTGATTCAGTAGGATTCTTCCTATTTGAGGGTGTTAACAGTTTGCAAGAATATGGTGGTCCTTGCTTTAAGTCTGCTAAATCGATCTCACTCTCTTCGACAGTTATAGGATCACTAGATGTCTCTGGATCGTCATCATCCATTTCGACATACGCTACCCTTTATCTTTGATGAGTTTTATTCGCTTTAACTTTTTCATCCTTAAGACGTTCTACCTGTCGAACTCTATCGGCCAATTGGGCCATATCTCTCAGGTATTGGGTATCTAATTTCTTCCTAATGGAATAATCTAGACCTCTTGCAGCCATTTCAACCAACTCATGTTCTGACACTTGTGTAAAGCATCTGGCTATGAGCAGTCGAAATCTGTTCAGATACTCATCAATTGGCTCAGTGAACCTCCTTTTCACACTAGCCAATTCTTTCAAACTTATTTTGGTTTGTCCCATATAGAACTGTTCATGGAACAATCTCTCCAACTGATTCCAATTGTGGATCGAATTGGCTGGGAGTGTGGTAAACCAAGTGAAGGAATTTTTGGTTAAGGAACTTGGGAAATACTTAATCCTAAGATTCTCATTATTAAAAATTTCCCCATCCTCTATCAAATACCTTGCCACATGTTCGATAGTGGACTCTGTCTTATCCCCTGAAAACTTGGTGAACTTTGGAACTTTCCACCTAGGGGGTAAATCTGTTTGCAAGATATCATCGGATAATGGAGATGTAAAGTTTGGCCTATGAAAGCCAATGTTCACTCCTTATTGTGCCATGATCCTTTCGACCATGGCTGTCAAGTTATTATCTCCCGCATAGTTATGGTGTCGAACCTGTTGTATTACCTCCTCAGCATTTTGGTTTCTATTTACCATTACTATATCTTATTCGACAGCTCTAGGGATTTATGGGACAACCATGGGTATTTCGAATCTAGGTTGTTAGATTTCCACTCTATGGTTCATTCCAACTGGTTGTGGGTTCTTATTAATGGTCATGTCATCCTCTAAGACTACACCTTGATTTCCTCTTATCAGCTCTCTTTGGGGTTGTCGAATAGGTTGAGGAACCCCAAAAAATTCAACCATGCGCGTCATTTGCGCTGTCATTTGCTGATTTGACTGGGTGGTATCTTGTATCAGAGGGTTTAGCATTATACTCAAAGTTTGTGCCAACATTTGCACTATGTCATGGTTATTTTCATCCATTTGTTGCCTCAGAATTGTTGTAGAAGCATTTGTAAGGCTTGGCATCGTACGGGAAGTTCCTCCTAAGAATTGGTTCCTACCCAAATTTGCCATACCAGTTCCAGATCCCTGCAATGGCGAATATGCACTCACTAAAGGGTCTGAAAATATGGATGCAACATTCATAAGGCTTACCATTTCAATAGTTGGCATGCCATAGGGTTGGTCTCGACCCATCCATGCTGTCAAAAATCCTAGAGGGATATAGGGTCGAATTCCTGGATTTCCCCTTGGTGGGGGTGTTCCTGGTGGACCCCTAGGACCTACATAAGAAAGTATTGGTCCTATTTGCGTAATTGTTACTGCTGGTGTCGAACCAGCCGTTGAATGCAAAGGTTCGCTAATTGTGGGTATAACCGTGGTTCCATTGCCAGGAATTGGTGAGGGATTTCTCCACTAGACTGATTAGCCATTGTACTATTTCTTTTCTTATGTACGTATTCTTTTGTGGTTGTTTTGCCACTTCTTAATAACATACAAAAATATTTGAAAGAAAAGAAATTACTTGAAGCATTTATGATAAAAACTATTTTTATCAAAGTTTATATAAAAAATAAAAAAAAACTCAGCAAGGTCCCACTGGGCGTGCCAATTTGTTTACCATGAAAATTGGTAAACAACCGTTGATCTTCCAAAAAGGGTTATTTTGGTGACTTGCGGGATCGATCAGATTGATCCTAGGACATGTGCTAAGTTATTTATAAGTAAGTAAGTTTAAGTGAAAAGGGTTGGAAGTGAAATTAAGAGTAAAGGCAAGATGCAGGCGAAAACTTGATAAAAGTGCAAGTAAAAGGTAAGTAGAAAGGGTTAAGAAGAGTTTAAGGATAAATGTTAAAAAATGATAAGAAGTGCGAGTGAAGGGCAGAGTAAAGTAAATTTGCAGTAATGATAAAGTTTGCGAAGGAATGTAAATGTCAAGGAATGTAAAGGAATTGTAAAGACTTTGATTGAAATAAAAGATGGTGTTTCAAACGTACATTCTCAATATCTTTTCTCTCACAGCGGGTACTTGGATAAGATTGAGTGACTTGTACCATATGTTAAACACACGGGAATCTACATAAAATTCCTATATTTATATTAAAACTAAGTAACCGTCGAACAATTGCCTCGTTCCAGGATGAGGACAAGTGTCCTCTGCATGTGCTTCGACTTCTATCTTCATGTCATGTCGCTTTCCTCAACTGCCAAGTGAACTGCCTTTCCCTCCTTTCTTTAGATTCAAAATTACTTGTTGCCTATACAAAGCTTTTCAGTCGAAGTACAAAGGCTTTTCGGTCGAAGACTATTTCCAACTTAGAAAATTATCTAAGTGTTCCTTCTCCTCTTAGCAAGGTTTCGACATGACCAACTTCAATAGGCTCTTCGGTCGAAATGTCTCCAACTTATATTTTTTCAATCTATTTTTTGGCCAATAAGACCAATATGTTATGGGTGTCAAATTTAGGAGCTAACAGCTACCTGAGAGATTATTCATGAGACTTCTTCTGGGAATGGTTTTGAAATTTTTCTTTCTCCTTCTAGTTTGATCATACTGACTGAAGATTTATTATTTCCACCGGCACCTTGCTTCTTGATTTCTAACACCTTTAAATTTATCTCCTCATCAAATGATTTTAATGTCAGATTACATGTCTCGATATCAAAATTGCATTAACTAGTAAGCAAAAATGGTCGACAAAGAATGATAAGAGTCTCTTCATCTTCAGGAATGTCCGTGATCTGAAAATCAAATGGAAAAATAAAATTGTCAATTTCCACCAATACATCTTCAGCTATCCCATACGACTGCTTGATGGTGTGATCAACAAATTTTAATTTTGTTTCACTCTCGCTTATCTTTTTAATACCAAGCTTTCTGAAGATAGATAAAAGAATTAAGCTCACACTAGAACCAGAATCAATTAGAACCCTCTTGAATTTTCTGTCTTTTATAGTTCAAGGTATTTCAAATGATCCATGATCCTTCTGCTTGATTGGGATTTTCCTCTCTGACGAGATTGCACACAACTTCTCATTAACGGGTACCTGTCCATCCTATATTGGTCTCTTTTTAGATAGTACTTCCTTCATGAAATTTTGGTACATGGGAATTTTCTATAGAGCTTCAAAAAAAGGCATGTTGATCTTTAACTTCTTGAACAACGTGACAAATTTATCAAATTCTTTCTCTTTTGGATCCTTCTTTGTTACTCGGGAGGGATATGGCAGCTTAATCATCGGTTTAGCCTCCTTTTTAATTTTTTTCTTCAGTTGGCTTCACAAGTGGTATAACTTCTTCCACCTTTTCTTGTTTTCTCTCACTTCTAGATCTACCTCTATGGCATAGTCATCATCTGTTCCCTTTTGTTCTTTATCTTCTGGCCCCTTCTGACTTCTTGTTGTGACAACATTAACATTCTCATGAATTTTCTGATTGCCTTGTGCTTGCAGAGATAATTGTAGTGCAATATGTCCCAATTGAACTTCCAAATTTTTTATGGAAGATGTGGTGTTCCTATGGTTGCTCCTTGTCTCTTCTTGGAATTGAGAAGTGTGGGAAGCCATCTTTTCAATAGTTACCTCCCAATCTGCCTTTTGTGGAGCTTGTTGCTGAGTATCTTTCCAGGAGAAGTTTGGATGATTCTTCCAACTCGGATCATAGGTGTTCAAATATGGGTTATTCTGCTTCAAGAACTTGATCTCTTCAATTTGTTGTGGAGTAGTAAGATAATACACAGTGTGGTAAGGTCCACACTAAATCTCACAACTGACAGTCTGAGCAGGTTGAACTCGGGCTACAGTTTGAGTACCTAAATTCATAGCTTTGAGTCTTCTTTCAACTTCAGGAGCAATTTGATCTTCCATATTTGCCACTTGATTTACTAGTTTCAAGTCAACCACCCCCTCTGGTTTACTCACACTTCAGTAATATAATTCTAGGTGCTCATTTGTAGCAATGACTTCAATGATTTTCTTAATACCAGTGGCTGTTGTAAAGTTGGATGAGCCAGCGACAGTTGTATCAATAAGTTGCTTTGTCTTCATTATGAGGTCATTTACAAACATCTGTATTTATTCAGTTTGATCCATATTTTGAGTGGAACAAGCTACCAATAACCTCTTGAACCTCTTATAAGCATCACCTAGTGACTCTCCTTCTTTCTGCTTAAAATTCACAATATTATATATTTGTGAATGTACACAGAAGTAGGAAAGTATTCATTAAGAAAAGTTTTCTCCATCTCTTCCCAACTAGTAATACTCCCAGTAGGTAATGAGTAAAACAACTCTTCGGCATCTTCATAAAGCAAGAATGGAAACATTATTAATTTATTTGCTTCTTTAGAGTGCCCCTCAATCTTTAAAATAGTGCTCATACTAAGAAACCTTTGCAAATTCTTATTTGCATCTTCATTTATCTTCCCTGTGAAAGGTCTATTCTCAAGTTGTCAGATAGTTGAAGGGTGCAGCTGAAAATTTGCAATATTTACCGGTTGATTCACAATAGTCAACTGACCTATTGGAGCATTTGCTCCTCCATAATCCCCAAGAAGTCTCTCTGGTAGTGGGAGGTTTTCACCCATAGTTTCTTCTTCCTTTTCGGACTTTGAACCTGAATGATGTTCTGACTCTAATTCTGTATGAACTGAATGTTCTTCGTCTGAGGCCAGTCTGACTAATCGAGCTTATCTACGCCTTGCGTGAAATGTTCTTTCAATTTATGCGTCAAAAGGAAATTCAGCTGAGGGCTTTCCTCGCATACAAAGTTAGACACAAATTAGTAGTAACAAAAATATGAAAATAATAGAAAATAAAATTTTAGTCGCAGAGCAACAAAATTTTAATTGAACTCAAATTAAACTCTATAATTTGACAGTCCCCGATAACAACGTCAAAAACTCGATCGGTAAATTAGCAAGTGTACTAATTTGCCAATGTAGTAATAATGGGAAATCTCAAAGTATCGATTTCAAGGACTGTGTATCAGTATCAAGTTCAATTTTTGGTTCATGAGGTAAAATGTGGCCATAATAGATACACGGCTGTACACTGAGAAACACTCCATGCTACGAGAATTGAGGTCTCAAGCGTGGTTTGTAAATTTAGATGCTTCCCATCACCTTACTTGCTTTGGTTCCATCTTAAACCATAAGTCTACTTATTTAGGAAATGATATAGTTCATATAGGTAATGGATAAAGTCTTTCTGTTAAGTTTATTGGTTCATCTTGTTTTAATTATAGTTCTACTTTAGCACTAAGTTAATTCAAAAACTGATTCTTCATGTTCCTGACACAACCAAAAATTATTATCTGTTTTGAAATTTTATAAAGACAATTGTGTCATTTTTTAGTTTCTTGCTAACAAGTGCTATGTGAAATCCCATTTTTTTAATCAGATTGTTTGTGAAGAATTTCTTTATGATAATGACTTTTATTGCTTTCCTCGATTCAATTGGCTCGGTCAAAGGCTTATGGTCTAGTTTCTCTTACTTCTAATGATTGCAATCCTAGTCATAGGTCTGCTCTAGAATGTTGTACCTGCTTATAATGAACTTTCATTATGGCACTATAGACTAGGACATGTCAATTTTTAAAATGTTAGACATATATTTCATTTGTGTAATATCAAAGTTAACAATAAATCTACACCATAAATTTGCAGTTCGTGTTGTTTGAGTAAGGCTCATGTAATTCTTTCTCCTAACTTTACTAATATTTATAGTTCACCTTTTGATCTTGTCTACACTGATCTTTGAGGCCCCACACTCTTTGTGTCTAAAATTGGATTCTTATATTATATTAGTTTTGTTGAGGCCTACACTAAGTATACCTGGATTTATTTTCTTGAACTTAATTTAGATGATATGATTACTTCAAATTGTTTCTTGCTTATGTTAGAACTTAGTTCCTAACTAACATTAAAGTTGTGCAAACTAGCTTTGGAGAATTTAGGCCATTTACCATGCATGTAACTGGACTAGGCATAATGCATATACTGACATGCCCACATACATCTCATCATAATGGGTCTATTAAAAGGAAGCACAAGCAAATTATTAAAATGAGTCTCACTCTCTTGGCCCATGCTTCTATCCTTATTAGGATCACAACTTCATTATGGTAACTTACATCATCAACATCATGTTTCCTACTGTAGGCTTGTCTAGTTTCTCAACACCCTACTATAACTTGCACAAGGAACTACCTAGTTACAAATAAAATCTCTGACTACCTATGATTTCCTTCTCTTCGATCATATAATCAACACAAACTTCAATTCAGAAGTGAGGAGTGTATGTTTTTAGGTGTATCTCCTCAACACAAGGGCTTTACATGTCTTAACAAAGATGGATGAATTTTTATATCTAAAGATGTTTCTTTCAACAGGTGCAAGTTTCCATGTTCCACTCACTTTCGTAGTGGTTCAGATAACTTGTAACACACAAAATTAAGCATGTCCCTTCTCCTTACACAGGCAACTGGTCTTCCAAGAAGCTCATTACGATATACTTCAAAAGTGTGAGTCTAATGCACTAGAAAACAACAATGTGGACCCTACTAGGTTTAATGATGGGTCGATCTCAATTGACTTCTTTAATGATGAGTCATTGTCACCAATCAACCCTCATTATTTCATACATAAGTCCACATCTCAAACACTGAAGTCTTCCGATGAACATTTACAAAGATCTTAGCTTTCAATAACATGTCTACATCCTAAATACCTGAAGTATTTCTTGATGAGCATGTGCCTACTATACAAGCTTCCCCTACTACCAATGACATCCAATGCTCACTAGAGCAAAGACATGTTATTTTAAACCTAAGCTTTTCTCACTGTCATTGAGCATACTTCAATCAAGGAGGCCTTGTCTAGTCCTCAGCGGTCTAAAGCTATCGAACTTGAGTTTAATGCCATGTTGGATAAAAAATTTGGTCACTCACCATCTTGCATTCTCAAGAAAGTTGTAGGATGCAAGTGAGTGATTAATATTAAGGAAAATCCTTTTGGTGGTGTAAATAATTATAAAACTTGTTGAGTTTCTAAAGGATTTCGGTTTTGATTACAATGAAAACTTTTTTATTGTGGTTAAGCCTACAACTAGAATAGTTATGCTTACTTTTTCCATCATACATAATTGGGAGTTACAACATGTTGACATCAACAATGTGTTTCTTAGTGGTACCTTACAAGAATATGTTACGCGGTGCAACCTCTTGGTTTCATTAGCTTTGGTAATCCCCTTGTTTTCAAGTTGCACAAAGCCTTGTATAGCCTCAAACAGGCACCAAGACAGTGGTATGAGAAACTCCAACAAGCCTTGTTTGTGTACTCTCCTGAAAGGATTGTCATGTATGCATTGGTCTATGTGGATGACATTTTGATAAAATGTTCATCATCTACACTCATACATGATCTCAGTACTAAACTCCATCTAAAATTTGCTCTAAAAAAGTTTGGCCGACATGAATAATTCGTGATTAGGAGAGTAATGATGATAGGAGGTCTACCTCTAGCTCATATATCTTACTTGGCCCCAATTTAGTCTCTTGAGGCTCTAAGAAACAATCACTTGTGAATAGGTCAATTGCAGAGACGAAATATCGCACATTGACACATACGACTTCAGAACTTCCATGATTTGAGTCAGTGCTCTCTAAACTCGGTGTTCCTTTCTTGGCTGCAGTACAGCCTTCAATGACTTGCGTGTCAAGCTTAAGGTTGGTCTTCCACTACCTTTAACTTGAGGGGGAGTATTACAATTATTAGTTTAAGGTTGGTCTTCCACTACCTTTAACTTGAGGGGGAGTATTACAATTATTAGTTTAAGAGACTTGTTAGAATTAGTTAGAAGTGATTTAGTCAATTAGACGAACTCAACCAACTTGAGCTAACTCTATTTATATAATTCTTCCATTATTGTGTAACAAACTAAGCTTAGAATGAATTTCTTCCATTATTGTGTAAACAAACTAAGCTTTGAATGAATGAATCAGAGATTCAATTCATCAAGCCTATCTAACATTTTTAACACAAGCCAGCCCAACCAAAATTACTTTGACCTGCTTTTTATGTCTGTAAATCAGAATCAAATTCAACTTTGAATAGCTCGAGCATAGTTAAATCTAAATTTCTACCAAGTTCACCCTTAATTTGTTATGAAACTTTGATATCTCAAAATGTAATGTAAATCATGTATTTTACACAAGAAAGTTTGGACTGAACACTCTGCATCAGTTTTACACAAAGCCGCATCTAATTCTAACACAGTTAGCATGTATCTTAATGATCACATCTAATAATACAAAATGTTAGAAATTTTAAACCCAAAATTTCAGTTAATAAAAACCCCAAAAATTGTTGTCCCACGGGGGCAACTATTGCTGTATTCTAAAGTCAAGGAACAAGAACAAGTAGCTAAGGCCCTGTAACATTCTACATCTTTATTTTTGTTTTAGGCCAATTAACTCTTCTTTATCAATGATGCTGTGAAGAATTCTCAACTGTGAGAGCAATGGATGAATCAAACATTGGAGGAATGGTTGGAGAACAAACATCCTTAAGCTTATTGTACCTTTCAATATCAAAATTGTAAAGCTTCATAAGACGCTTCTGCTTGGAGCTGAAACGGGCTTCATAGAAGCCTTCGAATGAAGGCTCTCTCGCGGTCCTGAGAAAGAATGTGTAACCAGCCATGAAGTACATGGATGTTAAATAAAAGCAAATTGGTTCCATTACATCCCAAGTAAGCTCCCAAAAGGTGAGTCTCATGAATCCCACTGTTTGTACAATGAGGAAACCCAAACCTCCCCATAGCTCGCGGCGAACTAAGGCTTGAGCTTTGTTGTCAATGGCTATCTTCTTTTTCTCCATTTCTTCATATTCTTTTCTCACTGATTCCGGTACCTTTGATCCTGGTGAAGGAAGCAGACTTCGGATTGTTTTTGCAACCTGTATCACAAAATTTTACAGAGTTTGGGTAAAACTTATCTAATTTTTTTTCTTTCCTTTCTCTACCTTTGATTTTTCCTTACTATGAAATTGAAAACACTAAACAATTGTACCTATAAGGAACATATGAGAACAAAACTATTAAACTCTAAACACCAAACCCGCCATACCAGCCGCTTTGCGGCGCCGTTATAGTGAATTAACCCACCATACCAGCCGCTTTGCGGCGCCGTTATAGTGAATTATGGTAGAAAATTCACTATATCCGCCAATATTTATAGTTGCGGAAATCTCAAAAACCGCGACATATATTCGCCACTGCATATGTTTGACAACACTGCTTGATTGAATCTAGGACCCCTAACTTTCAATTAAGGGTATTATAACATTCAAAGCCTATTCTAATACTAATTGTATAATTTCTAATCCCAATTGAACTAAACTGTGAAAAAAATTCTAAAAACTAAATCTCCTATTAGTGAAGCCCTTGAATAATAATCAAATTGAACGAATAATGTGCCAAGAATGAAAGTTCTTGTGAGCAATCCTTTAAAGCTCTATTTTACCATCGCCCTGTAACACTTTTCTGAAACAACAAAGTTTCAAATTTCCTGTGGGAAATAATCATAAAAAGATTATCAGTTTTCGGTATTATCCAATCCAAATGAATCAAAATCAACCTATATTCGATTCCATCGTTCCACCTATAACCGATCAATTAAAACACAACCCAGTAACAAAAAAAAAAACACATGAAATGAAACTTTTTAATTAATTAAATAAAATAAAATAGCTCAGAATTGAATAAATCGAAAATAAAACATAGAAATGAAGAATTTACCTGCTCCGGTTGAAGAAAAACTGCATCACCCAGAATAATCACAGCCGCAGAATCATCAAGCATCTTTGCAATCTTAACCGCTTGATCATTATCCGAGCAATACTCAGAACAGATCCTAACCAACTCAGAAACCGTTATGCAACTTTTCTCAGAACCTCTCAACCTCGCTTTCACCGATTCCATCTGCGCCACTTTCAACAACTTCTTCACATCACCGGCACTAACACCGTCCATTTCCTTCCTCTCCGGTAGAGGCTTCAACCCAGTCAACCGAATGCGATTCCGAGCAATGTCCATTTCTCGGAGCTTATCCACTATGTTTCTCCCATTCATCTGGTTCCCACGAAGCTCCGATTTCAACCCGGTTTGTTGTTTCGGTTCAAACCCGGTCCGTTTGTGAATAAACCTCCTGAATATCCCACTGTCTCCGTTCTCCGAAGCAACATCGGAGTCGGTCACCGCCGTGGAAGCGCCACCACGAACGGAGGAAACGGAGGAAGATGAAATGCGACAATTCGTGAGATTTTGCGACGAGATTTTGGTGATATTAAAGAGACGTTGAGCAAGGGTTTTTTTGAAGGCCATTGGTGAAAGAAAGAAAGTAAAAAACAAAAGCAGAGAATGAGAATGAAATTGACGAAAGTGATGGGTAACAGAAACGATATATATAGGATAAAAAACATATGAGAATTCCAATTTATCGCGAAAGAATCCAATGCATCTGACACGTGGAGGAGTCGTGAGCGTTGGTTTGATCTGTGAATCAAAAAACGTTGGTGCTGACTCAATGGATAAGTCAAAAATAAAATTAAAGAAATAGAAAAGCGAATTTATTTAGGGTTGTTAAAAATCTAAAATAGCGTGTAACGAGAAGAAAGCGAGAAAATGGGAACTGCTGCGTCTACTGGTTGCTGCGTCTATGCAAAACGTGTCGCCACATACACCTTATGAAAAGTAGGGTTTATTCGCTGCCATACATGGAAATTTTGGAATGTGCTTTTTTTAACAAAATTAAAAAAAATAGGAATAATGATAAATGATAATCTAAAATATAGAATATCACGTTGATTAATGCAATATACAGAGGATACCTATTTATATTTTGCAGATACGTTCAATAAAATTATATTATAATTTTATTTTTGGAATATATTTTTAAATTTCGTTCTAATCATATGTGGGGAAATGCCATATATAATTTATTTTGTAAAAATAGTGTGTATACATACATAGTATTAAATTTCTAAAAAAAATTATTTAAATGTTTTAAAAACTAGTTCGTATTGATCCTAATCAAATTAAAAATAAGAAAGATAACACACTTAAATTAGTTATTGAATTGATCATATAATTAAATTGTCGATGGATAACCGACACAAGCCGACAAAATAATTTATGAGTCAATTAAATTTATGTTCACTTTTTTCTTTCATTTTAAAAGTTAAAATGATACTTTTTATGATTTTTAAAAATAATTACAAAACTTTCAAATAAATAAATTAAAATTTTAAACTAAAATTTAGAAAGTAATACAAAATAAAAATAATATAATAAAATTCTTATCTTTTTTTGTGATTTTAAATCTTTATATTTAATCATGAAAAATATATTTTATAATACAAAAAAGTATTTTTGTCTATGATAAGTTTTATTTTTGTAAGTGGTTTTGTATTTTTTTTTATTTTTTAAAGAGAAAATAGATAATATATCAATAATATAAATTAATTTTATACTATTAATTAATGACGATTATGTATTTCGTTATATCAAAATAAAATTTTTAAATCATTTATATAATACTTCATCAGACTATTTTATAAGAGATATTTTACCTTTTTTTAATATTCATTGAATAATTAATGTATTTAATATATCATACAAATCAAATACATTAATTATGCAATAAATTTCAAAAAATAAAATATTTCTTATAAAAAGAATTAAAAGAATATAATATATTTTTATTAGATGACGATTTAAATCATTTTTATATTATTTATTAAAATTTTAAATATTTAATTTACTTGATCAAATACATTTTGTATGATAAAGTCATTCAATTTTATTTGAATTATTATATGATTCAAACAAAACAGTCATTTTTTTACTTTGACCACCAACCCCTTAATTATATCATTTGTCGGGTTTGAGCCAATTTTTGAAATATTATTCTATCAAAAATTAGATATAATCAATATTATTTAAATTATTTTTAATGAATATGGTCCAAATTTTATATCAAATATATTTAGTTATTCTTATTTAAATTATATTTTAATATGGATATTCTATATAAAAATATATTAAAATATCTATTTTTTATAGAATTAAATTTGGTTTATTATCAGTGTGGATTTTATTACATTATCCATGACAATGACAGATTATCCTCTATACTTGTATGAATTTTAATTTTATTTAAGTATCGTTAAGATTTTTAATAAATCTAACAATTAGATAATTAATTGACAAAATATACTTACATTGTTATTATACATTAAATTTTAAATCAGTTTTGTATTTGTATTAAAATATCATTAGCATAATTAAAAATATTTTTTATCTCTTTTTTAATATAAGCATAATATATATATATATATATATATATATATATATATATATATATATATATATATATATATATATATATATATATATATATATATATATATATATATATATATATATATATATATATATATATATATAAAATTGAAAATTGAATTAAATATATAATTTTTTATTATAGTCAAGTGTTAAGATAAGTGTTCTAGACTAGGCTTGTCCTTGGCATGTGAGGTCCAACCCAATTATGTCGGTCAAGACATATTGGTCAATTCTGCCTTCGACTGCGTCGGGCAGCAACTTCCACTTTTCGCAAGGAGGCAACCTCACCGCACAGGAATGAATCTATTTAGTATTAGGAAGATCATCGCCAATCAGGAGGACCTCGAGATCACCCTTTGATCCTCCTCCCGACCAAGGTTGATCCCCTCACATGACCTCGCGTCTGGAGGGGAGCATCCATGACGAGCAGAAGCACCTCACGAGCATCCTCCTCGTAGGGCTAACTATCAACATCTCCGAATATCACTGAGTCTTCGTCGTCCCAGAAAGACCGCATCCATATCCTCCTGATCTTATGGAGGAAGTCATCTAGGTGGGGAGCCACGCGCGGGTCCCCACTACTCACGTAGGACCTGGCAGTCTCCACTTTGGGCCTGCTTGACCAGCCCAATGAGGAGACCTCGGTCCAGTGCTGGGGGATATAAATACCATCTCTTTCGAGAGGGTCGGGTATTGAACATCTCTTACTCACTCTTGCTTGCTAGCTCATTCTGTATCCCATTTTGGCATCAGAGTGTCTTGCAGGTACCATCCACCTCACTCTCAAGTTCTGCTCGAATTAAGCTGTGATGGTCCATTCTAGTCAGGTACGATCAGTGGCGCCTTCTGTGGGAATCACAGCTTCCCCGTCTTTCATTCATCCAAGACAAAATCTAATCCAACTCCTTTTTTACTGTCATGGTTGATCTCACGGCAGAAAACAACCTGAATGTTCATCCCGCCGACGTCAACAACAACGTCGCCAACCACAACACCAGCACCAACAACGTTGGTCCCGCTGGCCTCAATACTGGTAATAGTAACAGCACCAGCAACAACAACATCGGCCATGTTGTGGACATGCCCGGTCCCTCAGAATATAGAGACGGACTGACCGCCTCATCGTCATCACTGTCCCGACGACTCGAAGGCGATCGTTGTCCTCTCCAAAACTATCAGCCACCCGCATTCCAGGAGGTCCCCGTTCCTGCAGCTGTTGATGCCACGACCAGGGTACTGTTCGCGGCTATAAATCAAACAAATTACTTGATATTTTCACAAGGAGAGAGATTAAGGGTGCTCGAAGATTCTCGAAGAGCCCCCAGAAGACATAAGAGGCCTGATTCTCCTCCTCCCCGTTAGATAGAGGACTGTCCCCAATCTCCCCCGCAGAGATGTAGACGAGATGCCTCTCGAAGCCCCTCTCTTCGATGAATCGGGAGACGCCCCGTATTGGAGAGGGATCATCCTATAGATACGGGGAGATATGATCACATCCCCCGCGTCAGGAGCAAAGACCCCCTGGAAACAGGAATATGGGGAAATGACAAACGACCACACCGCCTGAGAGATCCTCCGCGCGACCAGGGTCGCCATCATGATCGCCATTACAACAGGTCGCGTTCTCAATCTCCAGACATAAGTGACGAAGACGACCTCCGCGGTCCCCTATCCCAGGCTATTAAGGAGGAACACATTCCCCCGAGTATGAAGAAACATCCCCATCTGAAGGAGTACGACGACATTGCCGATCCAATCGACCATATCAATGGGTTCGAGGCAATACTGCACTATCATAACATCAGGGGATCGATCAAATTCCGGTTGTTCCCTGCGACTTTGAGAAATATTGTGATGGAATGGTATAAGAGCCTCGCCCCAGGGTCAATTACCTCCTGGAGAAATTTAAAAAACCAGTTCATCAGTTCATTCACAGCCTGACGTCGACATCCAAAGACTAAGGCAGCCCTCGAGGCCATCATCCAAAGAAACGATGATACCCTCAGGGAGTTTATTGGCCGGTTCAACCACGGGGTCATTCAGGTCCCCTGTACTGATCATATGAAGAGATACTTGCTCGACAGGGGACTCCTCCCGGGAACGGAGTTCAGAAAATTCGTTGGCATCAGACCACCGCGGACATTCGATGCTCTCCTCGAGAAGGCTATGTCCTGTGTGGACTTTGAGGAGAGGGAAGTGGCCAATAGAGCCCAGGACTCAAGGAATCGTGGATCAACTGGAAATCCGCGACAACAAGATTCTGGCCCCCCTCGACAAACTGGCGAGAAGAGGAGGAATGACAAACCATGGGATCCTCACGAGCAAAGAGGGCCCGCGGGGAGATTTACTAAGTACACTCCGCTGATAGCTTCCCGCGAGCGCATCTTGGCAGAGTGTGCTAGTATTGATTTAAAGGATGGCGGCATCAGGCGGCGTGCTCCTGATAAGCCCGGGGCTGACCGGAGCAAATACTACCAATATCACTGAAGCCATGGACACCTGATTGAATAATGTGTCCATCTTAAAGACGCTATTGAAACCCTTATTAAAGGGGGGAGACTCGGGAAATATCGGCGTGACGATGCCCCTCAGCGAGATGCACGCGACACAAAGGAGGCTGAGGAGGATGTCCGGCCATCAGACGAGACGGTCCCCGTCCAGACAGCATTCTCTGTTACAAGACTGGAGGATTTCTACATCCCTGGCGATATCTAAGAGTCTTTGTCCATGCACAGTAGGTGGAAAAGATTCCCCTCTGCCATGGTTATAAATGGTGAGGGGTTCAATGATATAACTATAAACTCCACAAAGATGAAGTTGGATGAGCTGGTCGATGCGGCCCCCCGCAAATGGTGACATTCGAGAGGGTCAAGGGCAGATCAGAGCTGATCACATTCTACCTCGAAGAATTGCCCAGAGGGGCCCTAACGTAAGCATCCCTCTTCTGGTTAGAGCGAGGATGGCTAATTTTGATGTTCATCGCATCTTGATCGACGAAGGGAGTTCCATCGATGTAATGTATAGCCAACTCTTCTGAACCCTACAGCTTGACGAGACCCACCTTTCACCATACGTGGGGTCCGACCTGCAGGGCTTCAACGACTCAACCTCCAAACCGTGGGGCACGTGGAACTCTTAGTAACCTTCGGCGAGGAGACCGCCACCAGGAAAGTCAAGGTGAAGTTTCTGGTCATCGATTTCCCGTCTCTCTACAATTGTATCCTAGGGAGACCAACACTGGAAGAATTGACTGTTGCTCCCTCCATTGTCCATCTAAATATGAAATTCTACACGAAGAGAGGATGTGTCGCCACCATCCAAGGCAACCTCGCAGCTTCCTGAAAATGAGTCAATGCAGCGTCAAAGGGACATAGTACGGTCGACACTGGAGCACGACCCGCCAAGAGAGCTGTTATTGCACGACCAAAGCCATAGCCCGTCAAGATGGAGGAACAAAGAGCTACTCCAAAGGTCGACTCCATTTCGCTGGACACCCTCTTTGACCAGGATGAAGCACCCAACAGAGAGAAGGGACTCCTCCTACCAATCCCAGATGGAGACTTTGAGCTCGTCCCCCTCAGTGAAGACCCTCACAAAGGCGTGAAGATCGGCACCGGACTCCCCGACCTGGCGAGGAAACAGATCAAAGCTTACTTAAGGGAGAATGCGGACCTGTTCGCGTGGAGTGCTGCGGAGATGCCCGGTCTCGACCCTGAGGTCTCCTGCCACCAACTGGCCATTGATCCAGCCGTTAGAGCAATAGTATAACGTAAACGTAGGCAGTCTCCCGAGAAAGCAGAGACTGCTGAAAATGTTGTAAAAGATCTCATAGAGGAAAATTTTATTTACGAGGCCAGGTATTCAACCTGGCTGTCAAATGTTGTACTAGTTAAAAAGAATAATGGAAAATAGCGTATGTGTGTTGACTATACCGATCTTAACCGGGCATGCTCTAAAGATGCATTCCCCTTGCCTAATATTGACATGTTGGTCGACAACTCGGCATGCTATAAAATTCTATCTTTTATGGGCGCCTACTCGGGCTACAACCAAATTCTAATGGCGATGAGCGACAAGCACTGCACCGCTTTCATGACCAGTTCGGGCAATTATTACTACAACGTAATGCCCTTCGGTCTGAAAAATGCAGGGGCGACATACCAGTGGATGATGAATAAAGTCTTTCACAACGATATCAGAGATATGCTCGAGGTATACATGGATGACATGATCGTCAAATCTCGAGCAGACACCGACCATGCTGCCCACCTCAAAAAGGTCTTTGCCCAAGCGAGACAGTGTAGAATAAGGTTCAACCCCGAGAAATGCACTTTCACGGTTAAGGCGGGAAAGTTCCTCAATTTCTATCTAACAGAATGGGGAATTAAAGCCAACCCTGATAAATTCCAGGCGTTCTCCGACCTCCCTACACCTAATTCAAAAAAATCCATACAAGTCCTGAACGGCATGCTCACCTCGCTCTCCCGTTTCATGGCGAAGTCCGCTCAACACGCTCTTCCATTTTTCAAACTTCTGCGCAAAGAGGCAGCTTTCGAATGGACCGAAGAATGCGATCAGGCCCTTCTCCACCTCAAGAAAAGCCTCTCGCAACTGCCCGTACTATCACGACCATGGGACAGGGAGACCTTATTCTTGTATCTGGCCGTCTCTGTTGAGGCCATGAGTGCAACCCTCATTCATGAGACTCCTGATGGAGAAAAGCCAGTGCATTTCACGATCAAAGCACTTCAGGGACCCGAGATCAGGTACCAAAAAATCGAGAAGGTGGCCTTGGCCCTCGTCAACACGGTGAGAAGGCTTAGACACTACTTCTTGGAACACACGATCATTGTATGGACAAACCAACCTGTAAGATAACTCTTAGGTCGACCAGACATGGAAAGTCGAATGCTAAAGTGGTCCTTGGAGCTTTCGGAGTTCGACATCCAATACGAAAGTAGGAACGCCCTCAAGGCCCAAGATCTGGCCGACTTTGTCACGGAGATGACCGCTCACAACCCCCCCCCCCCCCCCTCGTAAGGAAGGAGCACAAGTGGACCATCTCTATGGACAGAGCTTCCAGCTCGACAGGAAGTGGAGTAGGAATCCTCCTCGAAAATAAGGAAGGCGTCGTGATCGAACACTCTATCATTCTTTCCTTTCTAACCTCGAACAATCAGGCTGAATACGAGGCCTTACTCGCAGGATTAAGGCTGGCCAAGGATCTTGGCGCCCGAGAGATACACATTTTCACTGATTCCCAACTTGTCGCATATCAAGTTCAAGGGGGGATACCAGGCTAAGAACAAATTTCTCGTTGAATATTTAAACTTGGTCAGAGAACATATGAAAAAGTTCGACCAGGCAGAAATCATACACATACCATGCAAGAAGAACATGCGGGCCGACATACTTTCAAACTCACAAGCACGAAGAAGAAAGGCGGGAACAAATCAGTCATACAAGAATCCCCATCTCACCCGAGTATTGAAAGGTCCATGGTGCATCCCGAAGTGAATTCCATCGGGGACAACTCATGTTGGATGACCCCGGTATTCAACTTTCTGACAAACGGAGAGCTTCCTCTAGATCAAAGAGAGGCAGCCACAACCAAACGACGAGCATGCTCATACATGGTACTCAAACACAAATTGTACCGTCGTGGATTCTCCATCCCACTCTTGAAATGTATCGAAGAATCCACAATCCCCTAGATACTGCAGAAAATCCACGAAGGAATCAATACCCAGCACATGGGCGGAAGATCCCTAGCACGAAATACGCTGCGAGAAGGGTACTACTGGTCAACCACGCAACAAGACACCAAAGAGCATGTCAAGAAATGCGACAAATTCCAGAGGCACACTGACATGTACCTCGCACCCCCACATGAGCTAAATACATTATCCTCCCCGTGGTCGTTTTCCTGGTAGGGAATGGACATCCTCGTACCTTTCGTGCAAGGGATATACTAGAACAAATTCCTCTCGTGGCCGTAGACTATTTCACCAAATGGATAGAGGTTGAAGCCCTATAAAAAATCACTTCACACAACATCCTCTGTTTCTACAAATGAAACGTACTTGCTCAGTTTGGGATACCACGAGCGCTCATCACGGAAAACGACACCCAGTTCACCGATCAAAGTTTCTAAAGCTTCGTCACCAAACTCGACACCAAATAGAATTTCACCTTGGTCGAACACCCTCAAACCAACTGGCAAGCTGTAGCCACAAATAGGGTCATCCAATAAGGACTCAAATGCAGGATGGGCAAAGCCAATAGGGGTTGGGTGGAAGAACTACACAGCGTCCTACGGGCTTATCGAACAGCGCTCTATTTGACGACTGGCGAGACACCATTCCGACTAACCTACGGCATCGAGGCCATCATTCCTGTGGAAATCATGGAGCTATCCAGGCGAACTGAAATTCCCCTCGAAGAGGAGATGAATAACGAGGCCCTTAGATATGAGCTCGACCTTGTCGAAAAAATTCAATCAGGAGCAGCTCTTCGTGAGGCCACACTAAAATAGCAGGTAACCCTCCGCCACGACGACAAAGTCATAAAGCGCGAATTTCAGGTCAGTAGCCTAGTCTTGTAAAGAAACCAGAAGGATTCCCGCGAAGGGAAGCTGGCCACAAAATGGGAGGGGCCTTACCGCATCCAATGAGCTACGGGCACCGGAGCATATTACCTCGAACAATTAAATGAAGAACTACTACCTCGACCCTGGAATGCTGCAAAGCTAAAACAATACTATAACTAAGTCCTTCACCCACTAAGGGTATTAGCAGTCGACCAATCCTCTCTAACCGACGAGGGGACGAGCTTGGTCATGTAGGCGTGTCTAAGTATGGACATGGCCTCCAAACACCAGCTAAAGGCGATATTTTTTCATTCACGAGCAAGATCTTAGCCCGACAGGGACACCTCAATCGAGCATTATTGTCGAAGTACCCAACATTGCAGAACACCCAGCTTGCAACGGGCAGTTCATGCCACGGGTTTAAGATCCCGACCGTGATCTTACACTCGTTCCACATATCACTACTCCGCCTCCTCGATACATCCCAACATGTGCCGAACAATATGAGGGTCGAGCATACATCTCCGCACATGGAAAAAAACGAACTTGCATCGACCATGACAAAGGTCGAACATACATCTCCACACATGGAACTTATAAATATTCATGGAATAAATAAGTCAAAAATAACGACGAGTAAAAAATAAGCAAGCATCAGCAAAGACATAAAGGCATTGAAGCAAAGTAAAGCATTTATAAATGTCGATCGCTAGATCCGACGATGTATGAATGTTACAAAAAATTACGGGCACGTAGGGCCAAATATAAATAGCTAAGTTATCTAAAAAATGCTAATCACTCCTCGGAGTGCCCACTTCGACCTCGGGAGAGTCAGGAGGAGGAACCACCCGGTCGTCAATCACCTGGAACAAAACCCAGGTTCCTTCGGTGTTGAGCCCTGGGTTCAACACAGATAGCTGATTCACAGCAGCCTCAAATCTGTCGGCTAAAGCGTCGATACAGTCTGACTCGAGGAGTTAAATCCGAGCAGTAAAATCGGCGTGAGTGCGCAAATCAGTTACACCATCGGGTTCGCCCTCCACAAGCGTCATAGCAGCCTTCAGGTCAATGAGTTCCCTCTCCAACCATTCCCTTTTGCTCTCCCACAATTCTTTGTCGAGCAGGAGACAATCCTTTTCCTTGAGGGATTTTTCAGCTCTCTCTCTTTCTCCCCCGCCAGCGCATCAGCCTGCTCCCGAAACATCTCCTCGCTTCGTTTGAGGGCGATCTTTAATTTCAGTGTCTTCTCCTGAAGAGTCACGTTCTCCGACTCCAGTTCCTTGACCCGACCAGAGGAGCTGGCCCCTTCTCCCGCAAGGACCACAGTCATCTATGTCATCTTCATCATCTCGACCATACTAGAAGCCAGATGCTTCCTTCGACCTTCTTTATCGATTCGCCTTATGATGTCGGACTCATTGTCATACACAGTCATAGGGAAGCCCTCGTAGAAATCCTTCTCCATGAAACAAGGCAGGAGGATGGAGGCTCGGGAAGTCTCCCCTCCCCCAGTCACATCAGTGACCTCACCTACGGGGCAACTCCTTTTCTTCCTCAACACAGCAGCTTACTGATCAGCACCATGGGTGCCCGACGACCCACTTGATCCCTCTTTGACCGGTTCAAAAACTGAACCCATGCGTGTATCCTGGTGTGGCTTCACCGACCTCTTATGGCTCCTTTTCTCTTGGGTCAGTTTCAACAATCTCTCACGATGCTATGCCATGTTACTTGCAAAAACAAAAACGGTATCCTCGGGTCAGCCTCGACGAGAAAACAAAAGAAGTCAAGTCAAGAAGTAAAAACATAGTAAAACCAAGCGAGCAGAAACCTAAGAGATTCACGGCTTTCCCGTAAGAATGACACTCGACGAGCGCCTTGGTGTTGATCGGGCATGCTTCAAAAGTCGGTTCACCATCTTCATCGAGGATGTCATGTGTAACACCCGGAAATTCATTAAATTATTTAAATGAATTACTGAGGGTTTAATTGTTGGAATTTAGTTGAAGAATGAATTATCGGAATAATTATAAGGAGAATTATTGGATTAAATATATATTGTTAGAATTGATAATCGAATAATTAGTCAATTTAGTCAAGAGAAATTAATATTGGAAATAATTTTGATTTTAATAGAATATTATTTTATTAGTTGGGTCAAGTTGGGTGTGTGAAATAGCAAGATTAGGAATAACATTAACAGGCCCATTAAAGTTACTAGTAGACCTATTATTATTATATCAGGTTATGATATATAGAAGCTAGCAGCCAAAAACTAAAAGAAAAACAATTATCACGTAGCAATAGAAGAAACAAGGTTTTGGAGGCACCAAGTGGGAGGCAAGAAAATTTAGAGAAGTTGCCGTCAAACCAATTGTCATTTCAACCAGAGAATTCGACCGACCGAAAAACCAAAAGGTAAGGGTGGGGTTCGGATTTTATAACCGGGAATATGATGGTTAGTATGTGGGGACTTAAGGCATGAATTTATTATTGTATGTGTTGATTTGTGTTGGTTTGTGGCAATTGATGTTAGGAATTAATTAGTGTTGATTATTGGTGAAATTTCATGTTCATGTGTTATACGTTGGTAAGTATGTGAATCGAATGAAAAGTGGAGAAGTAACAGGAAGTTGCAGAAAATTATACGAATAAGTGATGATTAGCAGACTATGATTAGCAGACTATGATTAGTAGACTATGTCGGTCGGCACCAGTGACGAGGAAGGCATGACGATCGGCAGAAAGGGAAAGGTGGAGAGTGTCGTTCGGCACTGTGCGTGAAGGGAAAGTTGTGTCGTTAGGCACACTTATGTTTCATGGCAGGCACATGTTTATATAATTGTTTATATGGTGTCAATATCTCGTATAAGACATATATATTTAAGCATAGAATTTATTATTCTTATCAGTATGTTATAGCAGAAGGAACAGTAACAGAAGTAGCCTATATGTCAGTGATCTTAACTTAGTAGTTTCAATATAATTTTAACAGACTGTAGTAATTAGAGAGTTAGAAACAATCAGTAAAGTTGCAGTAACTGTTTTGGAGGATTAATTAAATAGCAGAAGAAGATATACTGCCAGTTAATTATTTAGAAGTGAATATTAGGAGAATAATTAAATAATGAATAATTAATACATAGAGACTTATGGGAGTGTTTTAGAAATGAATATCATGTTTGTGTTTTCCTTTGTGAAGTGCGTTGATGCTGTGATGTTGCGAATATTTTGTGAAGATGCAGTAAATGTTATGACGAAGATTTACCTCTATTAATTGGTAATAACAATGATATAAGCTTATGGCCGATGTTGTTTCTTGTTGATGTTGTTGTCATGAATTGTTTTTAATTACGTTGATGACGTTGTAGGCCTATGGCCAGTGAAGTAGTGACATAGGTGTATGCCTCATGAAGTGTTTAATGATATTGTTGTATGTGTTTTACATTCATACATTTGCATTTGTGAAGGTCTGTATTGGCGGAAATTGTGAAGGCCTGTATTGGCGGATTTTTTGAAGTAGGCTTATGTCTTGCGCCTCTATTAATTGGCAATTAGTGAAGAGGGCTGAAGCCCTGTTGGTACCACATGCATATGCACAGTTGTGTCACATTCGAATTATATTTTTAAACGCTAATGATAATTGTGAGTGTTTATTGATTGTTGTGTGTTGTTGAGAAGCGGTGAAATTCATAATGTTCTTGTCTAATATATTAATTATCATTCTCTTATTTATATTATTCGATATCTCACCCCTTTATTTGTTTCGTCGTTGCCTTTATACTGGTAACGTGCAGGTAACGAGGAGTAGAGACTTAGTAGCTTGTTGGTGTCGTTGCTCTGATACGTAGCACTCGGGGGATGAACGCTTATTTGATTTTATGATGTTTTCAGTTTAATCCAAGTTGTTGTTTTAAGAAATTGTTTTCTTTGAATTAAGTTGTTTAAAAGATGTTATTTTTCTTTTGAAGTTTTAAAGTTGTGAATCCGCTGCGTATTTATGGAATCAAGTTGAAATATTTTGGAAGACTAATTAATTGTTATAAGTTCTTTGGATTAATATGTGCTATGTATCTATTATGATAGGTTTTTATGTTGTTGGTTTTTGAAATGAGAATGTAATGCCTCATGTTTGCGGAAATTTTGGCACTCTGATTTTAATATAACACTGGGGTAAAAATGGGGTGTTACATTAGTGGTATCAGAGCAGGTCGGTCCGTCCAGCCAAAGTTGTTGAGTCTTTAACAATCGAGTATTGTTAATTATTTTTTTAACCATTGTTTGTGGTGGCGTTGGTGGAAACTCCAACGAGAAACGAGGAGAGAGGTACCAGAGGTATGTGTTTCATCGATAGAACTTCGTTAGTTATTATTATTGTTGTTGGATGAGTTGAAATAGAATTCCATGTGTGCGTTAGATTTTAATTATAGTAAGTTGTGATTATATTGGAAGGCTAGAGGTGGAGGCGAAGTTAAGGAAAATGGTGTCGGATGAATTTTCGAAGACGAAAATATTCTAAGTGGGGGAGAGTTGTAACACCCGGAAAATCATTAAATCATTAAATTATTTAAATGAATTACTGAGGATTTAATTGTTGGAATTTATTCAAAGAATGAATTATCGGAATAATTATAATAAGCATTATTGGATTAAATATATATTGTTAGAATTGATAATCGAATAATTAGTCAATTTAGTCAAGAGAAATTAATATTGGAAATAATGTTGATTTTAATAGAATATTATTTTATTAGTTGGGTCAAGTTGGGTGTGTAAAATAGCAAGATTAGGAATAGCATTAACAGGCCCATTAAAGTTACTAGTAGACATATTATTCTTATATTAGGTTATGATATATAGAAGCTAGCAGCCAAAAACTAAAAGAAAAACAATTATCACGTAGCAGTAGAAGAAACAAGGTTTTGGAGGCACCAAGTGGGAGGCAAAAAAATTTAGAGAAGTTGTCATCAAACCAGTTGCAGTTTCAACCAGAGAATTTGACCGACCGGAAAACCAAAAGGTAAGGGTGGGGTTTAGATTTTATAACCGGGAATATGTTGGTTAGTGTGAGGATTTAAGGCATGAATTTATTATTGTCTGTGTTGATTTGTGTTTGTTTGTGGCAATTGATGTTAGGAATTAATTAGTGTTGATTATTGATGAAATTTCATATTCTTGTGTTATACGTTGGTTAGTATGTGAATTGAATGAAAAGTGGAGAAGTAACAGGAAGTTGCAGAAAATTATACGAATAAGTGATGATTAGCAGACTATGTTGTTGTTGGATGTCGGTCGGCACCAGTGAGGAGGAAGGCGTGACAATCAGCAGTTTGTTGTTGTTGGATGCCGGTCGGCAGAAAGGGAAAGGTGGAGAGTGCCATTCGGCATTGTGCGTGAAGGGAAAGTTGTGCCGTTAGGCACACTTATGTTTCATGGCAGACACATGTTTATATAATTGTTTATATGGTGTCAATATCTCGTATTAGACATATATATTTAAGCATAGAATTTATTATTCTTATCAGTATGTTATAGCAGAAGGAACAGTAACAGAAGTAGCCTATATGTCAGTTATCTTAACTTAGTAGTGTCAATATAATTTTAACAGTCTGTAGTAATAAGAGAATTAGAAATAATCAGTAAAGTTGTAGTAACTGTTTTGGAGGATTAATTAAATAGCAGAAGAAGATATACTGCCAGTTAATTATTTAGAAGTGAATATTAGGAGAATAATTAAATAATGAATAATTAATACATAGAGACTTATGGGAGTGTTTTAGAAACGACTATCATGTTTGTGTTTTCCTTTGTGAAGTGCGTTGATGCTATGATGTTGCGAATATTTTGTGAATATGCAGGAAATGTTATGACGAAGATTTACCTCTATTAATTGGTAATAACAGTGATATAGGCTTATGGCCAATGTTGTTTCTTATTGATGTTGTTGTCATGAATT
Organism: Vicia faba; assembly: GCA_948472305.1. Lineage (NCBI taxonomy): Eukaryota > Viridiplantae > Streptophyta > Magnoliopsida > Fabales > Fabaceae > Vicia > Vicia faba. The sequence continues at coordinate 1,056,716,840 of OX451736.1, read as the reverse complement.
GTTTTTAATTATGTTGATGACGTTGTAGGCCTATGGCCAGCGAAGTAGTGACATAGGTGTATGTCTTATGAAGTGTTTAATGATATTGTTGTATGTGTTGTACATTCATACATTTGCATTTGTGAAGACCTGTATTGGCGGAAATTGTGAAGGCCTGTATTGGCGGATTTTTTGAAGTAGGCTTATGCCTTGCGCCTCTATTAATTGGCAATTAGTAAAGAGGGCTGAAGCCCTGTTGGTACCACATGCATATGCACAGTTGTGTTGCATTCGAATTACATTTTTAATCACTAATGATAATTGTGAATGTTTATTAATTGTTGTGTGTTGTTGAGAAGCGGTGAAATTCATAATGTTCTTGTCTAATATATTAATTATCATATTCTTATTTATATTATTCGATATCTCACCCCTTTATTTATTTCGTCGTTGCCTTTATACTGGTAACGTGCAGGTAACGAGGAGTAGAGACTTAGTAGCTTATTGGTGTCGTCGCTCTGATACGTAGCACTCGGGGGGATGAACGCTTATTTGATTTTATGATGTTTTCAGTTTAATCCAAGTTGTTGTTTTAAGAAGTTGTTTTATTTGAATTAAGTTGTTAAAAAGATGTTATGTTTCATTTGAAGTTTTAAAGTTGTGAATCCATTACGTATTTATGGAGTCAAGTTGAAATATTTTGGAAGACTAATTAATTGTTATAAGTTCTTTGGATTAATATGTGCTATGTATCCATTATGATAGGTTTTTATGTTGTTGATTTTTGAAATGAGAATGTAATGCCTCATGTTTGCGGAAATTTTGGCACTCTGATTTTAATATAACTGTGGGGTAGAAATGGGGTGTTACATCATGTCCTTCCCTCGTAACCCATCTGGCAGGAAAGAACCCGTCGACGAACTGATTAAGGACACCATAGGCCTCTTCGTCCTCAGCGCTCATGTCGCCGACGGGAGTGTGGTAATGCCAGAGACCATGATCGTAATGGCCCGAACACCAATGGATAGGAAACTTCGAGATTCTCCCCATCTCCTACTCGCCATTCACATCATAGCACAGTTCACCGTCTTCATCCATAACGGAAGTCAGGTCGAACACGGCGTCCACATAAGCCTGAGAAGTAGGTCATACGACATACCATTTGTCTTTAAAGTCTCGGACGGAGTCCATGTACATTTTGAACAGCCTCTTTGACTGTTTGAGGGAGACTCAGTCGTGTTTCCCACCCGAGACTGTCGTTGTAGATGAAAAACCCAAAAGAATAGGGGAATGGTTGCCCCGATCCTCAGGAATCGGAAAGTAATCTCAAATGGTCGGATGAAGGCAATGGTGTTGGGGTGAAGCTGAGAGGGTGCTAAGGTCAAGTGATTGAGCACCCCCATCTGGAAATCGTTGAAGGGAAGGCGAAACCCCAAGTCTCTGAAAACAACCTCGTACATGGGGAAGCAATCTTCCTCGAACTCCGAGCATATTCGAGCATTGGGTGTCGGTCGCAAGATCGCTAAGTTCCTTTAGAAACCTTCCCGTTCGCCACCATGCTCGACGACAGTATAAGCCTGCCTCTTACTATAACTGTATATCGAGGCTATTCCTCGAGGCTCTGCCCTAACCCAAGCTAATGCAGGATCGTCAACCGTGTCAACCAAGTTGACACTCTCCTCGGCTGCACTAGTCTCTTCGGTGTCCATGTGCTCAGATAATTCAGGATTTTCGGCCATTTTACCTGTAAAGCAAAGGAAACTGATGAATTCGACAGCAAATCCAAATCCATCCTTCCACGACGCAGGTGAAAAGGTTATGCGGCACCCAAACTAAGTCGACAGTCACTCGTGTAGAAGGGGAAATACACGGTCCTCGATCAGGGCATGAAAATCATGCCAGTCTTATAAGACCACACAACGGTTATAACGACGAACACTCATTTTCATGAATAACCCGAGCACACGAAGAATACAGGGAGCAAATTACGAATTTGCTGGCCAAACTCATGAATTCTCCGGGGATCGCATAAATTTCTTACGCAAAATTCATGAATTTTGCTGGGATATATGGAGACTATGGGGTAAACTCATCTAAGTGTCGGGGAAAAGATGAATATCACTGGCTCAATCACGAATAGTACGCGTGAATACATGAATTCCCCGAGCAAAACCCCTAAGTTGCAAAATTCTACAACTGAAACATCATCAAATCCAATCTAAACAAAGAGTATCACGAAAAATACTTACTTGGATAAGAGTAGATAAAGAATAACGAAGGTAGAAGAAGAACACGTGGTGGATTCTGCGGCGGTGTTAGCAGTGGAAGGAAACAACACGACGTTGGCGATAGGGAGAACGAAGAGTGTGAGAATGTAAACATGAACAATGAGCCTTGGGGAACTATATATAGAGCTGACATGGAATGCGAAACGTCGCGTCGGGCTGCTCAACAACCGCCTTTCTCCTCGAGACCTACACGCTTAGGTAATGATGACCCCTACTCCCTAGACCATCATTACAATTCCAAAGGTCACACCACGTGCCTACACCTTGCAGGTTTTCCCCTCCTCGTGACTAGAATGATCTCATCTCGAGTCCATTCTGAATGCTGCTCTGGTAAATCCATATACCGACGAATTTCTTTGTTAACACAATGAAAGAACCTCGTCAAGTAGCGCACCTCGCGAAAGAAAAAGCTGGACTTAAGTCATAACTCCTTCATCAGGAGCAACGACTTGGGGGGCTCCTGTTCTGGACTGGGCCTGCCCTTGGCCCAACTCCATGTGAGGCCCAACCAAATTATGTCGGTCAAGACATACTATCCAGTTCTGCTCTCGACTGCATCGGGCAACAGCTTCCACTCCCCGTAAGGAGGCAACCTCCTCGCACGGGGATGAACCCATTTAGTCTTAGGAAGATCATCGTCGATCAGGAGGACCTCGAGGTCACCCTCCGATCCTCTTCCCGACCAAGGTTAATCCCCTCACACGACCTCGCGTCTGGCGGGGAGCATCCACGACGAGCAAAAGCACCTCACGAGCATCCTTCTCGTAGGACTGACTATCAACGTCTCCGAATATCATGGAGTCTTCGTGGCCCCCGGAAAGACCGCATCCATATCCTCCTGATCTTGCGGAGAAAGTCATCCAGATGGGGGAACATGTGCGGGTCCCCTCTACTCACGTAAGACCTGGCAGTCTCCATTTTGGGTCTGCTTGACCAGTCCAATGAGGAGACTTTAGCCCAGTGCTGGGGACTATAAATACTCTCTCTTTCGAGAGGGTCATGTATTGAACATCTCTTACTCACTCTTGCTTGCTAGCTCATTCCGTATCTTATTTTGACATCGGAGTGTCTTGCAGATACCTCCACTTCACTGTCAAGTTCTGCTTGAAGTAAGTTGTGACGGTCCATTCTGATCAGGTACTATCATATATATATATATATATATATATATATATATATATATATATATATATATATATATATATATATATATATATATATATATATATATATATATATATATATATATATATATATATATATATATATATATATATATATATATATATATATATATATATATATATATATATATATATAAATTTAAAATTAAATCAAATATATAACTTTTTATTATAATCAAGTGTTAAGATAAGTATTAAAATCGATTTTAATTAACCGGCATCAGATAAATACAACTACCACACACACATATATATATATATATATATATATATATATATATATATATATATATATATATATATATATATATATATATATATATATATATATATATATATATATATATATATATATATATATATATATATATATATATATATATATAATTTAAAATTAAATCAAATATATAACTTTTTATTATAATCTAAACGAAGAAAACACAAAATCAAGACATTGTAGAAAGAATTATATGTTTAATTGTTTTGAAAGTTAAATTGATTTTTTTTAAAATTAGTTTTACTTAAAACTAAAAATGTAACATTAGTTTTAAATTTTATTTTTACATTCAAATATGTTGTTTAATTCATTTTGTATAAATATATTAAACATGATTTTTTATATATTATAAATTATTTTATATTCAATTTATTTTAAATTAAAAAAAAAACTAAATTTACAAAATTAATTTATACAAATTCAATTTTCAACACCATTCAACCTAATAGACTAGAAAAATTTCTTAGTTTTGGGGACGGTGATTTGATAAAGAATTTCGTGACTCGCACTATCATATAAACATAAACACAATGTATATATGGTCACTTAGTATTGAATTTTACCTGAAATGTTTAAAATGTGTGCCAAAAGAATTAAATAAAATTAACATTAAAAGACACTCAATCTTTTAGAGGTTAATATACACAATATTACTCAATCTTTTAGAGCATAGGTGTGTTTACACCGTTCCTACACACCATCCGAAGAGATTGTGTCAAAAATTGATGGATGTTTTGTATTTTGAAATTAGTTTGTTACCGTTCTTCTGTCCATGAACGTTCTTTGTTATTTAAATTGGATAAAAAAAATAGTAAATTTTTGATGAGGTGAATGAATATTTAGAGAATATAAATGAATTGTTTAAATAATTAAAAAATGTAAACTAATATTAAAAAATTAGTAGAGTCCATTTAAAGAATCAAAATAGATGCAATGTATATTAATACTCTAAGAGGTAAACCATGATAAATCCAAAACGATATTTTAAAAAATCTTCAATTTCTATGTTTTTCCTTCATAAATTTAGCAGGACTTATAAAAATTCAAATCAACAAAAAGTGTATGTTGAAAAAAGTGAATTTCGGTTAAAAAAGAAAGCGACAAATCATTCCCTATTATTAATGTTTTAAATAAATATTATATATTTTAAATTTGTTAAATAATTGATGCATTCGTCTTTAAATATAGGCTAAATGCATTTGTTATTTAACAAATTAAAAAATATTTATTTATAATTTTAGTAGGTATAATATTTCAAGGTATGTTTGTTTTAAGGATTGGAAAAGTATTTTCAAGAATCTTACATTAGAAAAATATTATACTCACGTTTGTTTAGTTTTTAAAAATTATTCTTGAATACTGTTTATTTTAAGAAATATTTTTACACATGATTTTCTTTAAATTGTTTCCATGTTTTATGGAAGAGAATTCAACATTTCTAGAGAAATAAAATTTAATCACCTACAACTTCTCAATACTATTCAGATTTACTTTAATTTTCATTTTTTATAATTTTTAAATTAAATAAATATCGTAAACATTCTTAAAAATTTTAATTTTTAACCAAACACTTACATAGAAATATTATTTCAAGGAATAATAATCTTGAGAATAAAATTTCAAAAAACCATATTTTATAATTTGAAACAAACGCACCCTTAAAAAAAAATATAGCTAGCATATGATTCATAGTAGTTCATTAAATTAATTTAAATCTTACAATAATATAAAGTGAGAAGCTCAACCAAAATGATGACTAAGTTAGACATCACAAAATTCACACCTAATACACTACGCCAAAAACAAGTTTTAGCAGCGCCTCTACTAAAGCGCTTATTGAAAAAGCGCTGCCATAGCCTTCACAAAAAACAAAATTAAAAAAAAGGGAAACCTACGAAGGCGCTTTTTTAAAAGCGCTGGCATAGGGTTACCTACGAAAGCGCTTTTCAGAAAGCGCTTTCATAGGTATTTGAAATATCTAACCTACGAAAGCGCTTTTGAAAAGCGCTCTTATAGGGAACCCTATGCCAGCGCTTTTGAAAAGCGCTTTGATAGGGGGACCTACGAAAGCGCTTTTTACCTCAGAAGCGCTCTTATAGGGTACCCTATGTCAGCGCTTTTTAAAAGCGCTTTCGTAGGTTGTTTTTATATTAAAATTAAAAATCCCTAAATCTGTTCTTTAGTCTTCCTAATTTCTTTCGTTCAGAGCTTCCTCATTGCCGTCGCCGCCGTTCATCTTAAGCTTTTCAGCCTCCGTTGGTCACCCCCACCGTCTACACCCTTTCCAACCATAATTCCGCTCCATCAACTCCTTCCAGTACACCTACAACGAGCTTCCCCTGTCTTCCTCTAGCTATGCCACCATTTCCGGTATCTTAGAAGTGAAAAGCTTTGCGTCAATCTCAGTTATCATCATCAGGTATCATCAATTCTTCACTACCCAGATGCTAATTCCTCTTTACTTGTTGAATGTTGAATATCATGACATGTTTATTCTGTGCAAATGTTTCTTTAATGAAAATGATCTTTACAGTGTTCTTCACTACCCATTTCAATTGTTTTCAACAACAAACAAGCTAAAGCTCTCAAGATTTAAGGTATCACTATCTTTTGATGCTTCACTAAGTAAGTCATTTGTGATGGATGTCAAGGAAACTTGTGTATTTTTATACTCTTCATTCAACAGTTTCTTCAAACTAATGTCAAAGAAACTAATGTCATTGTTCTTGTTTACCCTAACCAATTGATATTTTCGCATTCCAGGAGAACAATTTCTTTCTCTCGTTCAATTGCTTAAGTAATCTCTCTCATTCAAGTAATCTCAATCCTCCAGAGGCCTTCACGAACTGGTTTTTAGAAGTCCATCTTCTTCATCTAACTTGCTTCCTTCCTCTTAAATCTTAAGTAAGATTTAACATTGTTTTTAAAAATTAATCTTGAAGTAATCTTGTGTTGTTGTAGGTTGGTGTTTTAGTTTGAAGTATAATATTGTGATAATGTGATAATGTGTTTTTGGTTTGTTTTATTAAGTTGATGTTCTGGTTTGAAGTATTGTGTTTGTATTGTGATAATGTGATAATTTTTTTTAGTTTGGTGTCTTAGAAGTTGAAATTTTGTAAACTTTAATTATTAGTTACATAAGACATTAATAGAAAAATGGTAGTGTTTATTTTTTAATTTGTTAGGAGTAGAAGGAATTTGTTTATATTAGAGGTGGTTATATTTTTAATGCGCTATAATGTAGTGGAATTGGAATTTAGAGAATTGGTACTTACTAATATGTGTAAGATTGGAACTTAGATAATTTTGAGATTTTGTTGTGTTGTGTTAATTTATTTAATTGATTATGCATCACAAAAGTGATAATGAAGAGTAGAAAAAATGATTCTTTTTTCAATAGGAAAGAAATAGATGAATTTGAAAACTTATGGTTCAAGGATTATGAATTTGAAAACACTCCAAAGAAAGATTATATACTTCTAGCATGAAATGAAACAGTCATGACAAACTTCTTGAAGATTATTTATGATCCAATTGCTAATTGAAGTGATGATATTTTAGGTGTTACTTAAGTGAATCTTCAAATGTTACTTCAGTTTCTATTAGAGTGTTGCTTGAAGATTTTACCTCTTGGTTTTAATGTGAAAGTGAGACAAATATGATCGATCACATGGATAATACAAAGCATGTAATAGTTTTGAAAATGACATGATATATTTTAATAATCTGATAGTAAGATGTAATAGTTTTGAAAATGTGATGCACCCTGATGCCTAATGTCAAATTGGAGCAATATTGTATTTAAAATTCTAGTGTAATGTTTAATGTTTTGCTTTTCGGTGTCAAGGTGAGTCAAGGTGTAGCAGATTTGTGTTGAAAGTTTTTGTGCATTTTTTGAAAAATGGTGATAAATGTTGATGATATATTTGGTCTTACATGTCCCTGAAAATCAATACCATGAAAAAATGTTAATAAAGAAAATATATGCATATTTAATGATCTAAATATTAAAAATTAGTGTGTTTCATTAGAAAGTTATGTATTTATAAGTAATAATTGTCGCATGTTTTTTATTAAACCAATATTTATAGCAAACTATAATATAAATATTACCCTTTTATCATTAAACAAAAAGACAATTTGTGTTGGTATATAATTACGTGAAATTTCAATTTTCATAATCCTAATAATTATTTAAAAATATATCATAAATATTAAGTTGTCTTTTACTTATAAACTAAAACACATTTTTATATGGATCTTAAAAGAGATTTCTTACAATTTTAATTTCATATATTCATGATGTCAATTTCGTTTATCGTTAAGTGAGGTACTTACTAACTTTGTGAATTGAATTCGCCATAGGGGTTACTTGTGAAGAGTGAAAGTTTGACCGTTTTTGTTTAGCTTAATTAAGACATGGATAAGACATGGATGAATTCAAACCGATTGTCGAAAGAGTACGAGAAAGGGGTATGGGAATTTGTTGAGTTTGCGGTTGCGCACTCCAAAGACCCGCTTCGAATGCCGTGTCCTTGCTTGGGTTGCTGTTATGCCGGGGGTAAGGTTGACGGGAATCAGTTGGGATCTCATTTACTACGGTTTGGAATTGATAGAAGTTATACATGTTGGACAATGCATGGTGAGAAAAGTACCGGGAATGCTGAGTCGAGTTGTAATAGGAAGTATGCTTCAAACGACGATTGCACAGACACATACGATTGTGATCGAGTCGAAGAGATTGCAGAAGCGCTTGAAGAAGATCTTGCGGATTGTCCCAAAATGTTTGAGAGGTTGGTAAGCGATGCAGAGAAACCGTTGTATGTTGGTTGTTCAAAATTCACAAGATTGTCTGCGGTGTTAAAGTTGTACAACTTAAAGGCGGACAATGGATGGTCGGATAAAAGTTTCAGAGTTATTAGCCCTTATGAAAGATATGCTACCAGAGGATAATGTTCTTCCCAATCGAACGTATGAAGCCAAAAAGATGTTGTCTTCTATTGGAATGAGCTATGATAAGATACATGCATGTCCAAACGATTGCGTTTTGTTTCGAAACGAGTATGCAGCGTTGAATGAGTGTCCTAAATGTGGTGCCCCTCGATATAAGAAAAAGTTGTCTCCTGCTAAAGTCTTATGGTATTTTCCTATAATTCCGAGATTTAGACGCATGTATCGTAGTGAGACCGATTCAAGACACTTGACTTGGCATGCAGATGAAAGAATTATTGATGGAAAGTTGCGACATCCGGCAGACTCACCACAATGGAGTAAAGTTGATACTGAATATCCTGAATTTGGAAAAGAAGCAAGAAACCTTCGGTTGTCATTGTCTACTGATGGAATGAACTCGCATGGTATTCAAAGTATCTCGCATAGCACATGGCCTGTGATTCTTATGATTTATAACTTACCTCCGTGGCTATGTATGAAGCGTAAGTACATGATGTTATCTATGCTAATTTCTGGGCCTAAACAACCAGGGAATGACATAGACGTATACTTGGCACCCTTAATCGAAGATTTAAAGTTTTTGTGGGAGAGAGGTGTGGAGGTTTACGATGGGTATAGGAAAGAAAGTTTCAACTTGAGGGCGATGTTGTTTGGAACAATTAATGATTTTCCAGCATACGGAAATCTATCCGGGTACAGCAACAAGGGTCAAAAGGCGTGTCCTGTTTGTGAAGATGAAACCGATACGACACGATTGGCGCTTTGTCAGAAGAATGTCTTTCTCGGCCATCGTAGATTCTTAAATTCTAATCATCACTACCGTGGGTGGAGAAAAGCATTCAATGGAGAGGCCGAACATCGTACAACCCCGCCTTTTTTGTCAGGTGATCAAATTTTTGAAAAGGTGAAAGATGTGAGCACTCAGTTTGGCAAGCCTTTTGCACATTCAATTGTCAAGGGTGGGTGGAAGAAGAAGTCAATTTTCTTTGAACTTCCATATTGGAAGTCGTTGTACGTAAGACATTTCCTGGATGTTATGCATATTGAAAAAAATGTATTTGACAGCGTTATAGGTACGCTACTCAATATACAAGGAAAGTCTAAGGATGGCGTTAACATAAGGAATGACATGGTAAACATGGGGATGAGAACTGAATTGGGGCCCGTGACGAAAGGAAGACGAACATATCTGCCACCTGCTGTTTACACTCTATCTAGAAAGGAGAAGAAAACATTGTGTAAGTTCCTCAGTGAAGTAAAAGTTCCAGAAGGCTACTCTTCAGATATTAGAAGACTTGTGTCCATGAAAGACCTCAAGTTAAAGAGTTTGAAGACGCATGATTGCCATGTTATAATGGAACATTTTTTACCAATAGGTATACGTTCTATTCTGCCAGAAAAAGTAAGAAGCGCAATAACTAAGCTGTGTTTCTTCTTCAGGTCTATTTGCAGTAAGGTGGTCGATCCCGCGATCTTACCAACATTGCAAAATGAGATAGTTGTTACTTTATGTGATCTTGAAATGTATTTTCCTCCCTCGTTTTTTGACATAATGGTTCATCTAGTCGTTCATCTTGTGAAAGAGACACAACTGTGCGGACCAGCTTATATGAGATGGATGTACCCTGCTGAACGTTATATGAAAATATTAAAAGGGTACGTGAAAAACAGAAGTCGACCAGAGGGTTGTATTGTCGAGCGATACGTTGCTGAAGAAGCGATTGAGTTTTGTACTGAATATCTGTCAAATGTTCAATCAATTGGACTCCCCAAATCTCATATTGTCGAAAAAAAAGAAGGAAAAAGGCTAATTGGAAATAAAGTTGTGACAGTATCAATGGTCGAACGGGATCAAGTGCACTTGTATGTTCTGCACAATGAGATTGAGGTTGAGCCGTTTGTTGAAATGCACAAAGTTGTTCTCCGAGATTTAAATCCAAATAGAAATGAGAACTGGATAGTACGAGAGCACAATCGAAGTTTCATACCGTGGTTTAGAGATCATATTTATTCAAAGTATCGTTCAGATCCTGCTTCAGTAACAGAAAGGTTGAGATGTTTAGCCTATGGTCCATCTGTAATTGTGCTTTCTTATAGCGCATACGCAATTAATGGATACACATTTTATACCAAAGAACAGGATGATAAAAGTACTATGCAAAATAGTGGTGTTACCTTGGTAGCTGAAGCTATGCACATATCAAGTGCGAATGACTTAAATCCGAAATTTGCAAATTTGTCATATTTTGGGGTTATCGAGCGCATTTTGGTGTTTGATTACGCGAAGTTTCAGATTCCTGTATTTGGTTGCAAGTGGGTTGAAAATAATAGTGGCGTACGAATGGATAAGTCAGGATTTTTGCAAGTGGATCTCAATAGGGTAGGGTACAAAGATGAGCCTTTCATTCTAGCCTCTCAAGCTAAACAAGTGTTCTATGTCAATGATCCGACAAGTACGAAATGGTCTATAGTGCTTTTATCTAACAAAATAGTTGATGAAAAAATTGAAGATCAAGGTGATATTGGTGTTGGCATTGAATCTTGTACAAGAAACGATCAAAATGAGAATGAATCTTGTATTAGAAATGATCATAATGAGGGTATTTGGATCAATCCAACCGTCCGCATTGTTAAGAGACGCGTAGTACACAATCCTACCAAGAAAAGAAAGAGACGTTAGTGATAAAGTTAGTGTTAATAGTGTACTAATGTTACTTCAGTTTCTATTAGAGTGTTGCTTGAAGATTTTACCTCTTGGTTTTAATGTGAAAGTGAGACAAATATGATCGATCACATGGATAATACAAAGCATGTAATAGTTTTGAAAATGACATGATATATTTTAATAATCTGATAGTAAGATGTAATAGTTTTGAAAATGTGATGCACCCTGATGCCTAATGTCAAATTGGAGCAATATTGTATTTAAAATTCTAGTGTAATGTTTAATGTTTTGCTTTTCGGTGTCAAGGTGAGTCAAGGTGTAGCAGATTTGTGTTGAAAGTTTTTGTGCATTTTTTGAAAAATGGTGATAAATGTTGATGATATATTTGGTCTTATTTAAGTGAATCTTTAAATGTTACTTCAATTATTATAAGAGTGTTGAAACTCTTTTCTGTTGTTCTGGTGTATATGTTGAAATATAATTTTTGTATTACTAATAGAAATATCAAGTAAAATATATGTGTAGTTCTGAAGTTTTAATTTTTACATAAGTGAAATTAAAAAGACCCGGGAATTTATTATGTATATAAAAATTGAAAGCTCCATTGTCACTCTCATTTAGTGTTAATAGTGTACTAATGTGCTTTAGTTTGTTTGATACAGGTTCAATGGCTCCAGATAGAGATGCTCCACCTGAAAACCCACCTGAAAACTCACAAGAAAGAGTTGCTTCGGATACAAATGCTCCACCTGATACTGAAGCAAAAGAGGTTGCACGAGGCATCACTATTATGAAGGGAATCATTCGACATAGAGACCAAGGATTAGTATACCGATTGGAATGGAATTCTGATAAACAACCAATTGGTCCTAATTCTGCAAAGTTGACAAGTTATATTGGTACACTTGTCCGTATGCATATTCCGGTCTCCGTAGCTACCTGGAAATCGAAAACGAAAAATTTAGAATTGGAGGAGAAAAAACAAGCGATTTGGGAAGAGCTTCAGGTATATATCATATATGGTTAATTGTTGTTATTATCTTGACGATAAATTGTTTAAATTACTTATACTAACACACTATGCGTACGTTTTTTTGCAGAGGACTTTTGAGATACCAGATGAACGTAAAAGCTACATACTTAGTTTGGCCGGCAAAAGATATAGAGGGTGGAAAAGTTTTTTGACAAACACCTATCTTAAGGATAAAGATGGAAAATTTCTTGAAGAGGCACCGGGACGGCCAACAAAGTATGCGACCTTCATTGATGAAGCAGATTGGGCTGAGTTTGTAAAGCAAAGAGATGAAGCTTTTCAGAAAAAGAGTGCCACGAATAGTGAGAGAGCATCCAAACCCGCGTATCCATACAAAAAAGGGCGTTTGGGATATGCACGCTTAGAGGATAAAATTGTAAGTAAATAGAAATGCGTTTTAATTAATTGTCTACATGTGCATGTTTTAATTGACGATTTTATCGTTTGTGTCAATGCATAGTTAGAGGAGACTAAAAGTGAGGAAGCTTCACTTCCTGTACATGTGTTGTGGAAGGAAGCTCGTGTGGGGAAGAATCAAGCTGTCGATCCCGATGTTCAGAGAGTTTATACTGAATGTGTAAGTATAATACTGTGTCTTTAATTAAATCAAATGTTTTTTAATATATAAATGATTTTTTATCTCCACTAATAATTATTTAAATGTAAATGAATTACAGGAGACCTTGTCGCAATCGGCATCCACCGGTGAGGAGAGCGTACTTAGTAGAGTACTAGATGCTCCCGAGTATCCCGATCGGGTGAGGGGTAAGGGTCATGGTGTGACTCCAACCTCTTTTTATAAGAGTTCTAGGAGAAGATCAAATCTTACCAATGAAGAAGTGTTGCAAAAGTTGCAGGAATTGCAAGCACAGGTCTCTGAATTGCAAAGAGATAAAGATATGTATATGAGAGAAAATTGCAACACTTCATCGGTGAGAGAAACTAGTGATAAGGCTAGTATCAACTATCAAAAGAAATTTCCCGAGGTAATTATAAGTTTTTTTCCTTACAAACTGTTCTATTTTATTAATGATAATGACTTTATATTTTCTATTTGTTTAGGGCATTTCATCTTGCCAACTATACTTATCGTCACCGAATTATCGACTAGTTGGCAAGGGAAAAGTGCACAACACTTCGGGAGATTTACTTCACCACAGACCGCTCCCGGATGGACACCTGAAAGTATCGGTGGATGTTGTATTAGATCGTGATGCGATTCTACCGGTACCTGACATGGTCTCAGAGACGACATTGCTGCGAGATGCAATAGGATCATTTGTTGCATGGCCCTCGGAGCTCATTACCATTAGTGATGAGGTATACTGAAAACGATTATGAATCATTTAGTTTTCGAATGTCAATTCTAAACCGTTTATTAATTATTTTTTACATTTTAATTTTAGACTGCTCCTATAAAACCCGCAATTAAGGGTAAAGGGATTTTACAGGAGGAGGAGTCTGTTGCATCACTAAAAGAGGTACATTTAAAGTGTTAATATATAGTCTGAATCTAAATCTGCATGATTTTATATTTTACCTAACTTATATGATTTTTAGGCATCCGCTCGGGAGTCACAACAAGTGACGCAGCAGGTTCGTAGCGTACCACCCACTGGTCCTCCGAAGCAAGCGGCAAAAAAAGGCGGTGCTTTTGTGCCTCGATACCGTTCGACACTCGCAACAATGGTTGATATGTCCGATTTGAAGGATGGTGGTTTACGTGAAATCAACATGGATGAAAGTGTCTTCGGTATTGAATTCCCGTCACATATTACAATTGATGACTTGGAAGAGATTTTTAGGCATGATCAACTAGGCGTCAGTAATATGCACTCATACATCCGGTAATATTCACTCATCCGATATATTATTTAATTAGTCCCACAATATAATTTATTTACACATTTCAATGAAAATAATCTAATGTTTATTATGTTTTTATTTAAGGTTGTTGTATGACAGAGTGTTGCGCGGGACTGCATTGTCTAACAGATTCCGTTTCGTGTCTTCCGCCCATTGCAGCGGAATGACAATTGCTTCGGAACCGGAATCAGTTAGACAGCGCTTAGTAGATAGATTCATGTCCACCGGCAATACAGAAAGTCTGCATCTTTGGGCGTATAATACCCGACCAGTAGGGTTAGTTTCTCATTCTTGGTTCATCTAATCTCTGTTTCTTTTGTGTATAGCAAAATTTTCATATAACCTATTGTTTTAATTTATAGAGCACACTGGTTGCTGCTTGCTATCAACCCGATAAGAGAAGTCGTGTATTATCTGAATTCGGTAAATGGTGAATGGACCAATTATCCGGCTATGAAGGAAATCGTTGATTTGTAAGTGGGATCGTTCTAAATATATATTCGTGTATATTTATATATTTTCTTATTTGTGGGATTGATCTAAACATATGCTTTTATATATTTAATAATTAGATCAATACAAGTGTTCCGTAGTCAACGGGACGCACAGGTATCCCGGACTAAATCAAACAACATCACTTGGATCCAAGTGCAGGTACATTACTTTTCACAATTTTGCTTATAATATTTATGCTACTTGGTAAAACAAGACAACTATAGAATCTTATTTGTTTTATTATGTAGTGTCCGCAACAGCGAAACAGTCATGATTGCGGATACTTTGTTTTGAGGTTCATGAAAGAAATCCTTCAGGCGAATCAATTAGAGATTCCGCTCACGGTATGAATTTATAACTTAAGATAATTTCATATAATTTATTACATTTAACTAAATATATCATTTATATTATGTTTTTGTTTTGTAGTACCTTGACGAATTCCGTGCTGCTGGGTACCCGAAGCTTAAGTTGGAAGAAATTAAAGAAGATTTGTGTCAATATTATATTAAGCAATTTTTCATGTAGGATTTGTGTCGATTTGAACTATAATATTATTGATGTAATGATGTATATATATAATTTTGGATATTATAATGGTATTATATTAGTATATATATTGTCTTACTGATGGCTGAAATAATAGCGTCGAAAATATATTACAGGTCAAAAATATATTACAGGTCGAAAATATTACAGGTCGAAAACATTACAGGTCGACTGGGAGGATTAAATTATAGGCTGCACATAAAAATACCTCATTTAGAAACGACAGCGCTTTTAAAAAGCGCTCTTAAAGGTCCACCTACTAAAGCGCTTCTTAGTAAAAGCGCTGCCAAAGACCAGTAAAAAAGCATAAAAAATTAAAAAAAAAACGCAGCATACAAAAGCGCTTTTGGAAAAGCGCTCTTATAGGGGGGCCTACCAGAGCGCTTTTCCAAAAGCGCTTTTGTATGCTGCGTTTTTTTTTAATTTTTTATGCTTTTTTACTGGTCTTTGGCAGCGCTTTCTGGGAAAAGCGCTCTTAAAGGGGGGTCTACCAGAGCGCTTTTTCCAGGAAAGCGCTCTTATAGGGGGTCCTACCAGAGCGCTTTTTCCAGGAAAGCGCTCTTAAAGGGAGGGTCTACCAGAGCGCTTTTAGAAGCGCTTTTGTTACCTACGCCAGCGCCAGCTATTAAAGCGCTTTTAAAGGCCAAAATAAGCGCTTTAAAAGCCCTTTTCCGTAGTAGTGATACCATTTTGTTTATTCTAGTAAGAAGAAAACCTCACATGGTGATAAATGTTAATTTGTGTTGAATATTTGTATAAAATAGAGGTATTTCTTAATTTGATTTATTAGATTTATAAGGTAAAATCTCAATTTTTATGTAAATATTATATGTATAGCTTTATCATGTAAATATTGTGTAGTTTGATCATTTACAATTCATTTTATAGGTAGGTTTGCATTGTAGGAGCTTTGGGAATTTAAAAGGCAAATAAATGACTTCAACTTGCATTTTTGGATCAGAAGTAATCCAGCAGGTGGGACTGAGAGCACTCAAAGCGCCACCATAAGTTGGAATTACAGGGATTTTTGTGCTAAGCGTGACCTTGTAGCGTGAGCGCGCTAAGCGTCCCTCACCTTCGCTAAGCGACGTTTGCTCCCTTTTGTTTTCTAGATGCGTTAAACGAGTTCTGTTGGCGCTTAGTGCGATTTTCTTTTTCAGACTTGTATAAAAGGCATCCCACTTCATATTTTTAGCCCTAGACACCAACTTTGAGAGAGAAATACACCAAGAACCATAGAAAAATTCATAATCAACGAATCAAAGTTGAATACACAACACTAGTCGACTTCTCAACATTAGTGCTTATTCGTCTCTTCTCCTTTCTTGTGAAGCAAGCTACCATGATAATGTGTGGCTAATTCTCTTGTGTTCGGATTGAATGTAATTAATTGTACTCTTATGTATTTCTTTTTATCATTGTTATGTGAAGTAGTTATGAATCTATATCGATGTTATCTTTGCTTTCATGTTATTTTTATGGTTTGAATCATCATTGAGAAATATCTTTTAAGTTTTGGCATAAGATCATTATTTATCAAAGACCAAAGTCTAGATATAGATTTGGAGTTTTATATTCATGTGTATCAAGTCTTAATGTTATTGTATTGCTTAAAAGGTAGAGAGATCATCGATTAAACAATACAGTAAAACTCACATCACCGGTTAGACATAAGCGGTTTTAAAGAGTGATACATGATAATAGCGATTAATAATTATGTTCACATGATAGATCAATTGAATACATGTGAAATAGGTTGATGAAATCTAATTCTGACATGTTTCTATGATTTTTAATTTCTTAAGAATTTACAGTTGTTATACTTTGTTATAAATTGTCACTTTACCAAATTAAAACTTTTATGATAATTTCCTTAAAATCGTATTAACTGTGGAACAATAGTGATATCACACTAATCCCTGTGGAGACGAAGAACAACTCATAAAAACAACAGCAAAACCAGAAAGCAGAGCAGCTAGCCAAACAAAGGAACCAACGGGAAGGAACTTCTACTTCTACTTCTTCAACAACTCTTATTAACGAAGAAGTCATGGGTGAACCATTGGTTATTAGAGGGTCTTGTATCAACAACCAAGAAGAAATGCTCATATTTTTAGACCAACATATAATGCAAGAAACCCATAGATGAAGACCGGATTGCTTTAAATCTTATATGCAAATTCTTTTACTGGGCTTGACCATGAAGATCCATATACTCACCTTACCAAGTTCTATGAGATTTCCAGTACACTTGGAGCACCTGAAGCTGAAGAAGAACAGGTGTTCATGAGATTGTTTCCTCATTCAATGACCGGGAAAGAAAAAGAGTGGTATCTTGATCAACCAACTAAGACTATGATAGATTTGAATGTGCTTGAGGAAAATTTTCTTGATAGGTTTTTTCTACACAACAAATTTATGGAGGTCAAAACTACAATTGATGTATTTTCTCAAGGTTCAAGTGAATCCCTCTGTGAAGGTTGGGAGTGGTACAAGTCAATGTTGAAAAGATGTCTGAACCATGGTTTTGATGATCTTACTCAAATTCATATCTTCTGCAATGGACATCAATCGCAACCACAATGCAATTGCAGGTGGTTCTTTAATGTCTAAGAGTGCAGAAGATGCAATAGGTATTATTGATAGAATGACACTCAATGATCACCAAGTTCAACATAATAGAACTCCTTCACAAAAGAAAGCTGGAATCATTGAGTTAGGAACACATGATGCAATTTTGGCTCAGAAAAAATGTTATCTCAACAAGTGGAAGAACTTACAAAACAAATGTCAAAGCTTCCGCAATAGCTCAAGGAAATTCAAGAAGTCCCAAACAATCATCAACATGTAGGATATTGTAAACTTTGCAATGGAGATCATCCTACAGGTTATTGTCCTCCGACAATTGAAGAGGTGAATTATATGGGAAATCAAAATCAATATAAATAGAGGCAAGCACTGTATCAAAATAATTATGGTTATAAACAAAGAGGGAACAATGCACAATATGGCCAAGGGTCTCCAAAAGCAGGACCATCCAATAGACAAAATCCTTATTAGAATTATAATTAGAATCCCCAGTCACAAGATAGAAATCCAAAGATGGAGGAAACTCTGAATTAATTTTTGCAAATGTCTATGGCAAATAAAAAGAGCACTGATGCAGCCATCAAGAATCTTGAAAATCAAGTTGGTTAAATAGCTAAGCAATTGGCTGATCAACAAGGAAGAACATTTTCTGCTAACACTTAAGCTAATTCGAATGAACATTGCAAATACATTCTAACTCGGAGCATTAAAGAAATTGGCAAAGGCATTGGTGATAATTTTGAAAAAGATCAAGTTGTTATAGAAAGACAAGAAGGAGAGAATGAAGAAGGTGAGAATGAAGTTGAAAAAGAAAATAAAGAGGGAGAATTAGTTGAAAATGAAAAAAAATTGAAAAATAAGAGTTAGAAAAGAATAAGACTGATGAAAAGAATACCAAAGCTCAAAAATCTCAATAGTAGAAAGGGAAATGAAGAGTCTTCTGGTGCAATACCTACCTTACCCACATACTCCTACTGAGAAAGACAAGGTAAAACAATATGCAAGGTTTTTGGATATTTTTGGTTGATTGAAGATAAATATTCCATTTTCTGAAGCTCTTGAATAAATGTGAACTTATGCTAAGTTCATGAAGCATATTATCGCAAAGAAAATGAGGCATACAGATCGAGAGAGCATTAACCCAGATGATAGTTTTATTGTTATTATTCAAAGAACTATCCCTCAGAAAGAAATAGATCCCGGGAGAGTTATATTGCATGTCACTATAGAGAATGCAAACATTGGAAAACAAATAGTTGATTTGGGTTCAAGCATAAACTTGATTATGTTTTCATTGATTTGAAGGTTTGGTAACATTGAATTTAAACATACAAATATGACACTTCAGTTGGCCTACAAATCTATCACCCCTCCATCGGAGATAGATGAAGATATTTTGGTTAAGGTGGATAAGTTTGTATTTCCAATTGATTTTTTTGTGTTGGATATTGAAGATGATGATGCACATTTGATTTTAGGTTGACCTTTCATGAAGATCGCTAGAATGATGATAGATATTGATGATAAATTGATAAAGGTTCATGTTCAAGATGAAGAAGTGTGTTTCAATATTTTTGAAACCATGAAACACTCAAAAGACAAAGGAGATTATTTACAAATGGATGTTACTGATGAAGCCATCATGGATGTGTGAAGACAATTGCACTTAACCACTCCTTTAGAGAAATATTTAACTGATGCACTTAAAGTTCTTAATGAAGATGAAGAAAAGGAGATTGAAGAGTGCTTGAGAGAACTTGATTCATTAGAAGAAATTCATCCTCTTAAAGCCAAAGCAGAAGAATTGAAATATGAACCAAAGAAAGATTCCACTAAATTTGAATTGAAGATGCTACATTCACACTTGAAGTATGTGTTCCTTGAAAAATGTGGTAACAAACCAGTCATTATCAGCAGTTCATTATCTAACAAGGAAGAACATAGTTTGATTTAAGTTTTGAAGAAAAATCAAAAGGAAATAGGTTAGGTGTTATCTGATCTGAAAGGAATCAGTCCAACCTATTGTATGCATAATATCATTATGGGAGAGGACTACAAGTCGGTAGCTCAGCCACAACATCGTTTGAATTCTACCATAAAAGAGGTAGTAAGGAAGTAAGTAGTGAAATTATTAGAGGCCAGCGTGATTTGTCCTATTTTAGATAGTGCATCAGTGAGTCCAGTTCAAGTGGTGCCCAAGAAATGAGGAATTAAGGTGATTACTAATGACAATAATGAGTTGATTCCGATAAGAACTGTGACGGGATGAAGAATGTGCATAGATTACCAGAGGCTTTATCGAGCCACCAGAAAAGAACATTTTTCTTTACCGTTTATGGATCAAATGCTTGAAAGATTTTCAGGTCAAGAATTTTATTATTTCTTGGGTGGTTATTCAATATATAATTAGATTACTGTCAACCCACAAGATCATGAGAAGATGACTTTTACGTGTCCTTTTGGAATTTTTGCTTATAGAAGGATGCATTTCGGGTTATGTAATGCATCGATAACTTTTCAATGATGCATGCGAGCCATCTTTTCTGATCTAAATTAGAAATGCATTGAAGTCTTCATGGACGACTTCTCTGTATTTGGTCCTTCTTTTGATTTGTGTTTGAAAATTTTGGACACTGTGCTGAAGCGATATGTGTAAACAAATTTGATTCTAAATTGGGAAAAATGAAATTTTACGTTCACTGAAGGCATGGTACTTGGCCACAAAATCTCTTCCAAAGGCCTTGACGTTGATAAAGCAAAGTTTGAAGTAATTGAAAAGCTTCCACCACCATTGAATGCCAAAGGAATCAAAAGCTTTTTGGAACATGCAGGTTTCTATTGAAGATTCATCAAGGACTTCTCAAAAATTTCCAAATCGTTAAGTAACCTACTTAACAAAGATAAGTCTTTTGATTTTGATAATGCTTGTTTAATTGATTTTGAGGACTTAAAAGAAAAGTTGATAACTGCACCCAAAATCACTTCTCCTGATTGGAAACTTGATTTTAAACTAATGTGTGATGCAAGTGGTTATGCGGTAGGTGCAGTTCTTGGACAAAGAAAGACAAAAAAATTTCATGCTACACACTATGCAAGCAAAGTCTTAAATGATGCTCAAATTAATTATGCTACTACATAAAAAGAGTTGCTTATTATAGTGTAAGCATTAGAAAAATTTAGATCTTATCTCATTGGTTCAAAGGTTATTGTTTATACTGACCATTGAACCATAAAATACAATCTTACCAAGCCTGACTAAAGCAAAGACTCGTTAGATGGATTCTTTTGTTACAAGAATTCAATCTTGAGATTCGTGATAAAAAGGGCACAAATAACTTGGTAGCAGATCATTTGTCTATGTTGGTGGATGATGAGATAACCAAAAAGGAAAGTTAAGTCATGGAGGCATTCCCTGATGAAAAGTTACTCATGATACAAGAAATGTCATGGTTTGCAGATTTAGCCAATCACAAAGCCATTGGTTGGGTACATGAGGATTTGAGTTGGCAACAGAAAAGGAAATTCCTTTGTGATTCAAATTTTTTTGTTTGGGATGACCCTTATTTGTTCAAAATTGGAGTAGATAATCTTTTAAGTAGGTGTGTTACCAAAGACGAGGCGAGAAGCATACTATGGAATTGTCACAATTCCCCATATGATGGTTGTTACAACAATTAAAGGACTGCAGCAAAATTTCTACATTCAGGCTTTTATTGGCCTTCGTTGTTCAAAGATTCACACGAGCATGCCAAAGTTGTGATAATTTCCAAAGGACTAGAGGAATGAGTAAATGGAATAAAATTCGTTTGCAAAACATGCTTGAGGTTGAAGTTTTTGATTGTTGGGGCATTGATTTTGTTGGTCTATTTCCCGTGTGATTTTAAAATGAATACATTTTGGTAGCTGTTGATTATGTTTCAAATTGGGTAGAAGCGATTTCATCTCAAAAGGAGGATGGAAAAACTGAAGGTGTGAGTACCACAAGAAATGGGGGTTTGAATTTGGTTTCACCAAATAAAATCTTTTTGTTGGTGACAAAATAAGTTAGCTTAGAACATAACAATAAATAAACACGATGATTTTTATCCTGGTTCACTGTTAACTAAGCTACTCCAGTCCATCCCATCAAGGATGATTTCACCTTTAACAAAGACTTAATCCACTATGACCAAACTGATTACAGAATAACCCATAATAAGTTCGATCAACCTTATTGGCACCCCCAATAAGTCCGTCGATCCTTATTGTAAATCCACTCAAGCCTAGCATGAGTCTCTTGAGATCATAACTTCACTCAGTCTCTCAAGATATCATTCAACAACAGTTGAATACTTTTAGTGTATTACAAATTTGCTTCTTGTAAGAAGATTACACAGAATTTTCAGTACAATGAAAACATCTAAGAGTTCTACTGCAATATACGAGCAACAACTTCTTGCTTATTTACAAAACTATACACAGATGATTTCTCTACAAAGTTTTCATAGCGCTTTTGTGTAGTTTTGTTGAGCTTGATTTAATCCAATAGATTTGTCGTTGTAGTGTTGATTCTTACTTTTCTTTAGCTTCCAAGTCTTCCTTTTATAGCTTGTAAAAGAGATTCGTTGAAAGGGTAGAAAGGTAATCGGAAATCTAGTTGTTGGTTCTTAATGGTCATAATGAGAGTGGTCACAATAAAGTATGAAATGATTGTCCTTGTGCCACTCTAGAAGAGTAGAGGTCACAAACACTTTATGTACTTTTTATACACCATCATACACTAACCATTTTGGACTTTCTTATTATCTTCAGAGGCTTCAGATATTTGAATGTTAAACGTTGAAGCTTGTTGTAGGAGAATCTTTCTTAAGTATTTGAACCTAAGCCTCAGAGTCTTCAGAACTTGTCACACAGAACCTTGTCTTTAGAGTCTTCAGCACTTGGTTGTAAGAACTTTCTTTTCTTCAGATCATCATAACTTTTCAGCAGAACCTCGTCTTCATAATCTTCATAACTTGTAACACATGGAAGCAAAGCTTTAGAAGGCCTCCAAAGCTTAACCATAAAGTCACGATCAGAACCACTTCTACTAACATTCTTTAGACACGTTATAGAAGATAGATTCAGAACCTAGACTTCAACTGTAACACGTAATCACGTGTTTTCTTCTAGTAGTGTATGTTCAGAACCTAATGACGCCACACGCCTTGTACCAGAGTAAGAACATTATAGCAACAACTACACACTAGAACAAAACCATTAGTGTATACAACTGTTCTCTTAGATAACATGTAAAGTTATCATCAAAATCTCAAAGCCACATGTAAAAACACTTCTTGTTCTTACAATCTCTCCCTTTTCGATGATGACAAAACCATGTATTTTGATAGAACAATTTATACAGGGTAATCACTGTAACCGACAAATTCAGAGTTAAACTCACAACTTCCCCTGAATATATTAAATCCAAAATTTCATTTAAGGTTGTTCAGAGTATCCCCCTGAGCCTAAGACTCACAAAATAAATTTTGAGCATTCAGAACATAGAATAGAGAAGTAGCACTTCCCTACAACAACTCATCAGAGTCTGACTAGAACACCTGGTCTTCATCTCAGAACTTGGTTTCTATCAGCACTTGATGAAGAATCAAAACTTGATTTTGATCCTGATTAAATAATGCCATGCATCATGTATCAACACTTATGTTCCATGATTCTAATATCACAACCAAAACACCATACTTCTAAAGCATCAGTGCTTGATCTGATATTTTCCAATGTATCAGACATTCAGACAGTTCATAACTTCTGAATAGAGCGTACATTGCAGAAGCACACGTATAAAAGCACAACTTCTGAGTGGCATCTCTGTATGAGAGCATGCATCAGAATGTTGACTTGTCTTCCTTTTAGGAGAGCATGAATTTTGAGGCTTTAAGTTTGGATTTCATACTTTCAGAAAGTTAATAACTTTTGAACACTATGATATCAAGCAAGATTACCTTACTTTCAGTAAGTTTATAACTTATAAATTGTGATTGGTACATCTGTTTGAATATTCATATATTCACAAAGTGTACAACATATTATGTATAAAATCAGAGTTGATTTCATCCATAAGGTCTTCAACCTTTGCATCAGGATCTTCATCTTTAATGTGTCTTAGAATAAACTCAGTGAACTTGTTTAGAGTTCTTGGATAGAAAACATCAAACAAATAGTTAGTAGCAACATCATTATATATGTTTGAGTTTAATACTCTAAGAATAAACATTATCAAAATCATTTTACTTTCTTCCCCTCTGTCAGAAATCAAAAAGATAATAAAGGGATAGAGAAGCGAAATTGATAGTCTTTTGAGAGATCCCAACAGAATATCTTGATGCTTATCAATTATAGCTTTGTTAATATCATATATTCTTTATTTTAGAACTGACCTTTCCAATAAAGCGCCAATTATCAAAACATTTAAAGTATCACATAAAATATATGTAAGCAATTTTTTGAGAAATAGATATGCAACAGAATATTTCATGCTGATACTTTTTATTTGACAAAAATAACTTAGAGATAGGCTGATGAAAACATTTTTTTGACATATAAGACACATCCTAAAGAATACATGTTCAATTAGAGTACAAAGACACTAGCTTAGACTTCAAACACTTCACAACTCTCATCAAACAAAGTATTTCCTCTTGTGAACTGAGCCTTTCGAACAATTTTGATTACTTCAGCTAATTCAAACAGTTCAGATAGGACACACCCATAAGGTAGGAAGGATTTTTGAGAGTCTCTAGAATCCAAGATTGATTCCTTTAGATGATTGAAAGTGATAGTTGACAGATTGACTGAGTATTATTAAGAAGGTAGAAGAGAAGGCACTTATCCCTTGGAAACACATAATCTAGATCTTCACCTATAGGGTAAAGGTTTGTTTGTAAGAAACAAAACCAGATTCTAGCAAGAGGTTTCAGGTTGTATGGACTGTTGGGTTCATACCCATAGGAAGTTTCATGAATGGTTGGGAAAATATCGACATCCATTAAGTCAAAACTAGTATGATTTATGGAGTTAGATTTAGGAGGACACCCAATTGCTTCAGCAATGGAAGAGAGAGTGATAATAAAAGGAATACCATATATATTCAATTTAATATAGCTGCCATCACTGCTAACAGATGTATAAAGCCAGAAATTTTCACAATATTAGGGTAGATGGGACCTTGTAGCACAACAACATACTCTGTCCAACCCTGACTTTCAATACACATGCTGATGAGACCGTCATCAGACACGCTATTAGCCCATTTCTCATGAATTACCTCTAGAAGGTTTTCATCTCCATGAAACATCTGGATGGCCATAAGATGCAAGAATTTCTAGATAAGACTGAAAGGGATGTGAATAGAAAATAATGACTGGAACTTGAGGAGAGACTAAATATGGTGGATGACATAAATAAACACGAAGATGTGTATCGAATGAGACGATTGAGTTACTACAGAGTAATAAATCTTGAGACACCCAAGACATTTAATGTCTAATGCGAAAAATAATTAGACGACTTTACAGACTTCTAAAAAGAAAGGTTAAGGAAGGATATGGCATGATACTAATTAGGGTAGGTCGTGCACGGGAACTCTTTTGAAATTGAGATCCGAATTTCTTATCCTGTCTTTTCAGTCAAGAGATAAAAGTATAGCAAGAAATATTTATCATCTATTCCCAAGAAATTCAATTGCTCGAGTATTGCTATTGAGTACACATCCTTTTTAATTTAAATGTTTCATGTCAAGATAACTTCTAACTGGTAGAAATATCTATAAGTACTTTGTTAGAAAGCATATAAATATTGACCTGATGTATTTTAACTGTCGTGAGGTCACCTTTATCATCTAACTTATTTATGATCATCTATTTAATTGCAACATCATGAGTTCCTTTCTGATCAGATACTTGGTTTGAAATGTCCTTCTTGGAGGGTTCTCTTTGCAAGAGTGTAATCAATAAAGGCTTCTGACCTAACATTTTCTGATTATCTTTCTTCTTATTTTTCAGCAGCAACTCCATTATCTTCATATTTTGAAATGGTAATCTCCATACCTGCAAGTTTATCAACTAGCTTTGACTTTTTAGAGTCAAGCTTATCATTAAATCTGACATGAATTGATTTCAAAAAAATGTTTTAGTGTTATATACTCTGTAGCCTTTTGAGCTTTCAGAACATCATAACATGATACCACTCTGAGCATTAGAGTCAATCAAGTTCAGATTTTCTTTAGAGTCCAGGATAAAACACAAGCACCCAATTGATGAAGATATGGAATATTGGTTTCTTGTTTTTCCATAATTCATATCAAGTCTTTTAGGTATAGGTCATATAGAGACACTGTTATGAAAATAACATGTTGTGCTTACATTTTTTGCCCAGAAGTGCTTTACTGTATTGGCTTGACAAAGTTTGAGACTTTATCTCAATTAGAACTTGAGTACAGAAGGTGGTGAATACATAATTTGATACATCCTTGTGTTAGAGAAACTTCACCTAAGTCCACTTGTTGTAGTTATTTAAAATAACTAATCCTTACTTCTTTCTATTGATTGACATAGTTTTCACCAATTCAGAAAAATCAGTGTGCAGAAGTCCCAATAGATTGGAGAAAGAAACAACATTCTTTTCTTTGAAATAAGTTTTTTGAAAACTTTTCCCTTCTGACATGCTTCATCGAAAGCATCTGAAGTAAACTTCAGTTAAGGCAGGCCTTTGATAAATTCAAGCTAGTTCAGTTGAGAAATCTTTCTCAAGCTATCACAACTTAAATATTTGAGCCACATCCGCTGCTCCTTATTGACAAACATGAGACAATCTATTTTTAGTTTTATAAAGTCAGAAATCCTGATCTTATAAGCGTTATTTTGCTTCCTTTCATCGAAAAAGGATATAACCATCCTAACAGCTACTGCTCCAGAGTCTATGATTTATTCCTTTTGATCACCTCCGAAACCCATGATATTTCTAGACTTAAGTTCCAGACTTTGGAACATATGCCTTTTTCCTATCATGTGTTGCAAGTAACCAGAGTCCAAGTGCCAAGACAGGTGTTTCAATTTCACTTCTAAGGATGTTTGCAACATAAATTATTTTATCTTGGGTCATTTCCTGTTAGATCTTCCAGAGTTATGAATAACTTTGGTCTTAGTAGAAGAATAATCATATTTAAAAGAGTTAAAACTATTTGGTTTAGCCAATTAATTTTCATTGGATTTAGAATCAGATTTCTCTTCATCATTTCCATCTTCTTTTGGCACAAACTCGGCAGGCACAAAATGAGAGTATAAGGTAGTTGGTATGTTTTACTTATTAGATTTATATCTTTCATGAGGATGATAGCCAATACCATTAAATCCATTTATGCTTACATCATAGATCATGGAAGCTAGCACACTTCTCCCTATGCTCTTAGCTAGAAATTTCTGGAAAGCTTTGTCATAATTCTTGATGACATCATCAGCACTCTCAGAGGCTTCTGAAATAGTTTTCGTTCCTTTAAGGGTAGAGTTTTCATATTTTAATAAAAGTTTTCTTCTTTTAAAACAAAACCCTCTTCCTTCAGCTTACTGATTTCAACAGATACAAATTCATGGGTCTTTTGAGATCCTTGAACTGAATCTTGAGTAACTCATGTTTTTCCATAATTTCAGCTAAGGAAAATGTTAATTCAGAATGAATAAGATTAGAGAATACCTCTTTGCAGAATAATTCTTCTGCTACTGAATCAACTTCATCTTCTGAGGGGATTACTTAACTTGAAGTTCCAACATAAGCCGTCATTGCCATGTTAGCATGTTCTCCATCTAAGTCGTAGTCAGAAGAGTCTGAATCATCCCATGTTTCCATTAGAAATTTATTCTTGCCTTTGATGGCTTTCTTCTTTGGAATGTCCTTTAGAAGCTTAGGATAATCATTCTTGTAGTGTCCTAGCTCATTGCATTCATAACAAATGACTTCGTTGCCACTGACTTCCTTTGAACAAATGATGATTCGAAGCGGCCTCCAGTCCTTCTTGAACTTCTAAACTTGTTGCCTTGATTTCTCTTCTAGTGGTTAACCCTTCTGGTTAGTAGATACAACTCATCTTCTTCATCATCAGAATCTCCTTTAGAATCCTTAATCTCTTATGCTTGAAGAGCTTTGGACTTCTCAGATTTCTTGATGGCCTTGAGCACAATAGATTTTATCTTCTTCTGAGGTTCATCTCGCTCTAGCTTAATCTCATGACTTCTTAAAGAACTTATCAGTTCTTCTAGAGAAGTGTTGTTTAGATCCTTTGCAAGCTTGAGTGCAGTTACCATAGGCCTCCATTTGGATGGCAAGCTTCTCATAATTTTCTTCACATGATCTATCATTGAATATCCTTTGTTAAGTACTTTTAGTCCCGCAACTATGGTTTGAAATCTCAAGAACATAACTTCAACACTTTCATCATCCTCCATTTTGAAGTCTTCACACTTCTAAATCAAGGCCAACGCCTTGGTTTCTTTGACTTAATCGTTTCCTTCATGATTCATTTTGAGAGAATCAAATATAGACTTAACAGAGTCTCTGTTTGTGATCTTCACATACTAAATATAAGAAATTGCATTTAGAAAGATGGTTCTTGCTTTATGATGATTCTTACAATCTTTCTTTTGTTGATCAGTCATAGCTCTCCTAGCTATCTCTTTTCTAGTATTATTTGTGGAAGGTACATAGCCATCAACTACCATATCCCAAAGATCAATATCATGACCTATAAAGAAGCTTTCTAGTCTATCTTTCTAGTATTCAAACTTTTCTCCATCAAAGATGAGAGGGTTAACGGTATAACTTTTATCGTTTGAATCTGATGCAACAATAGTTGGTGTGTGTTCAACCATTGTGTTTCTTCAACAAAAAACTCGCTTGGATCTTTATCTGACACAGATAAGTGTTTCATAACTATCAATACCAGAACTGGAGCTCTGATGCCAATTGAAGGTGTGAGAAACACAAGAAAGAGGGGTTTGAATTGGGTTTTCACCAAATAAAATATTTTCGTTGGTGACATAACAAGTTAGCTTAGAACATAACAGTAAATGAACACGGTGGTTTTTATCTTGGTTTGCTGTTAACTAAGTTACTCCAATCCACCCCTCAAGGATAATTGCTCCTTCAACAAGGACTTAATCCACTATAACCAAACCAATTACAAAACAACCCATAATAAGTCTGATCAACCTTATTGAAACACCCATAAGTATGTCGATCCTCATTGTAAATGCACTCAAGCCGCAACAGGAGTCTTCTTGAGATCAGACCTTCACTCATTCTCTCAAGGTATCATTCAACAACAGTTGAGTACTTTTAGTGTATTACAGATTTGCTTCTTGTAAGCAGATTACACAGACTTTTTAGTACAATTAAAAACACCTAAGTGTTTTACTGCAAGATACGAGCAACAACTCCTTGCTCATTTATAAAACCATACACAAATGATTTCTCTACAGAGTTTTCATAACGCTTTTGTGTAGTTTTATTGAGCTTGATTTAATCTGATAGATTTGTCATTGTAGTGTTAATTCTTACTTTTCTTCAGCTTCCAAGTCTTCCTTTTATAGCTTGTAAAAGAGATCTGTTGAAAGGGTAGAAAGGTAATCGGAAATCTAGCTGTTGGTTCTCAACAATCATAATGAGAGTGGTCACAGTAAAGTATGAAAATATTTTCCTTGCGTCACTCTATAAGAGTAGAGGTCACATACACTTGATATACTTTTTGTACACCACCATACGTTAACCATTTTGAACTTTCTTCTTATCTTCAAAGGCTTCATATATTTGAATGTTGAACGTTTAAGCTTGTTGTAGAAGATGAAGGTAGATAAAACAAAAGAAAGGGGGGTTTGAATCGTGTTCATAGAAAACATTCCCCTTTAGAAAATCTAAGCACTCAAATGATAATAGCTATAAGGATAATGAAGATAAAATGACACAAGTATTCTATCCAGGTTCGCCATTAACTAGGCTACTCCTGTCCACCCCCGCAAGGATGATTTTTCCTTATCCAATGACTTAATCCACTATAACCAAATTGATTACACTTGCACGGGAAATCGCCGGTGACTAACACACAATGACACATTCAGTGATCTAACTGGATATAACTTTCATCGACCCAATAGAATCTGATCTCTCAAGATATCCTACCAGGATTTCCTTTCAATGATATCCATCAATGATCTCACAAGAGTCTGACCTACACTCTGTCCCCTTTGAGATATGACTACCATTGACCCAACATAATCCAATCCCGCAAGATCTCCTATCAGGACTTCCTATAATGAATGCATCCATTATCTTCTTGAGATCCAACTTTCACCAAGTCTCCCAAATAATCAATCAACAACAATTTATGGTAATCTTGTGTTTATATGAATGCTTCTTCTAAGCAGATTACACAAGTGTTTTAAGCACATATTATTTAACACCTTTCCGAGCAATAACTCACGTGTTAAAACAATTTACATGAAGATATATGAATAGAAATATTATACGAGCAACAACTCTAATGTTCATTACAATGTTCTATAAAAATGTATATGATCAGAAGTTTAGTAGCATCTTGTAGTGTTCTTCTTCATCTTTTTGTTGAGCAAGCTACAAGCAACAACTCCTTGCTTCTTCTGAGATATACCAAGATGTATGTGATTGAAATTTGAATAACATCTTGTAGTTTTCTTCTTTCTTTAAGCAAGCTATGAGCAAGAGATCCTTGCTTCTTCTGGTTCATCCAAGATGCATATGATGATAGTTAAATGGAATCTTGTTGAAATATTCTTTCTTTATTTTCTCTCTTCTTTAGTGATCTTCAGAATGTGTAGCATTACATCTTTAACATCTTCAGCATCCACTGATTTCTTTTCACAGGATGAAGCTTGATGGCTAATGGTGAACGATAACGACAACTTTTCTTTGAATCTTAAATCTTCATTTATATCCTTTGACAGAGAGAGAGAGATATTATGAGGATAGAAAGGAATTTTCTTGGACCAACGGTTAGTTCCCAATGGATATAATAAGGTGCAATAGTTTAGACAGTATAAAATAATATTTATGTATTCTGTCACTATTCAATGATATCTTTCCACCTTTTCTATGAATAATGTTTTTCTATTTAAGCTTGTAAACAGAGTTCCGTTAAGTAAAGAAAGATAGTTGTAAATCCAATTTTTTGTTCCCAACAGTCACAATGAGAGTGGTTGATAATACATTATAAAGGATTTTCCTTACGCCACCCTAGAGAGTAGAGGTCACAGACACTTTATGTACATTTTGCACAACATCACACGTTAACCATTTGAACTTTCTTCTTATCTTCAGAAGCTTTTGATATTTAAATGTTGAACGTTGAAGCTTTTTGTAGAAGAATCTTTCTTAAGCATTAGAACCTAAGTCTTGGAGTCTTTAAAACTTGTAACACAAAATCTTGTCTTCAGAGTCTTCAGTACTTGGTTGTAAGAACTTACTTTTCTTCAGATCATCAAAACTTGTTCAGCATAACCTTGTCTTCATAATCTTCCGAACTTATAACATAAAAGTAAAGCTTTAAAAGGCCTCCAAATATTAACCACAAAGTCATAATTAGAACTTCTTGTACTAATGTTCCTAAGACACATTGCAGAAGATAAGTTCAAAACCTTGACTTCAACAAAACACGTAACTACATGTTTTCTTCCAGAGTGTATGTTCAGAACCTGATGACATCAAACGCCTTGTATCAAAGTCAGAACATTATAGCAGCAACTACACACTATACAAAACCATTAGTGTATACAATTGTTCTCTAAGATAACGTGTAAAGTTATCATCAAAATCTCAAGGCCATATGTAGAAACACTTCTTGTTCTTATAAAAACAATGATCAAATTCCTCACGAAAAACATTTTCACTCGTTTTGGTACTCCAAAGGTTCTAATTAGTGATAGAGGTTTGAGTTTTTCCATTCTCAGTTAGAAAAAGCCCTTGAGCACTATAGTGTCAAGCACAAAGTAGCATCGTCATACCATCTACAAACAAATGTGCCAGGTGAGGTTTCCAATAGAGAAATTAAGAAAATCTTGGAGAAAAACGTTTCTTCTTCAAGAAAAGATTGGTCTCTCAAGCTTGATGAATCTTTATGGGCATATTGTAACGCTTTCAAAGCCCTAATAGGTCTTACACATTTCCAGATGATCTTTGGTAAATCATGCCACCTTCTCGTGGAGTTGGAGCATAAAGTATTTTGGGCGTTGAAGTTCTTGAATTTTGATCTGAAACTATCTAGAGAAAAAAGAAAGTTGTCGTTACATGAATTGGATGAGATGAGACTCCAAGCTTATAACTCCCACAAACTCTACAAGAAAAAAGTCAAGAAGTACAATGACAAGAAAATCCTCACCAAAGACTTTAAACTAGAACAAATGGTGTTATTGTTCAATTCTTAACTCAAACTGTTTCCGGGCAAATTGAAGTCCAAATGGTCAAGGACATTCCAAATCAAGGAAGTGAAGCATTATGGTGAAATTGTATTAGAAGATACAATTTCCAAATAAAGTTGGACTATCAATGGTCAAATATTGAAGCTCTACCTTAGTGGTGGCATTAATCGACTCACAATAATAGTTTCGGTTACTGATCCTTGAAGTCACTGAAACATCGTCGCGCTAATTGACGTTAAACAAGCGCTTTTTGGGAGGCAACCTAATTTTTAAAGTTTTTAACAACTTTGTATTTAGTAGTATAGGTATTGAATGGTGAAACTGGGTGAGAAAAATTGAAATTTGGTGCAGTTTTGAGATTCCAAGTAGACCTACTAGCGCTAAGCGCAACGGGATGGCACTAAGTGCCCTTTGCTATGACAATAACTTTTTTTATTTACCAAACCACATGCCCACTTTCACCAAGGCCCAATTATCACTTATTTAACCCATTTGGACGTGGTCCAATTCATAAAGTTAGATTTCCCCATCTTTTACCTCACTCTATCTCACTTGCAAACCCTAGCCTCCATATTCTCTCAAGTCACAAACCCTAGGCATTGAAATTTCCTCTACATATTCACTATTTGCATCAATCAACATGTAAGTTTTTATCAATTTTGTAATCTATCAATATGTGTAATTATGTTATTGTTAGGTTTAGAAATTTTCAAGTTTGAAATGGTAAATTTTTCCCTTTTTCTTGTGATGTGTGATTGTAGGCAGTTTAGTGTATATATGTGTTGAACTAGATTATGTGCTAAGCCATTAGATTATGTACATTTGTTGTTTAAGTCAATTTGTGGGGAAGAGCTGTCTGTGCCAATAAGTTGCACAAAAGTGCTTTTAGCTTTTAGCGCAGAAAGTAGCGCTTAACACCCTCTCTGTTGTCCATTTTTTTCTTTTTGGCTTTCTTATTGTGTTGTGTGGTGTTTTGATATGAATAGGATTGCAGAATGAGGATTTTGTGATGCTTAGTTGCTTTTAATGGGGTTTGTGCTATTTTTTATTTATTTTCTAAGCATGGCTCATAAGAACATCATTGCTTCGAAGAAGCAAAAGAATGTTGCAGGAACATCATCATCCAGACCCAAATCCACTGGCTACAATAGTGACAAGTTCTTAGGGCCAGAGAAGGAAGAGAGGTATAGAGAGCTATCAAGCCGAAATATTTGGTCGGAGAGAACTTTCAAAGTTAACCTAGAGGGTGAATTTAGGGATTGTTTGGAGATCATTGAAGATAGGAAATGGAAAGAGTTGACCACTCCTCCAACCAACCTGAACTATGAGATATTCTGGGAGTTTTATGCACATGTCATTCTCTTCAAAGACCAGCCTTACTTGTTCATGACCATGGTGAGAGGGAGGTGAATTTCTTTCAGTACAAATGCCATAAATGCATACCTTAGCAACCCTATCACTTTGTAAAAAGGAGAGTTGTATGAGTATGGAAAGCGATTGGTAAGAGGAATTTGGAACATTAATATGGTTACCCATGATCTTGTGTTCTCAGGCGAGTCCTATGAAACTAATGCTTTGTGGGCTTCATAGAACTTCCTTAGGAAGAAGCTCAAAACCAAGGCTTGGGTATTGATGACTTTGGTCCTTTATAACATAAGGCCCAGAAGTCATATGTCTTCCATTCCTTTGGATACTACTTATTTGTTGTACTATGTCTTGGATGGTAGGTAGGTTGGTGTTGCAAAGGTCATTGCTAATGAGAATAATATGATTGCTGAAAGCACTCATAGATTAGGAAACAATACGCCTTGTACTTTTGCTTCCCCGGAGCTGATTACAAGATTATGCCTAAGGGCTCATATCCTGCTTACATCTGTGGCTCATGAGATCATTGACGGTGTTATAGATGACAAGTACATTAAGAGATATTGTGTAACTAAGCCAAGCAAGAAAAGAAACACTTCAGCTTATTCTGGCTCAAGAAACTGAAATTATGATGATTGGAACCCTAGACAAAATACCGCTTGCACATACACTTGGGATAAGCTTGAAGCGAATCAGAGAGCTTTCATGTTTATACGTGATTCCATGCACCAGTTGCAACTGTAAATAAGGGAGCCACGAGATGACCATCGACTTGCAACTCACGAAGAATTCCAAGAGCATGCTAATTGACCTGATGGCAAACCATTTTATCTGGAGGGGCAGCTGATGAGGATGATTTAGAGGAGGAGGAAAGTGATGAAAGTGGAGATGAGGAAGATGGAGACATAAGCAGAGAGCTTAGTTAGTCTTTTATGATATTTATTCTTTTATGTTTATTTTTTGTTGAGAACTTATTGTGATGTTCGGTTAAACTTATGTTGTTTTAGTTGTTGAACTTATTTTGGTTTATTTTGGTCCATCCTTGTTAGGACGTGGAATTATGGAATTTTAGAGTGGCCTTTCATGTCACCATAAAATGGCACCATAACTTTTTGTGGTGGTTTTTGATTAATTAAGTTGTTAGTTTAAATTTTTTCATGTGGATAGTTTAATAGTTTAGTTTAATTTGAAGTTAATTTTTTAGCATTTTTTTTTGTTTGTCCCACAAATTGTCTTTGAATGACTTGAAGAAATAATTAGTGATGATTCCAAGTTTAAATGTATCAACATGCAAATGTTGTGGTAATGATAAAAGTTTGAAAAGTTTGACCAAATTATAAACAAATTGAAAAAAAAAGAAGTTGAAAAACACATAAAAACATGAAAAAGAAAAGAAAAGTGAAAAGGTTTGAAAGAAAAAATGGTAAATAATTTGTGCGAATAAATGTGATCAAAGGGGTATCATTTAAACAAAGACAAGGGGTAAAGGAAGTTGTGAATGATTAAGAGTTAGAAAGTGAATGCTCTCATAGATTTTAATAACTTTGTTTCAATTACCTTTAGATATAACTCTTCTTTGTTAACCAAACCTAGTTACAACCCTTAAAAGTCCTTTGTGATTTGTGCTTTTATGCTTTTAATATGATTTATTTTGATGAGTGCATAAGTTGATAAGGATATTAGCAAGATTGTCGAGTCTGAGTCAAGTCCCTCATTTTTGTTCTCTATCCATTGATGAAGATGTGTGATAAGTGTGATTCATATTTGAATATGTGTTGTCTTGGAATGTTTGACATGATTTGTCTTCTTTTATGTTTATAATTTGTTTCATGATCATGGTTTAATTGTAGTATAGTGGTCATCATTACCTTGTGTTTTTGAAAAGTTGAACCATGCATTTGTCTTCTTTTCTCAAAACTTATTTGATCATGAAATGTCTTGGAAGTTGATCTTGTTTCTTTAGGTGTGTAAGACTCTAGTTTGAAGATAAACAAAATTCTAAATTGGAGAGAGTTGATAAGTACCGATTTGTGTTAAATATTTGTATAAAATAGTGGCATTTCTTAACTTAATTAATTGGATGTACAAAATAAAACCTCAACTTTTATATAAATATTAATTTTATAATTTTATCATGTAAATATTGTGTAATTTGATCATTTATAATTTATTTTGTAGGTAAGTTTGTATTGTAGGAGTTTGAGAATTTAAAGACAAATAAATAACTTTCAAATGCATTTTTGGATAAAAACAATCCTGCAAATAGGGCTGAGCGTACTCAAAACGTATCGCTACATACACCTTATGAATAGTAGGGTTTATTTGCTGCCATGCATTGAAATTTTGGAATGTGTTTTTTTTAACAAAATTAAAAATTAGGAATAATGATAAATGATAATCTAAGATATAGAACATGACAGAGGATAGCTATTTATTTTATGCAGATACGTCGAATAAAATTGTATTATAATTTTATTTTATTATGTTATTTTTGGAATATGTTTTTAAATTTCATTTTAATGATATGTGGTGAAATGCATATATAATTTATTTTTGTAAAAACAGTATATATATATATATATATATATATATATATATATATATATATATATATATATATATATATATATATATATATATATATATATATATATATATATATATATATATATAATTTTAAAATTTTCTATTTCAATGTTTTAAAAACTAGTTCGAATTGGTCTTGATCGAGTCGAAAATTAGAAAGATAACTCACTTAAATTAGTTATCGGATTGATCATATAATTAAATTGTCGATAACCGACATAAGCCGACAAAAAAATGTATGAGTCAATTAACTTTAAGCTTACCTTTTTTCTTTCTTTTTAAAAGTTAAAAAGACATTTTTTTATGATTTTTTAAAAATAATTACAAAACTTTAAAATAAATAAAATTAAAAATTAAAATTAAAATTTAGAAAGTAATACAAAATAGAAATAATATAAATTAAATCTTTATTTTTTTTCTTGCAATTTTAAAATCTTTATCTTTAGTCATGAAAAAAATATTTTATAATACAAAAACATTTGTCTAAGATATGTTTTAATTTCGTAAGTGTGTTTGTATTTTTAAAATTTTTTGAAGAGAAAATAAATAATATTATAAATTAATTTTATACTATTAACTAATAACAATTATATATTTTATCAAGTTATAATGAAAATTTTAAATTATTTATATATGACAGAGTGATATATTTTTATCAGATAATAATTTAAATTATTTTAACTTAATTATAACTTTAGTCTCTATATTTAGCTTTTTTATTTATTTTGATATCCTATTTTAAAAACTATTATTTTAATTTTTTTTAAAATTTTTTTTTTGAATTTTCATCTATTTATTTAAAAAACTATGATTTTGGTCCTCATTTTAAATTTTAAATTGTAATTTTAATCCTCCTTTTAATTTTGGTGATCATGAAAAAAGATCAAAATTTAAAATGAAATTTAAAAAAGAAATTAAAATTATAATTTAAAACTTAAAAAATAAATCAGAATCATGATTTTTAAAATGAGAGGACGAAAATTAAAAAAAAATTAAAAAAAAAACTAAAATAATAGATTTTAAAATAAAGATCAAAATAAATAAAAGTTAAATAAGGAATCAAAGTTACAATTAAGTTAATTTTTTTTATAATTATTTCTATTAAACTTTAGAAAATATGAAATATTTAATTAACCTGATTTAATATATATGCAGTTTTGTTATAAGAATAAATTGTATGATAAAGTCATTAATTTTATTTGAATTAGTTATATATCATTCAATCAATTTAAATGATTCAATAAATCAGTCATTTTTTAAGTTTGACCACCAACCCCTTAATTATGTCATTTAAATGATTTAAATTAGTTTTAATGAATATGGTCCAAATTTATATCAAATACATTTAACCGATTATGTCATTTAAATGATTTAAATTAGTTTTAATGAATATGGTCCAAATTTATATCAAATACATTTAACCGAATGTATATGGAAGATTGTTTTATATCATATACATTTAACACAATGTATATGGAAGATTGTTTATATCCTATAAACATAAACACAATGTATATCGTCACTTATGTTGGCAATATATTGAAGATTGTTTTGCCTGAAATGTTGAAAATTTGTGCCAAAAAGTTCAACAAAATTAATATTAAAAGACACTCAATCTTTTAGAGGTTAATATACAATATTATTCCTTATTATAAATATTAGTTTAATATAATATGACCTAAATATAGGGGTAAACGATGATAAATCCAAAAAGATATTTACAAAAATCTTTAAAAAATCTTTAATTTTTATGTTTTTTCTTCATTCATAAATTTAGTAGGACATATAAAAATTTAAATCAACAAAAAGTGTAGGTTGAAAAAAAGTGGGTTTCTGTTTAAAAAAAAATGACAAAATTATTTTTTATTATTAATGTTATAAATAAATAATATATATGTTAAATTTGTTAAATAACAGATGTATTTGTCCTTACATATTGACTAAATACATTTTCAATTTAATAAATTAAAAAATATTTACTTAAAATTTTAGTAGATAAAATATCTTAAAGAAATAGTGTAGGCGTGTAGCTAGCATGATGCATAGTAGTTCACTAAGTTAATTCAAATCTTGTAATAATATGAACTGAGAAGCACAATCAAAATACTAAGTCAGACATCATGAAAATCACACCTGATAAAGCAAACATGTTCATTTTGTTTATTCTAGTAAGAAGAGAATCTGACATGGTGATAAGTGTCAAATTGTATTAAATATTTGTATAAAACTGTGGTATTTTTAACTCGATTTATTAGATTTATAAGGCAAAATCTTAACTTTTGTGTAAAAATTAGTTTTATAGTTTTATCATATAAATATTGTGTAGTTTAATTATTTGCAATTCATTTTGTAGGTAGGTTTGAATTGTAGGAGCTTTAGGAATTTAAAAGGCAAAGAAATGACTTCAACATGCATTTTTGAATTAAAAACAATTTTGTAGGTGAGGCTGAGCACACTCAAAGCGCCATCAGTAGCTGGAATTTCATGGATGTTTGCGCTATGCACAACATTGTAGCGTGAGGGCTCTAAGTGCCCCTCACCTTCGCTAAGTGCCGTTTAAGACGATTTGCTCCCTTTTGTTTTTTAAGTGCGCTAAGCAAGCCCTGTTATAGCTTAGCGCTGTGTGGTTTTCAGACTTGTATAAAAGGCATTCCACTTCATATTTTTAGCCCTAGAGACCAACTTTGGGAGATAAATACACCAAGAACCATAGAAAAACTCAGAATCAACGAATCAGAGTTGAATATGCAACAATAGTCGACTTCTCAATATTGATGTTTATTCATCACTTCTTCTTTATTGTGAAACAA
This sequence comes from Vicia faba, assembly GCA_948472305.1. Classification (NCBI taxonomy): domain Eukaryota; kingdom Viridiplantae; phylum Streptophyta; class Magnoliopsida; order Fabales; family Fabaceae; genus Vicia; species Vicia faba. The sequence continues at coordinate 1,056,677,727 of OX451736.1, read as the reverse complement.
GCTACCATGATGATGTGTAGCTAATTCTCTTGTGTCTGAATTGGATGTAATTACATTTTTTTTATCATTGTCAAGTGAACTAGTTATGAATCTATATTGATGTTATCTTTGTTTTCATGTTATTTTTATGGTTTGAATCATTATTGAGAAATATCTTTCAAGTCTTGACCTAAGATCATCATTTATCAAAGACCAAAGTCTAGATATAAATTTGGAGTTTGATATATGACATGAACTAGGGATGGACAAAATATATCGACCCGACTGGAAAACCGAAAAACTGAATATTTATTCTCACTTCGGATGGTCGGTTCAGGTATCGGGTGGTAAAGTTGCAAAAAACCGATTTATAATGGATATATTCAGACGGGTACAGTCTTAAAAGTTGTATCTATCGGTAACCGAAACCGTCCAAAATTGAATCAATTGAAAATTTTTAGGTGTACTGATTAGTGATTAGCTTGCTTTTGCTTTTGGCTTTTCATAAACAAATAAATAATGATGTAGCATGCACTATAGTTGTACAAGTACTCTACTATTTCTAGGCTAATGTGATTTACTCAACAAATTAAATATTTGTTTTTCACTTTCACTCTCTTACGTCTTCTCTTTCATTCCACATCTCAATCTTTATCTTCTTCATCTTCTTACTTTAAATCTCCCATCTTCTTTCACAACCATCATCTTCTTACTACTATCATATTCTTTCACAACTATTTTCTTACTTATTTCATCTTCTTTCACAGCCAATTAAAAATAATTATTCTACTTTATTGGAGATATGGTTGTTCTATCATTTTCTTCATATCAACAATTGTTGATATTTTAATGGTTTCTGTATTTTAATGGTTTGTTATTTAATGTTTTCTCCTGTTTTAGTTTTTTTGGGATTCTTTCTCCTCTCAAGGGTTCAAAATTTAGATTGACTACAAACTGTTTGAAACCATCCAGATAAACTGAAACCCAATCAACCCATAATTCGACTTAACCAAAAACCATAACGAACATAAATGACTTTTGTTCTTCCACCCACGATTTTCTTTGGATGAGCAATTTATCATCTGAAACCGACCCCAACCGCCAGATGTCCAGCCCTAGCATGAACATGTACTTATAAATTATGGTAATTCTTACTCTACTATTCGCGGGAGTTTCTCGGGAATAATCTCTAGTCTCTTAATTAAAGGTTACTTGCAGAAGCAACTACAAAAGTCCTAGACTTAGTGTTAGTTTGAGAGTGTTTTGGTGTTTGAAGTGGTTACAGTGCGAAAAATGTAATAAGACAAAAAGGTAAAAGACAAAGGCAAATAAATAAATTGTAAGGTAGAAATGATAAACAAGACTTGAAATAAACTGCTTTGAATTTAAAGATGGACGCAATCGTACATTTCTCAGAACTGTTTCGTTTCTCTAGATGTTGGTACATTGAGGCTCTCTTACAATCTTATAAAATGCGACCTCGAAATGAATACAACAACTTTCTTAAATAGATGCTAAAATGTAACCGTCGATGGTTACTTGAACAACTCATTATAAGAGTTCGTGTGGAACTGCCTCCACGTTCTAGTAATGACTATATATGGCAACTTCTTTTACCGCCACTTGCTCTTATTTTTGACTGGCCTAACCTTTGTCGACCCAGTTTTCGCTTCCAGTACTATCTCGACCCAATTTGTGGGGATACCTCTTAACTCTTGTCGGCGGCCTCCATTTAACACTTGCAGAGTAATTGACACTCCTTTTGACAAAATATCATCCAACTTGTGACCTAATCCTATGAGTCAAAAATTGTTTGTCAATAATTTCCCCCTAAAATGCCAATTTCGACGAAGCTTCTGTCGACTTAGAACTTTGACATTTTTTTTATATTTTCGATTGCACGTCTTTTCAAATGACGTCATGCTTCATGATTTTCACTTTTTGTGCCACTGTTACCTATGTCAATCCATCATTTCTCATAATGGCTCCTAGTTTCCAGGATATGGGATTTCAACAAACCCTACTAACTCTTCCACAATCAACAATCTCAATGAGCCTATAAACATTCAGTTGTGCTTGTTTTCTCTTCTTCTTCTATCTTGTACCCATTTTTATCTACAAGCACTACTGAATAATAAATTGTTTTTCCTGTAATCTTTTGGCTATAAAACACTCACAGTTCTTGCTCTTTTTCCTTCTCTTTCACTGCAATGGCTGATTCTTCTATTGACCTGATGAACACTGGCAATAACCCTATGGCGGTGATTCATCAACCACCATCTAAGGATGAACATAAAGTGATAAGATGGAAACAACAAATTCTTATCCAGTTTGTTATCGCGGAAAAACTCTTCGCATTCCATGATCCACTCCTAACTCAACAGAATCATCCAAAGAAAGTTTAGGAGTACTTTCCTTGTTTCACCCCTACGAAGCCTTTATCATTCGACCATGACATTCCAATTGACACTAGATTCATAGGGTCTAGGGTTTTTCTATCAATTCCCACACCAGGTAACAAAACTTATCTTGCTTGTTTAGACAAGGTTCAAGGAAAGAGACAAAAGCAATGGAAGGATGTTGATATCTTCGACGTTATCTAGCTGTCGAGAAACGTACATAGGATTAACCCCAATCTAGTCCTAGTATTAATTTTCTTTTGGGAAGGTACTAATAATACTCTCCAATTTCCTCGTGAGATAATAACACCCACTTTGTTCGATTTGGCAGCATTTACTGGCCTCTCTCCTTTGGGTGAAATTTTCGACCCAACTGCCCCGATCGAAAATTCCTTTTATTTTGATTGCGCCAGTCTCAAACACTACATATTCGATCATCATATCAGCAACAATCAAGAAGTTTCTGATGAGGAGCATATCACCTTTCTTCCCCTTTGGCTTTCTTATTTCTTGTTTTGCCCAAGATCTTTGTAGGTAGCCAAAGGCTATGTCACTTTGGCCATTCAAATCTATAAAGGTCAGAAAGTATCACTATGAAAACTTTTGTTAGCATACCTATACCACACTCTAGGTGATGCTTCGTCCAGGATAAAGTCTCTCATGAAAAGGGGATAGCTCATGAAAAGGGGATAGCTCTCTCAGGCCCCTTTTGGTTGCTACAACATTGACTAAATACCACGTTTGAACATCAATCAGGCTATCCCACCTCTGAAGCAACTCTGTGTTTATCGGATCCTCGAGCCATTGAGGGACTAAGGTTGTATTTTATGACCCGTTAACAAGATCTCGACCATCTTTCCTTTTGAAGTATGTTAATTTGTTCATTGAAATCACTGTTTTTGTTCCTGCCATGACTCCTTTGGTGGACCACCATGTTGGCCCAACTAGTTCATAAATTCTTTCCCTGGTGTTTCTCCAAAGGCTGTTGCAATGCAAAATGCGGTTTGGAGAGCATTCTTGACCCCACACTACTTTCCTTTAGAATTGACGCTGGTTAGAAAGGTTATGAATTCATGAGCTACCAACCATAACTAGTGGCCCCCTATTTGAATTTGGTCAGATGTTGCATATGTCTCTTTTTCCCATCATATAGACATTGTTTGAGTTGGTTAACAATTTTCCATTGGTGAGCATTTGACGTGCCTTAAGTTCCATAAAATGATGCATAATTTCCGAACTCCCTGTGTTCCACTTTCAACCCTCCTTTTTTTACCACTAAAGAATTTGACCAATGATGGTCTGAATTTCAAAAGAGGTATTTCTCCGCACTCATCTTCCTACAAAAATTGAACAAAGCCTTTCATGTCTTTGAGACTACTCAAACAACTACAATACCAACAACAGAAACTACGGCTGATAGAGTTTTTCAATCATCTACCACAAATGTCGAAAAGATTCTGCCGAAAATGGTAATTCTTGGTTCTTTCGACTTTCTTGTGGTTATTCACGCACTTTCATTTTTTAGGATTAATCACCTACTTTTAAACTCCTTTGTTACCTTTCATAAACTACTTTCGACTCATGAGTTTGCATCTCTCATTCTGACCAAGATAACAAAGGTTTCACTCTGATATTCTTTTGGACAAAGTCGGACGTAGACTCATTCCAAATACATCTTATTAAGACAAAGTCAGGCGTAGACTTATTCTGATATTCCTATCGATAGTTACTCTGGGTGGCATCTATAATCCCATATCCGAAGACTCTCCATAACCTCTCCAGATGGCATCTATAAGCCCATCTCCGACATGCCGTTACTCTCCAAATGGCATCCTTAATCCCATTCCCAATATAATCAACCAATAATGTTACTTCGTGCACATGCGAGTGCAAATTTCTGAGCACTTAAGTGTTCAATCATAGTCTACCTTCAAGTCATGAATGTAAAACATGCCACTCTAACTCCTCAGGTTTAAGAAGATTGAATAGGAGTAGCTATTGTACCCCAAAATTTTCCCTCCCATTGTCCTTCAAGATATTCTCATGAGATCCTCATTTGCTTAAGTTGGCTCAAGAATTGATCATACAAATTCTCCTTCTAAGAAATGGTCCACAACTAGGGTTTGGTATTTCTCCAGAAAGGTTGGGTTTTCAAGGTCTCAAGTGGTTTTCATGGTTCTCCATAGGTCTCCAAGAATTCTCATGTCAAGTTTCAAGTCTTGCATCACAAGTTTGATCAGTCAATGGCTCAGATGATAGAAAATCATCTATATTGGGTAAAAAGTTAATTTGGTTAACATACAGTTAAAACTCAAGATTTTTTGCCAACATCAATGTTTTGAAGTCATATTAATCATTTGATCAAGGGTTGATCATGATTCCTCAAGAAAAGCCCTCAAATCATCAAAAGTCAAAAGTTGCTAAATTAGGATTCCTTAGGAGAAGTCAACTGAACTTTGACCAAGCATAACTTTCACATGCTTAATCAGCTTTTTCCCAACCAAATCTCATTTTTAAGGGAATTCAATTTTCTACAACTTTGTCTCTCTAAGATCAAGTCTAAAAAATGCATCATTTGAGAGATATAAGCCAATACATTATAGGTCATTCCAAAAGTCAACAAAAAGACACTTTTTGTCAAGGCAACTTACATCAAGATAAAATCTTCAAAAGAAAAAATGATCAACCTAGAGACTGTAGAGGACATCTCGAGATTTCCAAAAAGTCCAAGATCACCTTCAAAAGATAAAAATTAAGTGAGTTATGACTATTGCAAGTTGGGAAATTTTGAGCAAATGCATGAAGTTCAATTTGAGCAAGCTTGATATTTTGGACTATTGGGCCATGGTTTAAGGTCCAAACGTGTGTTATACTTTTCATACACCTCAGAATTCATTCGTACACCCTTTGACCTTGTTTTATTTTAATTATTTTTATTTTATTTTTGATTTAATTCATTAATAATATAAAATAAAATAAGATAAAATTATATCTTACTACAAGAGTCCAATCCCATTTGTTTTTTCCCTAAAATTTCTCTATATATTCAGACATCAAGACAAGAATAAAGGACACAAACCCTTGCCTCTAAATATTATCAAAAGTAGCAAACTTTTCTCAAAAACCCTAAGTCTTGAAATCCTTATTTCAAACCCATTTCATTACAAAACCTCAATTCCATTCACTTCCAAGAACATTGAAGGGTAAGATTGGATTGGTTGCCATGATCCAAAAGGCCTGAACCAGCATACATGCATCATCGTTTTCCATTATTTCATGATTTTTGTATTTCTGTTTTCATTATGTTTTAACGCACACTAATGCCACTAACATGCTCCTGAGATGCTAATGTGTCGGTTTGAATCATCGCATGAGTCCCATGCTATCTAAACCATGAATGGCCATGATCAAACTGATTCATGTTATTCTTACCATACCTCATAAATCAGGACGAATTAGCCCTAAAAAATGTTCCCATTGGATTTGCAACCCCTATTTTAGGGGGGTAGGACAATATTGGATCATTAACGTTGTGTTTTTTACAAGGTTTAAAATAACAGGTTGCCGGAGAAGACATCCGGAGCTAGGGCTTCGACACTTCTCCGACCAATGTATTTGGTTACATATTATATATTAATCGTTTCAATAATATAAGCGGATGAAATAGCCACCCTAGTGGAAGAAGCGCGCGTGACAAGACATTAGTCTCAAAGGGCCTAGGTTTGATCCAACCTTTTGACACTTTTTCTCCAATATTTCATATGTTTTGCAGGTTGATTACAAAATTTACGGATGCGTATCCTAGCACAGGCGTGCGCTTGGCCTGGTGGTATGCATGCTGCATGATGGCCTTGAGGGCGTGGGCTCAACACCCACCCCTACTCATTTGTTTATTTTTTTCCAATTCTATGTTTCCCACTCTTTTACAAACCCTTTTTCAAAACTTTTTCTAACAAAACCCTAATTTTGTAGGTTCATTTAATTTTTAGGTTAATTTAATTTTTAGGTTAATTAATTTTTAGGTTTTAATTAATTTTAGATCTAAATTAATAAACCCTAATTTAATTCTTTAGGTTTTATTTCTCAAATTAAAATCAACCTAGACTTTAGGGTTTGTTTAACTTAATCACTTAATCAGTTTTTTTAGTTAAAGTCAATTAGGTTTAGGTTAAATCATCAATCATTTTTTCATCAAACAATTTCTCTGTTTTTTCCTTTTTATTGTATCACGCGCTTTATTATTTTCGCATTAGTTTTTCCTATTATGTAATGGCTACAAAATGTAATAGTTTAACCAGGGCTTTATTTGTTTTCTATCTCCCCCAATTTTTGTGGTTTTGTACCCCCTTTGCTGAAGCTCTGTAATAGCGTAGGACTTTTAATTTCTGCCTTTATTGCTTTCCTTATAACTGCTAGTAATTAGGGTATGTATGACAAGCCTAAAAACAATATAGAAAACCCGAATCTCAAGATGAAATAACTGAATCAATACACTCTTCACACTTTCACCTCTAGGGTAACCTCACTCGTTACTTCGGAAAACAATCATATCCCTCGAACATGGGGATGCTTTAGCATTGTCCCTCGATTAAAAATATCATAGTCCCTCGATAACCCTTCAATGCTACCTTCAATGAACGATCTTAGTCCCTTACGAAATTGCTAAAGCGCCCATACGAGTTACCTTTATGACTGTACGATGACCCACACCCGTCCCTCACACATCCAACGATAGGGCTTCCTACTAACTAATGGTAGGATAAAACTATCTAAAGGAGGAGGAAAATAACACAAAAGATCTTTGAGTAGGTAGGTAGCTCGTAATTGCTTGCTCACAAAAAAAAACCTTTTTACACAAAACACTTTTCTGAATATTTTCAAAAACAAACACTTTGTATGTATTCTCAACTGATACGAGAATCATTACAAAGTTGTCGCACTTAGGCATTTTAAAAATATTTTCAAACATATACACACAAAGCATTTCAAAACAAAAGTGAGCCAGCGATTAAGAGCCCGTAGATAACTATGGATGAAAAGGATGCTAACACCTTCCCTTTTTATAACCTACCCCCCAACTCAGAAAATTCTCAAATGTCTTTCCTGTTCTTTTCACCCTTTCCTTATTGGATAAAAGAAAATTCGATGGCGACTCTTGCTATCTGCAACATCTGCAATAAAACGCAAAACCAAGTCAGTTCTCCCACGTATTACAAAACCGGCTACTCTGTTGGGGAGAACTAAAAGTGGGGTTACCTTAGAGTTAGATCACTTTTAAATGCTTTCCTTGTTTGATTTGTCTGATTTATTTTTAAAGGGTTGTTTGGTTTTTTTTTTGCAAAGGTCCTATACCTGGATCTGGGGAACATTTTAGGTAAGTAGTAATAAATCATGGAAACTATATGGCGTATACCGATATGGTTGAGATGATGGCTATGTTAGTGCAACACATTGGTTTGTACTGGTATCCCTTGAGTCAGTTGGGGAGCAAACTAGGTTGTCGCGTGGTGTCATAAGCACTAACTGACCTTAGAACCTTAATTGGTCCAACTTAGCCATTAGAAGGTAGTGAGATAGCTGGATTTGGTGCGGTCCGAAATTGGTTGATACTCGATACTACACTCATTGAGATTTGACTCCCGAGTTTTGTTTGGTGGCAAGTCAGTTGTCGGGCTAGACGAAACTTATGGGAAAGATCAGTGATATTGAGATCCCTAGAACCCGATTACTTCTTTAGGATAGGCTGAGCAAACTGAACTTAAAGAGGGTACTTACCTACAAACCCCATGCAAGCCTTAAACCTAAGGCCTTTGCGCACTTTGCTTATGTTTGATTGTCTATTTGAACATGTTATCATGATATCATAACATCATCATATCATGACTAACCATTTCAAGGATCTAGGGGATTTATCTTTGTTCTGTGTTGCAGGGTCATGGCTTCCAGTCGTAGGAATACCATCCGGATCAAATTCGTAAGGATACCTTCTTGGCTTAAGGAATTGGTCTCAAAGGTTCCCGATAATTCTCAATTCACTAAGAGACATGGCCATCTACTCAATCTAGTTACTACTGGATTTCAGGAAGACATAATGAGCGTTCTTTTCCGGTTCTTTGATCTGAAGCATCACTGTTTTACATTCCTGGATTATCAGTTGGTACCCACAATGAAATAATTATCTAAATTGCTCGAAGTTCCTATTCTTGATCAGATACCCTTCACCAGTCTAGAGCAAGCTCCGAAACCTGAAGATGTTGCAATAGCCTTACATATGAAACGACCAGACATTGTATCTAATTGGGAAATAAGGAACGGAGTCAAGGGTTTCTCTCCTAAATTTATAATAGAGAAGGTTCAGGGATTTCTAGATGCCATGAATTTTCTTGCTTTCAAGGATATGTTGGCTTTGCTGATTTATGGATTGGTACTATTCCCTAACTCGGGCTAATTCACAGATATGAGTGCCATCAAGATATTTCTCACTCATAATCCGACACCTACTTTACTCGGAGATGTCTTGCATTCTCTCCACACCCGTACTATAAAGAAGCAAGGAACTCTTATGTGTTGCATACCACTACTGTCCAGGTGGTTTATTTATCACCTGCCCCGATTAGTGATGAAGAACGAACAAGGTTTAAGGTGGTCTTAAAGGTTGATGTCACTCACTCATGCAGATATCCATTGGTGTTCTCGATCTTAGGCAAATGTCACTATCATTTATTTCTATGGGGAATTTCCTAATGTACCACTCCTTGGTATAAGAGGGGGAATCACTTACAACCCTTCTCTAGCTCTGCATCAGTTCGGTTATGCTTGAAGAGACGGTCCTCATGATATGCTCATCTAAGGTATTATGCTCGACTACGAGAATGATCCTCAGAATTACCATCAAAGATTTGTGCGTGCTTGGGGTGCAGTCAACAAGATTGATAGCAGGACTTTGGGACACAAGAATTCCATTCCTCTAGAGCCTTACCTCAGATGGGTGCGGTCTCATGCTCAAAATCTCAAAATATCATATCCTGCTATCCTTCCAGTAGTCGTAGAGCCTGTTGTTGAAGGGGATGTTTCTCATACTAATCTTCATCCCGATATGGCTACCAACTTCGAAGAACTACAAAAGTATTGGATCCAACTTAAGGAAGAAAGAGATACCTTCGAAGCCTAATTCTATGCTAGTGAGAAGAAATTACTGGAGCTAACGAAACGACTCCACGAAGAATAAAGCCTTAACACATATGTCAACACAAAGAGGAAGCGTCCATGGGAGATTTGAATTTATATTTTGCTATTTTGTAACTCTTTTTTATTAAAAACAGTTGTAATTTGAGTATATTACTAACATTTCTTTTGTTTCCTTTTTGTTTAAAAAAATTTTAATCGCACAATGATCCTTGAAAACATTGAACTTGCATTTGCATATCATGCATCATTACATAACGGGTTTTCCCATACAAGTTTTCTCATCTTCTTGCTGTTTATTTCAGTAAAAGATGGCTCTTGAAAAGACTGTTAAGGAACTCCAAGCTCAGAATGCCCAATTCCAAGAGACCTCCTAAATCTTGCTCAAGGGCATAAAGATATGATGGCGCTCATAGCCAAAAAGAAGAAAACTCGGAAGCCAATTGCTATTCTCAACACGGGAAGAAGATTCAAGGGTCTTGCTAAACGAGTTCAAATTGCTGATATCACCTCCGATGAAGATGATAACCAATAGGAGGATGGTAGAAGTGTCAGGGATGAAGGTGGAAGCAACCTTGGTTTTGGTAAGATTTCCGAGGATGAAGACTATTCTGATGAACAATATCCTCCTGCTAACGACAAATACAAATAACTGGAAGATCGCCTCAAGGCCATGGAAATCCAGAAGGTACCTGGATTGGATTTCAGAGAGTCGGGTCTTATTCCGGGGGTAGTTATCCCTCACAAGTTCAAAGTCCACGCTTTTACTAAATATGATGGTGTGTCTTGTCCGAAACTTCATCTGAGATCTTATGTTCGGACGATCCAACCCCATACTGCTGACAAAAAGTTATGCGTTCACTTCTTTCAAGAATGTTTTTCTGGTACACAACTCGAGTGGTTCTATCAGCTGGAAGGAACCAACATCTGCACTTGGGAAGACTTGGCTGCTGCTTTTTACAAGCAGTATTAATACAATGCTGACCTTGCACCGACTGCGTGCAAATAAAAAAACATGACTATGGGTTCGAATGAAGGATTCAAGGAATATGCCCAGAAGTGGAGAGACTTAGCTGGAAGGGTGCAACCTCCCTTATCTGACCGAGAGCTAGTTGATATGTTCATGGGCACGCTGACAAGTCCGTTCTTTAATCATCTGATTAGAAGCTCCTCATCTGGTTTTACTGAGCTGATTTTAACTGGGGAACAAGTTAAAAGTGGTATTAAGAGTGGAAAAATTCAAGTGGTTGCGTCTTTGAGTGTTGTGAAGAAGACATTCAATGGTAAAAAGGAGACCAATGCTATTTATAGCCAGAAGGGCTGTGGTAAAAATGATCGCAATCAGTCTGTAGGGGCGGTACTAATTTCTAATCATGCACCTGTTCAATAATAACAACAGGGAAATAGGCGTAGGTCAGGCGCTCCGGGAAGGCATTTCACCGAGATTAATATTCCATTGTCTCAGGTGTTATAACATTTTCTAAAAGCGGAACTGATTACGCTAATGGATCCTCAACAAAATCCTAACACCTCCTCTCCTAAGTACAATCCTAACGTGAGATGTGCCTACCATTCCAGCAGTCTCGAGCACGATACCAATAATTGCTGGAGCCTGAAAAACAAAATTCAGGATATGATTGACAACAAGGAGATTGAGTTTGATCCTCCAGAGACTCCAAATGTGATTACCGCGCCTATGCTGAAGCATGACAAAGGCATAAGTGCAATTGATGATATTCTTTATGTTGCTGCTGTAAGTGAATTGGTGACTCCTCTACCAATAATCAAGATGAATCTGCTACAGGCCGGTTTATTTCCAAGTGTAGCGGTAGAAATGTTGAGGCAAAGCCATTGGATTAACTTGACTTGCACAAATCAAATAAAAATCGCCACCGCTCTTTATTGTTTCCAAAGGATTGGGAAAAGAGCGAATAACCCAAAAAAGAGGGGGAGAGAATCTAAGTTCGGGGGTTGGTTATGCAAAGGGAAGGTATTAGCACCCTAAACATCTACGGTACTCCACATGAACCTCTTTGAAAATTTGTGTATTTTGGCTATAAATTTTATATAAAAATAGATGGTGGGTGTAGCGGTAGAAATGTTAAGACAAAGCCATTGGATTGACTTGACTTGCACAGACAAATAAAAATCACCGCGGCGCTTTATTGTTTCCAAAGGAATGGGAAAAGAGCGAATAACCCAAAAAAGAGGGGGAGAGAATCTAAGTTCTGGGGTTGGTTATGCAAAGGGAAGGTATTAGCACCCAAAACATCTACGTACTCTGCAGGAACCTCTTTGAAAATTTGTGTATTTTGGCTATAAATGTTGTATACAAAAATAAATTGCGGGGATGAGAAAAGAAGTATTTTTTACAATTTTTGCACCCGCCGCGGTTGCGAACCTTTAGTGCCTCTGTACCATCTTCTGTGTAATAGGGGATTAGGGTACTCGTAGTTCACCTTTAAAATTTTTAAAACACAAGTGTGTTGGTTAATTTTAAGAGATGAGACACCATCGTTGTATCCGAGTGGAAAAACATACTTACTACCCACGATTATGAGAAAGGAGAATTTGTGTCATCTCAAAGTGGAGGATATAACTTAGATTTTAAAATCTACAAAGCCTCACTCAACACCCAAGTGGAAAGTATCTCACTTCACTACATATTGTAGAAGTATAGTAGCTCGCATCATTACAAGGATTGACAAGAGTCTAATCTTTTGAGAAAATTTTAAAATAAAAAGCCAAAATGGAAAAAATGGTCTGAATGAGATTGATTGACTTTTAGTCTTCTCACAAAAATGTCAAAGTATTATTAAGTTGATTAAAATTTGATTAAGAAAATGTTTTAAAAATGCATAGACCTAAGTCCAAGTTTATTATGAAAGCGGCTCAAGTTTAGAAAACAAGAATAGTTTTGAAAAGGGGGGAGAAGATTTTTTTGAAATTAAAGAAGATGGGAGGAGATGAAGAGACTATCCTAAAGCATAAGGTAAAATCTATGGAAAAGAACTGTCTAACCAACAAGAAGCTAACACTTAACACAATGAGTCAATATATAATTTCCATCCTTTGGATTGAAACCAAGCAAACAAAGATACTAAACCTCTTAAGAATACCAAGCTTCAAATGCATTAAGTCTTCACAAAAATTGTGCAGAGTAACGGCTATATACAGATGAATTCCCGATTACAGACAAAGCATATAATCAGAATAACTTGCATACAAAGAAAACAAACAACCCAGTGTCCTAGGGTAAATACCAAGAACTCCAGAAAAAATAACAATAGAAGTCACAATGTCTCAAGGTAGGTCAAGGTCTCTAATCCTAAGTTCAAGAAGTCCATACCACCAAAATGCCAAGGATAGTAACCAAATAGTCCAAGTAACCTTAAAGTTTTTTATTGTTCAAGTTGGTTATTAGGTATCTTCAAAAAGAAAATGAAAATCTCAAGTTAGCAAAAATAAAAAGACATAAAGATAAATGCTCAAGCGAGCAAAGATGAAAATAGCATGAAATGTAAATGCAAAAATAAATGGTGAGTAAAGGTAAAGGCGTAAAGTAAAAGCATAAACATAAAAGTCAATTGTTAATGGGTTAGAAATTAGAGGTTATTTGAATGACCATCTTGAATCTTGAATTTGAAAACTCATTAGAAGATTGATAAAATCAAAGCCTCTCAACAACAAGTTTCATTTGCTTTTTGTCAAGTATATCATTCATTTCAAATTCTCGAGGCAACAATAAATGATCAACGATGTTTAAATGATTCACTTAGTCCAAATATTATGAAAGTTCATTAGAGGATTGATAAGAACAAAGCTTCCTAACAATGAACCTCAAGGTTATTAGATCAAATGTTTCAAATTAAACATACTTGGGCTTGCAAACATAGGTTTGGGCCACAAATTATCATTTCTCGAATTGAGACCAAATTTAGTGCTATGTTAAGCAATTGTAAGTGGACTTATATAGAAGTCACACCTATTTTGAGGCCGGTCAATAGAAATATATGTGCCATATGTTTGGAGAGATGATATGTAGACCATCCTCTAACAACATGTAACACAATGAGAAAGGGATAAGATGAAGAGGGAGGGGATGCAATGTATGAAATTAGGGTTTCAAATATCATCAACATCATTCATCCATTTTGGTGGATTTGGTTTCTCAACCTATCAACACCCAAGATCCAATGAGGTTGAAGAATTTGTCACCAAATGAAGTCCAAGTCAGAACCAAAATAAAAAAATAATAAAAATAATATTTAATAAAACAAAAATTAAAATGGTTAATAAAAGGAGGATAATTGATAAAATACACAAAGTATATTAAAACACCAAATAAAAATCCTAAAAAAGAGTCAGAAGTCAAACATGATTTAATAAATGTTGACAAAAATTTTAAAATTTTTTTTAAGTCAGAAATTAATTTTAAAAATTGAAGAAAATAAGCCAAATAAACCAAAATTTGTGAAAAATAGTAAAATCATAAATAAAAAAAATGAGGTCATCAATATTTGTCAAGAGGCCATTGGATCCTTTCTTAAATTTTTTAGAATTTAAAAAGGTCAGAAAGTATTTTTAAAATAATTAAAATAAGGCAAACAATGCAAAAATTATGAAAAATATCAAACACTAAAATAAAAATATGAAAAAATATTCATAAAGTCATAAATAATTCAAAGTATTTTTATATATTTTTTTCATAATTTTTGGGTAAAAAATAAAAGAGTTATGAATTTTTAAAGATAAAAGAAATTTAAAAAATAATTTTGTAAAATAAAAAAAATCAGAAAAACCACGTGCGTTGGACCTCTTTCACTTATACACACTGACAGATCTAATGGATCTGAGATGAGGGAGTATCATGGACCCAAGCTAAGGCACACACATACAACACAAGAAAGTCCAACCAATCAAAATAAAACAATTGGCTGAGTGTCATTGGTTGAAGAACAACACGTAGGTCATCTTTAACTTCCAGCCTCCTGCAAGTAGGACAACCCCAAGATCCTTGAATCTGTAAATTTACGCGTTCATAGTGGTACCATTAGATGCGTCTACTTGAGACGATCACAATCATATGCTCGCGAAAAATTTATATAAAGCACAACATAGTTGATTTGGAAAAAACCAGAGATATTTAAAAATGTTAAAATAAAAAATCAGAAGCATCAAATTCATTATTTCACCAAAATTGAGTTAAAAGCAAGTATCAATGAACATCATAGACCATTCGAGTAATTTGAGTTAGAAGATTTGGTGCCTTAAACTACCTGAATGAAGCTAGATGAAATTTCTCTGTAAATGGACTTGGCTAGCACAATTCAGGGCACCTCAAGGCTTGATTCTTCTTCTGTTAGCTTCAGTGAAATTCAAGGATGAAAGATCAATGAAGAAATTGGATTGAAAAGTGGAGAAAAGAGGAATTTGAAATCTCAGAAAAGTGAGTTATGGAGGGATTTTGTCAGAGTGATTTTGGTTGTTTAAGTTTGAGAAAATGAGAGGAGTGAGGTCCTATATTTATAGGGAAGTGAATGGTGCAAAGAATTAAGAGGAAAATTGAAGTTTGGAGGGAAATTGGATCAAGCTCGAAAGTGAAAAAAGTGCGACCCCATGTGCCTCAAAACTCATTCAAATCTTGCGTTTTGATCCTTAATTCAACTTTGGGAACTTTGTTAAACATGTTTAAATAAAAAAACGTGCTAATTTGGTGTTTAGAAGCCACATTATGAATTTCAAGTTCTGACTTTGGAGAAAACTTCAATTTCAAGGTACCATCTTTGAATCCATGGTGTTCACAGCTTAAGGGGTATTAGGGCATGATTCTTAAAGCATTTGAAATATAAGGTCACCACCTTTGGAATGTGCTAAGAGTGGAATCAAATGGATGTTTGAGCTAACAGTTATGATGAGTCAAAGTTGAGAAAAAGATGCTGACTTTTTGTACTTAGAAAAAATTCTAAGTTTTTCTTCAAAAGTGACCTATAATGTTTTGAGTTCAAACAAGGCCTTACTCAAAAATTAAGCTTTGATCATTGATGCTAGATTTAAGTAGAATTCCCAAAGAGAATTGTGAAACTTGGATCATTCAAAAATACCAAATTTTGAAAAAGTTATGGCCTTGTAAAATTGGTGATAATTCATGAGGTGACCTATAATCTTTTGAGTTCTTAGGGCATCTTCCACTCATTTTCAAGCTTTCCACATAAAAGAAGAGTTAAAATTTACATCCTTAATACTATTATGGAAAAAAATGGGCTCAAGGAGATAAAAATTGACCAATTTATGATCTTTTGAAGTCACATAAGGGAATTTGATAGCCTATCTAGAGGACATGTAATCTTTCTTCATCATTAGACATCTTCCACACAAAATTTTCTTGAAACTTTTGAATTTATTTATTTATAACCTTTTAAAGAGAATCATGTATTTGGGATCACTTAAAAATATCAAAATATGAGTAATATATAGCCCTTAGAAGTTCAAAACCCCAGCTCCTAGAGCACCAAAATGACTTGGAAACCCCTTTCAATTTTGACAAAATTTCTTGCACAATTACTTTTTCCTTGTGAATGTAAGTTGTTGTGGATGATAATAAGGACCCATAGCCCCAAAAACCTCTTACAAATATTAAGAAATCAAGAACTTGTCCAATTAGGTCAAACTTTCTCAATCAAACCTTGTATCTTTTGACTTCTTTTGACAAATTGAGGCATGATGAATCACAGTAGACCTTGTCATGATATTACTTTAAAGCATTCTTAATGATAAATATTGAACCTCAATGAAGCTTTGTTGAAGAAGGAATGGAAATAAACTCATGAACCTATGAATCAACCTGATGAAATATGTTGTGCCCTCACCTATAGTATCATAGATTAAAGCAAACATTCATTGCATTTGTTAGTTAAAAGTTAATCAATACAAAACAAATATGTCCACAATATACAATTCAAAGTGCTTGGTGATTCCTCATGAGCAAACCTAAATATAGGTAGAAGAACCAAACCCAATTGTGATTTTGTTATGGTTGAATTGATATGAGATGATATAGGAATCTTAGGGGAAAAATTGGGGTACCATAGTTGCCCTTATTTAAATGTCTTATATCCAGAGATACAAAGGTTAAAATCTTCGTGTCGACGCGATTAAAGATACTTAAATATAAAACAAACCTTGTTTTTGGCCCTAAGATGCCATGCAATGCATATGATTGTGCATGCAAACAGACGAATCCAAAGGTAACACAGGACACCACTGAGGAAACAAAAAATAAAAGATTAAAAGAAAATTAGACCACGAAAATAAATCACTGGTGGACAGAAGACTCGACTTTATTGGGGGTAAAGCCCAAGGAGGAGACAAAGTAACATCAGCTTAAATATTGAGGAGAGAAAATAAAGTTTAACAGTGATCGACAGATAACTGTAAACTATCCACTCAATGAGAAGATAGAAAAAAAGGTAACGTCGACCCACAGGGGGAAAGAAATGGTAGGATAATACCAGAAAAAGCCAATATCAGGGTAGGTCACAAATGACCAGCATCAGTACTTATAAATGGAAACATACGAATTCTTCAGGGTAAAGTGAGTCTCAATGATGAACTATCTCCCATAATGACGAGACTACCATCCATCAGAGTAAACAAACATCAACAACGAACTATCTCCCATAATGAAGAGACTACCATTCATTGGAGTAACAAATATCAACAATGAACTATATCCCATAATGACGATACTACCATTCATTGGAGTAACAAATCTCAACAATGAACTATCTTCCATAATAACGAGACTACCATCCATTGGAGTAACAAATATCAACAAAGAACTATCTCCTATAATGACGAGACTACCGTTCATTGGAGTAATAAATCTCAACAACAAACTATCTCTCATAATGACGATACTACCATCCATTGGAGTAACAAATCTTAACAACGAACTATCTCCCATAATGACGAGACTAGCATCCATTGGAGTAACAAATATCAACAATGAACTATCTCCCATAATGACGAGACTACCATTCATTGGAGTAACAAATCTTAACAACAAACTATCTCCCGTAATGACGAGACTACCATCCATTGGAGTAACAAATCTCAACAACGAACTATCTCCCATAATGACGAGACTACCATCCATTGGAGTAATAAATCTCAACAACGAACTATCTCCCATAACGACGAGACTACCATCCATTGGAGTAACAAATCTCAACAACAAACTATCTCCCATAATGACGAGACTACCATCCATTGGAGTAACAAATCAAGAATCTTCTCTGGGGACTAACAGACTCACTGGGGAAATACAGGTTGCTCAATAAAGAGACCTGCCACTTGCTGTTATAAGAAACCCTGTTGGGAAAAGAAATATGACTTCTATGGGGAAATGCCAATGCAGTCTTGCCAAGGATAAAAAAGTCTTCTCATGCAAAATAAATTCATATTTTCAAACTCGGATGCAAAGCCTACAGAACACAGAATAATAACATTGTCGAGAACCTTAAATTCAAACAAAAAATAAACTGGAATGAAACAGTCAATCAAGATAGAAACTGATGAGAAATAAACTCAAAAGGGAAAATCGGATCTAACCAGCTAATGAGCTGAATAGGAAGATTGAAGCAAAAATATTCCATGAGGGGTAACTCAGTGTGGAAATTGAAAGGATGTACACTTTCTGTTTAAGGTTGACAATCTTTTGGAGAGAGGGTAACATAACTCTATAAATAGGGTAATATGCCAACAAAAATAATAATGAATGAAAATGAGCAATGAATTGTTAAATTCAGCTATGCATGATGTATGTATGAATGTATGAATGTTATTATGTATATGCTGACAACACAGACACACAACACTGAATAACCAGACAAAACCAGCTTGGGTAAAGTCAAAACTCGGCTAAATCACATCCAAGATGAATATTTCACAAGAAAGTAAGCACCAACTGAGGAAACAAATCCCTATTTCATGGCTTAACTTCTGGGAAGAAATATAATCCGAAAGTAATAAAAACAACAAATTAATACAGATACAGGGATATAACATCCTCCTCCAGGCTTCACCGGGGAATACCACACATACTTAAATGGGGAAAATAATGTGTCAATGTCTAGACTTCCATTGGAGATTATAATACTGACTTCACTAAGGAATATGGAAACCACATCATCGAGACTTCAAACGGGGATCTCGTGCTGATTTCAATGGGGAGGACAATACCATAATGTCGAAACCAAAATAAAATTTTCAATACCAAGGGAGATGATTACATAAACTTCCCTAGGGAGAAATTATGAAACCACATGGGCATAACAACTTTCAGAGAGAGACATTATCTCAGCTTTACTTGGGGATTTAAGAAATCAAACAATTCAGCAAAAAGTCAAGATTATGGGGATTTTAAATCAAACCCAGCACTTGGCGGGAGAAAACCCAAAAAGTTGACAATTGTTTCAACACTTCTTAGAAAAGATACTGCCCTTGTCTGGTTTCCTGGGAAACAAACAACAACAATAATGCCATTACTGAAAAGGGAGACATTTTGAAAATGATTCTTCCTTAGCACACAAAGGGAGAAGAGACTTTCGTCGTATGAGAGAAGACCCCACTGGGGAATCTGGGATAGAGGCTTAAAACCCAAAATAAAAATAATCATCCTGGAGGAAAACAAATGAACCAAGACTTGACTGGGGAAAATGGGATCACAAACCCAACACCACACTATACTTTAATTGGTATCATCTCTAACTATTTGAGAAACACAAGGAGATCATGCGCACACCAGCAAGAGTGACCTGAGAGAACCTTCCTGGGGAATACATACTTCCAAAATTTCAGAGTTTTTCCATCATTGGAATCAATATTTTTGTTTTTCTTGAGTCACAAAATCTAAAGTAAAAAGTAATTTGTAAATTCTTTTCAAAAATAATTTTATTATTAAATCTCTTTGTTTTGAAAATTACTATCAATAATAAATGGAGTCTTTGTAAGCAGAATAAAATGAGAATTGCAAAGAATTTGATAAAAGCTCAAACTTTATTAATAGAATGGTAGTCTGCGAATGGCGAGACTCCATAGATGATTACAAAGTTTGGAAAATGGTAATACATTGGAAAAGATATATTGAAATACCATGACCACTATTCTCCCTAAAAACTTTGAATTCCTGAGCAGCGACTTCTGTTAAAGTGTGATGAGGATCCAAGATGATTGTTGCTTCAATGATCAAGTCTTGTCTGACACAGTTACTTGCCAAGAAATCCCTAACTTTTTCCCGGTTGCCCTTGTGGGTTTTCAACCTAGCGGGATAATTTATTCTGTTTGTGTCTCTTATTTTTACCTAGACTTCCCTTTCGGGTTTTCAGCCTATCGAGATGCTCTTTTTTTGCCTAAGCTTCCCTTTCGGGTTTTCGACTTAGCGAGCTGTTCTTTTATTTCTTTAGGCAAAGTATTTCTTGACTGCATCAGCATTCATAGGATGTGGGAACTCCTCGCCATACATAGTTTCAAGAATCAATGCACCGCCAGAGAAGGTTTTCTTAACAATATATGGGCCTTCAAAATTGGGAGTCCACTTCCACTAGAATCAACGTTAAAAGACATGATCTTTCTGAGCACGAGGTCACCTTCTCTGAATTCACGAGGTTTGAACTTCTTATCAAAAGCTTTCTTCATTCTCTTATGGTATAACTAACCATGACACAAGGCTGTCATTCTCTTTTCTTCAATAAAATTCAATTGGTTAAACCTGTTCTGGACCCATTCAACCTCTGACAACTTAGTTTCCATTATCATGCATAAAGAGGGAATCTCAACCTCAACAGGGAGCACTACTTCCATACCATACACAAGAGAGAACGGGGTGGCCCATTTGATGTGCGGACAGATGCACGATATCCATGTAAAGCAAAAGGGAGCATTTCATGCCAATCTTTATAGGAAATAACCATTTTCTGGATGATCTTCTTGATGTTTTTATTAGCAGCTTCAATAGCCCCATTCATCTTTGGCCTGTAAGGAGATGAATTGTGAAGGAAAATCTTGAATTCTTCATAAAGTTCTATCATCATTTTTTTATTCAGATTCGAGCCGTTGTTGGTGATAATCCTGCTTGGCACACCATACCGACATATAAGATTGTTCTTGATAAAGCATACTACCACATGCTTAGTAACATTAGCATATGAAGCTGCTTCCACCCATTTGGTGAAGTAGTCAATTGCCACCAAGAAAAAATGATGTCCATTCAACGCCTTAGGTTCAATCATTCCGATCATGTCAATACCCCACATAGAGAAAGGCCACAGGGAAGAAATAGCATTGAGAAGTGTCGGAGGCACATGAACTTTGTCAGCATATATCTGGAATTTATGGCGCTTCTTTGAAAATTTATAACAGTTAGATTCCATTGTCAGGTAATAGTAACCTGCCCTAAGCATCTTTTTTGCCATCGAATATCCATTGGCATGGGTACCAAAGGAAACTTCATGAATTTCATGCATCAACATGTCTTCTTCGTGTCTATCCATGCATCTAAGTAAGACCATGTCATAATTTCTTTTTTATATCACATCTTCATTGAGGAAAAATCTGCATGTCAACCTTCTCAATGTCTTTCATCTTTGTTTAACGCACCAGCCGGGTATTCCTGAGTCTGGAGAAAATGCTTGATATCATAATACCAAGGTTTTTCATCTGACGTCTCCTCTGTTGCAAACACATTAGCCGGTCTATCCAAATGTCGCACTATAATACGAGGCACATCGTTCTAAGTATTTACTCGATACATAGAAGCCAGAGTGGCTAAAGCATCTGACATCTGATTCTCATCTATGGGAATATGATGGATTTTGAATTTATTAAAGACGGGTAATAATCTTCTATGATAGTCTTTGTAGGGAATCAAACCAGGGTGAGGAGTATCCCATTCTCCTTTAATCTGATTTATTACCAAAGTTGAATCGTCATACACATCTAGAATTTTCATTCTGAGATCAATAACTTCCTCGAGACCCATGATACAAGCTTCATACTCTGCCATGTTATTGGTGCAATCAAATGCCAACCTTACAGTAAATAGGATATACGATCCATGGGGAGTGATGATCACAACACCAATTCCTTTCCCATAAGCATTCACAACTCCATCAAATACCATACCCCATCGGGATTCAGGATCAGGACCTTCCCCAGGAAAAGTTTCATCACAATCTTTTATCTTCTAAAACATCATATCCTCACCAGGGAAATCATCTTTAACAGACTGATAATCATCCATCGGTTGGTGAGCAAGATAATCTGCAAACACACTACTTTTTATAGCTTCCTGAGTATAGTATTCAATATCATATTCAGACAACAGCAACTGCCAACGGGAAATTCTCCCAGTAAGAGAAGGATTTTAAAAAATATACTTAATTGGATCCATTTTGGAAATCAACCAAGTAGTATGATTCAGCATATATTGACACAACCATTTTGTCGCTCAAGCTAGAGCACAACATGTTTTTTCCAGCATAGAATACCATGACTCATAGTCAATAAAATTCTTGCTGAGATAATAAATGGCATATTCTTTTCTCCATGTTTCATCTTTTTGTCCCAAAATACAGCCCATAGAATTATCTAACACTGTCAGATACATAATCAGTGGTCTTCCTTCAACAGGCGGGAGCAAGATAGGAGATTCAAGCAGATACTCTTTAATACTTTCAAATGCCCTTTGGCAATCACCTATCCACACACAACCTTGATATTTGTTTAACAACTTAAAGATCGGCTCACACTTTGTGGTCATATGGGAGATAAATCTAGAAATGTAATTCAAACGCCCGAGGAAGCTTCTAACTTGCTTTTCAGTTCTTGGTGCAGGCATCTCTTGAATTGCCTTAACTTTATCAGGATAAACTTTAATCCATTTATGGATGACAATGAAACCTAACAATTTTCCTGATCGAACACCAAAGGTGCATTTATTTGGATTCAAGCGGAGACGATACTTCCTCAAACACTGACACAATTTTAACAAATCTTCTATATGCCCTTCTTCAGTCTTGGATTTAGCAATCATATCATAAACATATACCTTAATTTCCTTGTGTATCAGATCATGGAATAAGGTTGTCATAGCCCTCTGGTACGTTGCACCAGTGTTCTTCAACCCGAAGGGCATCACTCTATAACAGAATGTTCCCCAGGGTGTGATAAACGTTATTTTTTTCCATGTCCTCAGGAGCCATTCTGATTTGATTATATCTGGAAAATTCGTCCATGAACGAGAATACTTTGAATTTTGTTGTATTGTTAACCAACATATCAATATGCGGCAATGAAAATACATCTTTTGGACTAGCTTTGTTTAAATCTCTATACTCAATGCACATACGAACTTTTCCCTCTTTCTTTGGTACTGAGACAATATTAGCAATCCACTGAGGATACACTGATGTCACAAGAAAACTGACATTAATCTGCTTTAAAACTTTTAATTTTCACTGCCATATCAGGGTGAGTTTTTCACAATTTTTACTTGATTGGCGGGCATTATGGCTTTAACAGCAAATGATGTTCCAGAATATCAGTATCCAAACCAGGTGTAATACAGTGGGAGATCTAACTTTTAGGTTTTGTGTTTTATTGCAAATGTTGCAGATAGGAAGAGTCGCCACCGACTTTTCTTTTATCCAATAAGGGAAGGTGTTAACACCCTTTTCATCCGTAGTTATCTATGGGCTCTTAATTGCTAGCTCACTTTTTGAAATTCCT
Source organism: Vicia faba (assembly GCA_948472305.1). Lineage (NCBI taxonomy): Eukaryota > Viridiplantae > Streptophyta > Magnoliopsida > Fabales > Fabaceae > Vicia > Vicia faba. The sequence goes on along the minus strand of OX451736.1, from coordinate 1,056,654,376 downwards.
TGTGCTTGTGTATGTTTGGAAATATTTTGGAAATGCCTACGTGCGACAATTTTGTAATGATTCTCGTATCGTTGAGAATGTATTCAAAATGTTTGTTTTGAAAATATTTTTGAAATAAAGTGTTGTTTTATGGAAAAATGTTTTGTTTTGAAAAGTTTGTGAGCAAGCGAATACGAGTGATCTACCTACTCAAAGAAGTCTTTAGTCTTTTCCTCTTCCTTTAAATAATGCTACCCTACCATTAGTTAGTAGGAAGCCCTATCGTTGGATATGAGGGACAGGTGCGGGTCATCGTACAATCATAGAAGGCAACTTGTAGGATGCTTTAGCAATATTTGTAAGGGACTAAGATCGTTTACCGAAGGCAGCATCAAAGGGTCATCGAGGGACTACGATCTTCTTTAATCGAGAGTCTTTGCTAAAGTATCCCACGTTTGAGGGGCATGACTGTTTTTTATTCGAGGAAACAAGTGAGGGTTACCCTAGAGGTGCGCGCGTGCGAAGTGTTTTGATTTCAAGTATTTATCTTGAGATTAGGTTATCTAGAATTTTGTTTTAAATCTTTCCATACAAGCCTATTAAGCTAGCAGTTATGTATATATACAGAGCAGAAAAATAAAATTGCGGGAAATAAAATCTACGCTATTACAATGCTTCGGGGATGGGGGTACAAATTTATGAATGTGGATGAAAAGCAATAAACTCTAATTAAAGCTATTGCAGACCATTGAGCAGTTACAATAATTATATAAATGCGAAAAATAAGCAAACGCGCGAAGATGATGAAGAGGAAAAATATTTAAGACCTAAAAAATTCTAAGGGTTTAAGAAAATATTTTTGTTGTTTTTATTTAGAAAAATATTTGGAAGTGATCAATAAAAACAAAATCTAATTCTTAGTTAATTTACAAACTAATCATTGAAAATAAAACAAGGTGATTAAGTTAAATTAATTTTAATTATCAAAAATTAAATTAATTAATTAAAAACCTAAATCTATTTTTTTAATGATTTTATGATTTTTGTTGATTAAATAAAAAAATGAAATTGATTAAAAAAGAAAATAATTAAATTAAAACAAAAAAAGGAAAAAAAATAATGGGCCTGTGTTGTAGAATAAATTGGGGGGTATGGAAAAGAAAAAATGTTAGGCCCAAAACAGAGAAGCCCAGGCGCCTGTTTGAGATCTAGCGGAGATGGTTTTCAGAAGGTGCATCATGGGACACACGTTTGGTGCGTTGGATTTGTCCTTGATGAGATCTGATGGTCAAGATATGAGGTTGCATGATGAGCGTGTATGCTTGGCTCACACTGGACTTGCAATGAAAATGTTAGAAAATAAAATGCCCCACGTCTGGATCGAACCCAGGACCAACCATAGGTATGACTTAAGAGCAAACGCGCTGCCACTGGAGTGGCCGTTACATCCGGTGATAAAACATGTTACATTAAATATAAAGTAAACTCATTTTTGAAAATTTGAAGACGAACTTCATCTTCTTCGCACGAACAACACCATCACCAACATTTTTAAATTTTGTAAAAACTTCATTTCTCAACCATTTCAAAAACTGTAAACACCAAACTTGTTCTAAATTCCACAAGGAACTCAACCATACTATTTATTTTAACTAAAACTCAAAGAATAAAAATAATTTTACTCAGTACCAAAAGTGAACCCTAACTAGTCAGAGCTTTGATTCTCACTCCACAAGCAAAATTAATGAAAGCTAATTACATGGTTAGCTTCAGGGCATTGATATCTACATTTTTGCTTTAGAATGTATTTGCAAATGATGGTTGTATCAAGATATCACAGTTTGGAAAACTTACCTCTTGAAGTGAAAACTCAGAATGCGTATGGATGCTTCCAGGTGAAAATAAATGATGCGAAAAGCTTCCTTGGACCTTGGTGAGTGTGTTATAACCTTCACATTGCTTTGAGGATGGCTGAAACGTTCTACTCAAGTCAAGTTGCAAGGTTAGATTTTGAAAATGGTGAATAATGATGGAGTGATTGCAGAAGTGAAACAGGTGTTTGGATCACTTCTATATGGTGTATAGATGATGTTTGAATGATAAAAAGGGAAAACACACGAGTAGATTGAGAGTTGGCTTCTTAAGGCCCAACATATGCACTAATGGAGTTTTATATGTGATTCTGTGTTTTAGAGTGTTTGAGGGCTTGTCAAATCGTGTCATGGTTTGCAATTGGCCTCTCTATTTATAGAGAAAAGGTTTCTGGGTTGTTAGAGAAGGAATCAGTTCAAATGGAGTTTTCCAACAAAAGTTAGTTTAGTTGGATTGTAAGTGAAGGTACATGAGAGTTATGGTTCCAATGTGAGAATGGCCTGATTTTAGGGGTGCTTTATAGGTTTTATATGATTTCTTCTTGGTGTTGATATGTTTTGAAGTGAGAAGCAACAATGTATGGGCTCAAGGAGTGGACTTTTGTGATTAAAGCAACTTTATCAAAATGGCAAGGTTAACTTTGTGCCTAAAATGGAATGATGCTTTGGACAAAGCTTCTAATCCTTGTGTAATGGCTCAAGATTGTGTGTAACCTTCTGATTATGGATAGATTTACAAGTTTAGAGGCCTGCAAAGTGAGATTGTGCAGCATGGTTATGAGATTTAGTTATGAGTTCATCACAAAAATGACATATAACTCAAGAATGAGATGCCAACTTCATGTCTTCGAATCTCCTAGCTTAAGCATGATCTTTTTATGCTCTTGGACATTTTAGAAATCTTAGAACATAATCTTCAACTTTTATGTTGACCACTTTGGCTAAATAAAATGGTAGCTTGGTGAAAATTTTCCAAGAAGTTGAGATAAAAAACTTATCAAAATTTGTTGAAATTTTTTCTAAGTGTTAGATAAAAATATCACAACTTCATGAGCCTATATCTCTTAATCCAAGCACTTTTTGAGGATCATACCAATTAACAAAGTTATAGAATTCATGAATCCCTACAACTTTCATGTTGAAAGTTTTCATTGAATCTGCTTGTATCTTGAGGAAACTTGCTTGTACGTTAGGTTTTTTTAGGTATAAAACACTTGAATTTTTCTAAGTGTTTGAAAATCTTCAATTTTGAATTTTGTTGACTTTATTGATTATTGATTATCCAACTTGATAATTTTTAATGTTTTGATGATTCTTGATTTTTGAATTCCAATGTTGACCAAAAAGTCAAAGTTTGACTTTTGCGTGACTGTTGACTTTTCATCAATTGATTCAATTCTTCAACTATCAATCACTTATATATTTGGAAATGTCTTGAGCCATATAATTAGGTAAAGATGTTGTATTTGAACTCTTGAGATCATGATTTAAGCCATTAGGTCATGCACTAGGCCAACAGTTAATGATCAGTCATCTTCAATCAAAACCCTAATTTTGCCAATTTTTTACCTTTGATGATTTGAGGGCTTTCCTTGAGGAATCATGATCAACCCATGATCAAATGATGAATATCACCTCAAAATATTGACTTTGACAAAAAATCTTGAAGTTTGACTGTATGTTGACCACAATTGACTTTTTACTCAATATAGTTGATTTTCAATCATCTGAGCCATTGACTGAGCAAACATGTGATACAAGACTTGAAACTTGATATAAGCATTATTTAGGACCTATGATGAAAAATGAAATTCATTTGACACCCTTGCAACCCAATCTAATTTGAGATGCACCAAACCCTAGTTGAAGACCCTTGCTTAGGAAGAGGTTTGACCAGACAACTCTTGAGTGGCTTTGAGTATTTGAGACCTTTTGTGAGCATGTTTTGAAGAAAATGGGAGGGAAAATTTTGGGGTACAAGAACTTCCCCTGTTCAATTTTCTTAAACCCGAAGAGTTAGATTGATATGTCTGCCATTCGTTACTTGAAGGTAAAAGATGATTGAACACTTAAGTGCCCATAAATTTGCACTCTCCGGTGCACGAAGTAACTCTGTTGGTTGATTATACTAGGAATGGGCTTAAAGATGCCATTTGGAGAGGTAATGATGAGTCATCGAAGATGGGCTTATAGATTCCATCCAAAGTAACTGTTGATAGAAATTAGACAAATTCTACGCTTGACTTCAACTGGAAGAAGTATCAAAATAAATCTACGCCCGATTTAATCTGAGCCAAAGGATATCTACGACTATCTTTAACTAGAAGAAGTATCAGAATGAATCTATGGTCGATTGAATCTGATCCAGAAAATGTCTACTGGAAGAAGTATCAAAATAAATCTTATGGTCGATTTAATATGAGCCAGAAGATGTCTGCGTCCGTCTTTAACTGGGAGAAGTATCAGAATAAATCTATGGTTGATTTAATCTGAGCCAGAAAATGTCTATTGGAAGAAGTATCAGAATAAATCTATGGTCGATTTAATCTGAGCCAGAAGATGTTTGCGTCCATCTTTAACTGGGAGAAGTATCAGAATAAATCTATGGTTGATTTAATGCTAGAAAATGTCTACGACTGTCTTTAACTGGAAGAAGCATCAGAATAAATCTATGGTCGGTTTAATCTGAGCCAGAAAATGTCTACTGGAAGAAGTATCAAAATAAATCTTATGGTGGATTCAATCTGATCCAGAAGATGTCTACTGGAAGAAGTATCAGAATAAATCTTATGGTCGATTTAATCTAAGCCAGAAGATGACTTTTTGAGAATGATCCTCTGAGGAAATTGTTGAAATAACCCCTTGTTAGATGTAGCCTTGGAGAAGATTGCCGGGTCATACAAGTAGTTAATGATGTTTGTCTGTTGATTGACCTTTCCTAAAAAGGCAAAGAGTTAACTATATGCTATGTCATGATGTATGAAATGCATTGCATAATGATGTTATCAAAATAATTGAGACTGTGCTATATGCGTTTTGTATGCATATGCTATGATATTGGTAAATGATGTATAAATGTGAAATGTTGTTATAAGTGTATCAATAGTTTCGTATGACATCTTGCTGGAGAAAATGAATCCCTGACTGATGCTGGGATTGAATAACATGTGTAACCTTCAACCTTGTATAGAATGCTTCCGCTAGGCATTCCTGCTTACTATTTGAGGAAATTCCGCTGGGAAATGTTAACTTCTGTTTGGGGAGAATAGTTTAGGAACATTAGTCGTTCATCGCTCTACTGGGGAGTTTAAATTTTATATACCCTTACTGGGGATAAAAGAGTTGGATAACCTTCCGACTCGTCTGGGGAGTTTAATTCTTATATACTCTGATTGGGGATAAAAGAGATGGATAACCTTCTGAATCGTCTGGGGAGGATAAAGTCGACTGATATCTGGTCCGGTTCCAATTTTCATAGCAACTCTCTGGGTATAGTGGCGACTTCACTGGGGAGAGGAATTTTGTCGATGAATCATAGCCATATGAAGAATATACTCGAGCTGGAGAGACTGTAATCTTTTAGGGAAATAAACCCTGTTGACGGAGAAGTACTCTGCTGAGGAAACAATCTTCACTGAGGAAATGAGCTCTGTTGGAGAGAAGAAATCTGCAGGGGCTTTACAATTTTGAAGGAATAAACTCGGCTAGGGAAGAGAATTTCCATGAATTGTACTGATTGGGACTCCGTAGGTTGGTCATATTGCTGGGAAAAAGATCATATTCCTTTATCCGCCAGAGCGGTCTTCCAGGGAATTTGCGGGGAATGTATCTTCATTGAAGATGAATTTGTGAAGATTACTCAGTGGGGATAATCTCATAGAAGTAGCTCTGTAGGGATTTATGCAAAGTTTTGAACACCATCCCAACTCCTAGAGTCTTGAGTAAATGCCTATTCCTGTTTATATGCATATAATTGTTAACAGTTAGGCGTGTTCATATGCATATGTTCATTCGATTTTAGTTATTGGACGTTTTTGCAAACAAAACAGAAAAATTAAAAAACAAAAAGTTTGAATTTTATGGTGTATTTGTATTGATAGTTTGCCTATAACATGCGATTTTGTACAAAGAGACATAAATCCTAGTAAGAGGAAATTGTCACGAACTTAAAAGAGTACAAAGTGACAACAAAACATATAGATATATGGAAATGATCTCGTTAAGTTCCAACTCTGCTATTGCCCTTATGTCTTCGAACATCTCATCCCTTGCTATCGAAAGAAGCTGATTGAACTGATCTGTACCATTTGAACTTTAAACTTTGGTAATAAATCTTGTTGTAAGTGATCCAACGGGACATAGTCGTACGCTTTAATCCCTAAATTTTTCATGTACCCCCCTTTCGGGTTTTCAGTCCACCGGGATACCCTTTTTTGCCCAAACCGCCTTTTCAGGTTTTCGACTTGCCGGGTGTACAATATTTTATATATATCCCTAATTTTTGCCCGAACTCTTTTGGTTCGCCGGGATGCCCTTATTTTTACCTATGCCAATCAACCTAGCGGGTCGTTTTCATGCGTAGTATCTTTTAACTATGTCCACGTTCACAGGATGCGGGAAGTCTTCACCGTCCATGGTGGTTAGTATCATAGCACCGCCCGAAAATACTTTCTTGATAACAAATGGCCCTTCGTAGGTGGGAGTCCATTTGCCCCTGGGATCACCTTGCGCTAGAATGATGCACTTTATCACCAAGTCACCAACCTGATATACCCGATGCTTGATTTTCTTGTTGAATGATTTGATCATACGTTTTTGTTACATCTGACCGTGATAGACAACCGCAAGCCTCTTTTTGTCAATCAGATTCAACTGGTCTAGCCTGGTCTGAATCCACTTGTCTTCGTCTATGTTTGCCTTTTTCATAATCCTCAGAGAAGGAATCTAAACTTCGACAGGTAGGACAACTTCCATTCCATAGACCAGAGAGAATGGGGTTGCCCTAGTTAATGTTTACGCTGAAGTGCGATAGCCATGAAGAGCAAATGGTAACGTCTCGTGCCAGTCTTTGTAAGTCACAACCATCTTTTGTATGATCTTCTTAATATTCTTGTTGGCGGCTTCCACTGTGCCATTCATCTTTGGTCGACACGGAGAAGAGTTATGGTGCTTGATCTTGAATTGCATGCAGAGTTCAGTGATCATAGTGATGTTGTATTTGGTACCATTGTCCGTGATGATTCTCTCGGGGATGCCATATCGACAGATGAGGTTATTCTTAATGAATTGGGCCACAACATTCTTGGCAACAGAGGCGAATGAAGCTGCTTCAACCCACTTTGTGAAGTAGTCAATGGCAACAAGAATGAAGCGATGCCCGTTAGAAGCAGTAGGCTTGATTTCTATGATCATATCAATGCCCCACATTGCGAATGGCCAAGGAGCAGTCAAAACATTCAGAGGAACTGGAGGCACATGAACTTTATCAGCATAGATATGGAACTTATGACAAGTTCTCGAGTGGTGGTGACAGTTGGTTTCCATAGTCGACCAATAGTAACCTACTATCAGAATCTTTTTAGCCATAGTATGCCCGCTGGAGTGAGTACCAAAGATGCCTTCATGCATATCCTCCATAATTTTCTCTGCTTCCTTCTTGTCCATACAACGAAGCAGAGTTGAATCATGATTACGCTTGTACAAAATTCTATTGCTCAATAAGAAATTAGCCGAGAACCTCCATAGGAATTTCTTTTCATTGATCAATGCCCCTTTATGGTATTCTTGAGCTTCAAGGTACCTTTTCACTTCATGAAACTAGGGTTTTTATTCTACTCTATCAGTATCAATTTCGTAGCAATGTGTCGGTTCGTTGAATCATTCAATGGTAATTCTGGGAGCCTCATTGCCCCATCTGACCTTGAACATGGATGACATGGTAGCTAATGCGTCCGCCAACTAATTCTCTTCTCTTGGGATATGCTCAAAAGTAATCGCTTGAAAGTAAGGTATCAAGGTTGGCACGTGTTCTTGGTAAGGGATAAGATTCAGATGCTCTGTATCCCATTCTCACTTGACCTGACTGATTACCAAGGCTGAATCCCCATATACACTCAAGAGTTTGATTCTCAGGTCAATAACAACTTTAATACCCATGATGCACGCTTCATACTAAGCCATATTATTGGTGAAAGGCGTATGACAACCTTGGGGAGTAATAATTACAACACCGATTCTGTTATCAAGTGTGTTAGAAGCTCTATTGAAAACCATAGTCCATCAGGATCCTAACTCAGGTCCTTCATACGGTCCAGGTTCTTCACAATCTGTAATTAGCATGATGTTCTCATCCGAGAATTTGAAGTTCATAGATTGGTAGTCATCTACAGCTTGATGCGCCAAATGATATGCCAGTACAATTCCTTTGATTTCCTTTTGAGTGGTATACTGAATGTCATATTCTGTTAGGACCATTTGCCATCGGGCTATTCTTCCGGAGAGAGCTAGGTTTTCGAATATGTATTTGATGGGATCCATTTTAGAGATCAATAAAGTAATATGAGTCAACATATACTGTCTTAGTCGGCGAGCAGCCAGTGCCAAAGCGTAGCAAGTTTTCTTGAGCAGTGAATATCTTATTTCACAGCCGGTAAACTTTTTGCTAAGGTAGTATATTGCATGCTCTTTTCGACCAGACTCGTAATGCTGCCCCAGTACATACCCCATTGAATTCTCTAGCACTGTTAGGTACATTATTAAAGGTCTTCCTTCAAATGGTGGCATTAGAATCAGAGGTTCTTGTAAGTACTTCTTGATTTTATCAAAATCTACTTGACATTCTTCGTTCCATTTTACTACTTGATCTTTCTTCAGCAACTTGAAGATTGGCTCACAGGTAGCAGTGAAATGAGACATGAATCGGGCAATGTAACTCAGTTGAACTAAGAAACCTCTGACTTCCTTCTCAGTATGGGGAAACAACATTTCTTGAATAGATTTAACTTTTGCAAGATCAAATTTAATTCCTTTACCACTGACAACGAAACCCAGGAGTTTACCGGATCTCACTTCAAAAGTGCATTTGTTCGGATTTAGCCTTAGTTTGTACTTCTTCAGCCTTTCAAATAACTTATGCAGATGGTCAAGATGTTCTTCTTTAATTTGTGATCTGGCTATCATATCATCGACGTAGACCTCTATTCCATGATGAATCATGTCATGGAATAAAGCTACCATGGCACAATGATAAGTTGCCCCGACGTTCTTCAACCCAAAAGGCACGACCTTGTAATAGAAAGTGCCCCACTGTGTGACAAAGGTAGTTTTCTCCATGTCTTCGGGTGCCATCTTGATCTGATTATACCCCTAGAAACCGTCCATGAAAGAGAATACCTTGTGTTGAGCAGTGTTGTCGAATAAGATATCAATATGCAGAAGTGGGAAGTCATCTTTGGGGCTCGCCCTGTTCAGATCCTTGTAATCTACACACATAGGTACCTTGCCATATTTCTTTGGTACCTGTTGTACCCCAAAATTTGCCCTTCCATATTCTTTCAAGGTTTGTTAAGGGTCATCTTCAAATGGTTCAAGACTACTCAAAGATTGCACAGTCCAAATGCCTCCTAAGCCAGTCAAAATTAGGGTTTTGGTTCCCTCAAAGAATTTGAGGTTTTCAATGGCTCAATCAAGTCTCATATGCCTATATACATTTTCAAACATCTACATGTCAAGTTTCAAGACTCACAGAGGCAAATTGCACAGTCAAAAGCCCTATTTGGTTCACAGTCAACTATAGGGGTAAAATGGTCATTTTACAGTCAAAAGTCAGAATTTTTGGTCAACATATTATTTTGAGCTCACAAACATCATTTGATCAAGTATTGATCATGATTCCACAAGCACGGCTCAAAAATCATCAAGATGCAAAAAGTTACTATTTTTGGACAGCTGAAAAGTCAACTGTAACTTGACCAAGGCATAACTTTTTCATGGTTCATCATAAAAATCCCATCCAATGCTCATTTTGAAGGGGATGACATTTCCTACAACTCATCTTCACATTCCAAGTCCAAGAAATTCTCCCACAAAATGTTATCAATTTCTACATTATAGGTTAATTTCAAAAGTCAACAAAAATGCACTTTAAGTCAAAGACCATAACTTGAGATTGGTAAATCCAAATGACATGGGACCAAAGGCATTGGTTATAGGACTTCAAGACCTTTCCAAAATGTCTAAGAACATGTTCATAGGATCAAAATTGAGCAAGATATGCATTGGAGAAGTTGGGAAATTTTTGTGAATTTGCAAAAGTCAACTTTGCTCAAAATACCTTATTTTTGCTAATGGGCCTCAAATTTCTTCTTGAAACTTTGTCCGAGGCTTATGCACGACCCATTGAGATTAAATTGAATTATTTTATTATTTTATATTAATTAATTGAATTTTTAATCAATATTAATTCATTTAATTAATTTAATTGTAGGAAAATATCAAGATATGGTTTTGCAATCTTTTCATGAAGCAAATATGACCTACATATGCTGGAGATTTCGTGTGCACATCAAGGGGACAAGGATCTCTCAATTTGGCAAGATTTTTCAATCAAAAAGATGCAAAAAGATATGATTGAAAATCAAATATACAAATAATAATTCCATGGATCTTTTGCCCAAGGATTTAACCTAATTCAGTCCTCTATATGTACACAACCTAAACCTATTCATGGACACGTGAGAATTGCTGCAGAAAAGCCATAAGAACATTGAAAAAAATCAAAGAAAACTCAAAAACTGTTTTCAATCTTCCAGGCCAATTCAAGGGCTTTTGTGGGTTCAAATACATTGCTGGAGGTTCCTAGGACAATTTGCAAGCAATTTCCAGTGTCATAGCTCCAAGAATCACTAGTTACAGTCGCACGGTTTGCATTCTTTTGTCATTATCGAAACCCATGATTCATGAGCATTTGATGTGATTTATGGTTTGTTTTGCACTGCTTGCATCCATATAAAGCTATTGGTATCAATTAATTGGATTATAATGCACGGAATTATGAATTACCATTAACGATTTTTAGGGTTTTTGAGTTCTCGGATTGAGGCTTTCCCATGCAGGAAAAATTGGAACCTCTAATGCCTATGGTTGTAATCGTTGCAACTAGACGAATTCAACCCTACCCTCGCGAACAATTTATGTTGAACACAACCCTGTTCGCTATTATTCCTCATGTTAGATTGTGGGGGTTAAAAACCCCCGCTATCCATTTATTTTTACAGGTACATGGCGAAGAAGATGAAGGCGTGTAAGCATATCATTGGGCAGTTCAAATAATACGCGCGCGATTTTGTTTGTACAGCGCATGTGATTATTTTTATATATTATTTTCACTTATTATCATACTAACAAATGCAGGCAAGTGGTTCAGTGGTATGTGCATTGGCTGTGAATCATTGGGACCTGGGTTCGATTCCCAGGTCCACCCAAAATTCTCATAATATTTTTTCCAACATGTTCATATGCAGGATATTCAAAGGCGTTCCACCATGGACTCCTACATCCCAGGTGCCATGTGTCCTTAAACAGCAATCCAAAGGCCCTGAGAGAGGGAACACCATGCTCCCTAGTCAACCACGCTCTGGACAGTTCAGGAAAGTCAACAAAGGCTTGATGTTAGTGGGCCTCAGATTGCTAACAAAACCTCCTATTGGGCCCATCACCCCCTGGTTTACTATTCTTTTTTCATTTTCTTTTTCCTTTTATTTTCTTTAATAACTATTATTATTATTTAATTAATTAATTAACAAATCAATATTTTTCATAATAAATTCAGACCATTAAAATGTAAATATTTTTTATTATTATTAATTATTAATTTCACCTTAATTATTATTTTGTAAATAAATACTAATAAATTGATTTAGTTTAATTAGGGTTAATATTGAATATTTTAATAAATAAAATTAACATAGAATTAGGGTTTTTCTTTTGACACTTTTAATTTCTTTTATTTTATTTTCATTAAAAACATTAAAAACATAAAAAATACTTTTTTCTTTTAATTATTCAATTAATTAGTTTTTAGGTTTAATATTTAATTTAATTGCAAAAAAGGACCAAACTTCAATTCTTTTCTCAAAAAGGGTCAAAACCCTAAGGACGTCCCGATTCAATTTCTTTGCGCGCACTTTATTATTTTGATCATATTGATGTATCTGCTCCGAGAATGTAATGGATAATTAGGACCCTTTTACCGCTTTCTTTAATTTCTCGTATTTATTTTCAAGGGTTATGTTTTTGGCGATGTAAATACCCGACGCCTTGTAATAGCGTAGATTTACTTTCCGCACTTTATTTTCCGCACAAATATTAACTGTTAATTATGCATGCAAGATTTGCCTGAAAAATAAAACCAACTCGTAGCTCACCATATAAATGTGCAAAGATAATCTTAAACATGAAACCTGACACACTCGCACATGCCACTCCTAGGGTACGCCTCACTTGGTTGCCTCGGCGTGGTCATTGAGTATAGGGTGTTTTAGAGGTCGCCCTCCTGTCTAAAGATCCAGTTGCCTCGAAACGGTTGCCTCGGATAAAAAGGATCTAGGACATTAGGGTTACCGCTAAGGAGTCCTACTATTGCTTTGGTTACCACATTGTCCCTATAATCGAATTGACCCGAATAACTCCGACGACGGTGCTACCTACTTTTCAATAGTGGGATAGTACTGTCTAAAGGACATTTACACAGCTTAATTCCTTAGAGTAGGTAGATTTCTCCTGGGTACTTGCTCTTTCAAAACAAAAAAACAACTTTTCGCACCTACACTTTCAAAAAGTTTTCAAACAAACACTTCATACACTCTTGAGGACTGATACAAGAGTTACCTAGAAGTTTTCAAAATGAAACTTTTTCAAAACCCACAAACACAAGAAAAGCAAACAATTTTTGAAAACATAGTGAGCAAGTACCTAAGAGCCCGTGGATAACCACGGATAGAAAGGGTGCTAACACCTTCCCTTTCTATAATCTACCTCCCGAACCGAGAAACATCTCGAAAAGGAATTTTGCTGTGCTTTTGTCCTTTCCTTGTTGGAGAAAATAAAAGACGGTGGCGACTCTTGCTTACCGCGACATTTCGCGAACCAGTATTTCAAAACAGTCAGTTCTATTTCCACCGATCACAGTACCAGAACAAAATTTGCAATCCATTGAGGATATGACTTTACTGCTAAGAAACCTGCGTTGAATTGCTTCACAATCTTGGCCTTGATCTTCTCTGACATCTCAGGATGCATGCGATGAACTTTCTGTTTAATTGAAGAACAACCCTTTTTCATCGGTAGATGGTGAACCATAATATCAATATCGAGTCCTGGCATGTCTTCACATGACCAAGCAAATATCTCAACATAGTCGTGTAACATCTGAATCAATCTGTTCTTGACACTGTCCTCTAAGTTGGCGCCTATCTTGACCTCTTTTCTGTCTGTCTCAGAACCCAAGTTTACCACTTCGATCGACTCTTCGTGCGGTTGGACAGCCTTTTTTTCTTGTATTAAAAGTCTGGCAAGTTCTCCGGGTATTTCACAATTTTCCTCACCTTCGTCCCCGGCTTGGTAGATCAGATTTTCAAAGTCATAAGCGGCAATAGCAGAATCGTTATCAACGAGATCCATAGTGGATTTGGATCTGCAATGTAGTGTGTGGGTGTGTGTAAGAACACATAGCTATTCAAAAATGCAATAAAGTAAAAGAAAGATAGAGAGTGTAAAATTTGAATGCAAAACGTCCAATGTTTTCATTAAATGAAAGTATGACATATGAAATGAAAACCCTTAACAAATGAACCATTTTTCCCCGGGCAAGACACAAGGTTTAAAGTCATCGTTTTAAAAGAAATTACATAACCAAACTTCTTAAAGAAATACAACAGAAATATCTATTATGACTGACTAAAGGAGATGGAGATAATGTCTTCCACCTTCCAGTTGCTGAGCCCATTGCTAATGGTACGAAAGATCCAACTGTCGAAGTCATAATCACTGTCAGTATCCTCTATATCATTGACTCTGTTATTGCTGATACGGAACGGAGGTCTTCCAGCCCGAGCGCGGAGAATAGCCCTTTGACCCTCTACAGTAAATCCCAAACCAAACCTATCATATTTATAGGGAATATTAGGAAGCTGACCCCAAATAGTACAACCACCTTCTTCTATAGTAGCTTTGGCATCTTTCAAGGAAGCCATCTTATGTGGAACCTTGGTAGTCTTTGGAATGGAAGAAACATCTTTAATAGAAGCATGGAAAATCACTTAAAAGGTTTGACATGGAGTCTCAATAAATTCTCCATCCATCTCCACATACCAGAATGAATTCAGGTGGTTGACCATGTACTCCTCTTCTCTGCAGACAGTAACAATCTTTCCTTTCACAAGATACTTTAATTTCTGGTGCAAAGTGGAGGTGACAACACCTTCCCCATGGATCCAGGGGCGTCCTAATAGACAAGAATAAGCTGGCTGGATGTACATTACATAGGAGGTGGATTCAAAGATCTGTGAACCCATTTTGATAGGAAGATCCACTTCTCTATATACCTTTCTTTTGGACCCGTCAAAGGCTCGAACTATAATGTCACTGGGTTTCAACACAACATCTTCACAATCTAGTCTGTCAAGAGCGCCATTTGGCAGAACATTCAGAGAAGAGCCAATATCAAATAACACATGAGCCAATATAGTGCCCCTGCATTCAATGGAGACATACATGCCCTATTATGATTTCTCCCCTCCAGAGTCAAGTCAGCATCGGAGAAGCCTAATCCATTATCAGTTGTTAAACTAGCCACGTAACTTCCAAATTGATCAGCCGAAATCTCTTGAGGTACATGAGAAGTCTTCAAGAATTTTACTAAAGCCTGCGCATGGGCTTCAGAACACAGTAGCAAAGATAACATGGAGATTTTGGACGGGGTCTGCCCCAGCTGTTCAACAATTTTATAGGTGCTCTTGCAGATGATTTTCAAAACCTCTTCCAACTCTTGTCCAGAGGTGTCATTGACTGTAGCTTCTTTTTGCGCCTCTATCTGAGCAGGCTCTATCATTGGCTCTTTACCCCGAGCCTTGGCCATCGTCTTGGTAACTGTGACTTGAACAGGTGGAGAGATTTCCAGAGAGAATCCTTCTGCTTCTAGTAATTTTGCTGGTCCCTTCAATATTAGGATCAACCTCTTCATCATCTTCATCAGACAACTCTTGTTTAATAACATGGTAATAAACGTCAGACCTATAATTCTGTGCAATAGCCTTCTTCGAGGAATATGGGATGGGCTCGGGTGTTGTAATGATTAAAGGAGCAACTTTTGGATTGACATTAATCCTTACAGGATCCTTGGAAGTCATCTTGAAAGGAGTACCAGATATGGCTAACAAATCTCGGCGCAAATTATTAGCATACAAAACTTTCTCAATCAAAATTACATGTTCATCAATCAGGCACTGAATGCCTTCCTTCAGTAACCCGTAACCATTGGGTTAAACTGCACAACAATAACATTCTTTAACACAACCCGAAAATAAACTGGCTTGTAGAAAATTCTTCTTGACTGTTGAGAGAGGAGTAACCACATCACTTACGGAGGTAACATACAAAACATCTTCAATAGCACTTATGCCTTTGTCATGCTTCGGCATAGGAGTAGTAATCACGCTTGGAGTCTCTAGAGGATCTAACTTAATTTCCTTGTTATCAATCATGTCTTGAATTTTGTTTTTCAGGGCCCAACAGTTGTTGGTGTCGTGCCAAAGATTGTTCGAATGATAGGCACACCTTGCATTTGGATTGTACTTTGGAGAGGATGTGTTGGGATTAGCAGGAGGACCCCAGAGTGTTATGAGTTCAGCCTTTAACAAATGTTGCAATGTTTGAGCCAATGGCATATTAATCCTGGTGAACTGACTCCTCGGAGCATCTAACCTACGCTGGTTGCCCTGTTGTGATTGTTGAACAAACGATGGATTAGAGATCAACACCGCAACCACAGACTGATGGAAGTCATTTTTACTGCGACTCTTCTGGCCATAGACAACATTGGTTTCTTTTTTACCACCGAACGACTTCTTCATATCATTAGAAGTTACAACCATTGGAATCTTCCCACTCTTGATACCACTTTCAACTCTTTCTCCTGTCAAAATTAGCTCAGTAAAGCTAGATGAAGAACTCCCAATCAGATGATTAAAGAATGGGCCTGTTAGACTACCCATGAACATTTCAACTAATTCTCGGTCAGACAAGGGAGGTTGGACCCTTCCAGCTAAGTCTCTCCACTTTTGGGCATACTCCTTGAACACTTCATTTGAGCCCATGGACATGTTTTGCAATTGTGCACAAGTCGGTGCCAGGTTAGCATTATATTGATACTGCTTGTAAAAAGCAGTAGCCAAGTCTTCCCACGTGTAAATGTTAGTTCCTTCCAGCTGATAGAACCATTCAAGTTGAGTACTGGACACATTTTCTTGAAAGAAATGGACCCATAATTTCCGGTCAGCAGTATGAGGTTGGATTTTTCAAACATACGACCTCAAATGAAGTTTGGGACAAGAGACCTCATCATATTTAGAGAAGATAGGGACCTTGAATTTGTGAGGGATGACCACCCCCGAGATCAAACCTAGTTCTCCAAAATCCAATCGAGGCACTTTTTGGGTTTCCATAGCTTTGAGACAGTCTTCTAACTACTTGTACTTGTTATCCGCAGGAGGGTACTGTTCGTCAGAGTACTCTTCATCTTCAGAACCCTGATTTTTTTTACCTTCACCCCTGACACTTCTACCATCCTCCTCTTGGCTATTGTCTTCCTCATAAGAAACATCATCCACTCGAAATGGTTGAGAAAGACCTTTGAATATTCTCCCTATATTAAGGATAACAACCCGCTTCTTAGTCTTCTTTTCTTTAGCGAGGAGCACTATCATCTCTTGTTGCCCTTTGGCCAGATTTAGAAGAGTCTCTTGAAATTGTGCATGCTGAGTCTGAAGATCCTTGACAGTTTGTTTGAGGGCCATCTTATAGTGAAATAAATAGTAAATAGATGAGGAAACCCCTATTGGAAAACCTGTTTATGAAATGATGCATGATATGTGGATGCGATGTTTTCAAGAACCTTAGGAGATTTAAATTTTCTATCCAAAAGGAAACAGAAACAAATATTTTTATTAGTAAGTTCAAGATTACAATTTCCTCTTAGGCTTAAAATGAAAATAAAAAGGCCTCAAAGAGACAACAATATGAACTTCTAAAGCCTAAGACTTATGTCTCCCACAAACGCTTCCTCTTCGTGTCGATGTATTCATTAATTCTTTTCTCCTCGTGAAGTTGCTTTGTGAGCTCCAACACTTTCTTCTCACTTGCGTAGAATTGAGTTTCAAAGGTGTCCCTTTTCTCCTTGAGTTGAATCCAGGACTTCTGCAATTCTTCGAGGTCAGTGGGCATGTCTGGATGGAGGATGGTGCGAGAAACGTATCTTTTGACAATAGGCTCTATGATTACCGGTAGAACAGATGGATATGGAATCATGAGGTATTGAGCGCGAGGTTGCACCCATTTGAGATAGGGATCCCAAGGGATGGAATTCTTATGTCCTAAAGTCTTGCTATCAATCATGTTTACCATGTCCTAAGCACATATAAACCTTTGACGATAACCTTGAAAATCGTTCTCGTAATCAAATACAAAACCCTAGATAAGCATGTCACGAGGACCATCTCTTCGAGCATAACCAAATTGCTGTAAAGCTAGAGAAGGGTTATAAGTAATATCTCCCCCAATGCCAAGGAGTGGAGCATTATGGAATTTCCCATAACATTCAATGATAGTAACATCTTCCAGAGATCGGGAACACCAATAGATATCTCAATGAGAGAGCGACATCATCCTTTGAGACCACCTCAAATCTTGTTCATTCTTCACTACTTATCAGGGAAGCTGAGAAATAAACCACCTGGATAGTAAAGGTATGCAACAAATAAGATTCCATTGCTTCCTCATAGTACGAGTGTGAAGAGAATGCAGAATGTGTCCAAGCAAAGTAGGCACAGGGTTACGAGAAAGAAATATTTTGATGGTGTTCACATCTATGAGTTGGTATGGGTTAGGGAATAACATCAAACCATAGATCAACAAAGCCAAGATTTCCTCGAAAGCTTGAAAACTTATAGAATCTAGAAACAACCGAGCCTTCTCTAACAGAAATTTAGCAAGAAAACCCTTAACCCCACTTCTTGTTTCCCAATTAGATACAATGTCAGACCGATTCAGATCTAAGGCTGCTGTAATTTCTTCAGGTTATGGATCCTTCTCTAAACCGGTGAAAGGTATCTGATTGAGAACAGGTACTCCCAGTATTTGAGATAACTCCTCCATTGTGGGCACCAACTGATAATTGGGAAAGGTGAAACAATGATGGGCAGGGTCAAAGAACTGGAATAAAACACTCATCATGTCTTCTTCAAAACCCGAGGTAACCAAATTGAGTAGTCGGCCATGCCTCTTGGTGAATTGATATATTTCAGGAACTTTTGAGACTAACTCCTTAAGTTGAGAAGGTATCTTCACAAAACTGATTCAGATAGTGTTTCTGCAGCGGAGGCCATAACCTACAAAACAGAACAAAGATAAATCCCTAGGTCCTTGAAATGGTTAGTGAAAATGATATGGTATGATGTCATGATGTCATGATGTCATGTTCGAACAATTAATCATACACAAACAAAGCACACAAGGCCTTAGGTTTAAGCTTGCATGAAGTTTATAGGTAAGTACCCTCTTGAGTTTTAGTTGGCTCAACCTGTCCTAAAAGAAGTAACCGGGTTCTAGGAATCTCAAATCACTGATTTTTCTCTCAAGCATTGTTTCACACAAGCATCTAATTTGTGACCGAAATATCCCGAGAGTCCAATCTCAATGAGTGTAGCATCGAGTATCAACCAACTTAAGTCTTCACTAAAGCCGGCTATCTCACTATTTTCTAATGGCTAAGTTGTGTCAACTAAGATTCTACAGTAAGTTAGTGATTATGACACCATGCGGTAGCCCAACATTCTTCTTGACTGACTCAAGGGACACCAACACCAACCAAAGTGTCACACTAACGTAGCCATCGTTTCAACCATATAGGTCTATGCTATACAATTTTCACGATCTATTGCTACTTATCTAAAATGCCCCAAAATCTGGGTATAGGATCTATACAAGAAGTAAAGCCAAGCATATCCCAAAATGTAAAGCATACAAGGAAAACAAGTAAAGAAATAAAGGTAATCTAGCTCTTAAGGTAACCCCACTTTTAATGTTATGTCCCCAGCAGATTCGCCAGTTCTGTAATACGGTGGGAGAACTGACTTTTGGGTTTTGCCTCTTATCGCAAATGTTGCGGATAGCAAGAGTATCCACCGACTATTCTTTTATCCAATAAAGGAAAGGGTGAAAAGAACAGGAAATACCTTTTAGTAATTTTCTGAGTAAGGGGGGTAGGTTATGAAAAGGGAAGGTTTTAGCACCCTTTTCATCCGTAGTTATCTTAGGACTCTTAATTGCAAGCTCACTTTTTGAAATGCCTTGTGCTTGTGTATGTTTAGAAATATTTTGGAAATGCCTACGTGCGGATAAAATTGTTTTTTTGAAAATATTTTTGAAAGAAAGTGTTGTTTTATGGAAAGATGTTTTATTGTGAAAAGTTTGTGAGCAAGCGACTACGAGCGATCTACCTACTCAAAGAAGCCTTTGTTCTTTTACTACTCCTTTAAATATTGCTACCCTACCATTAGTTAGTAGGAAGCCCTATCGTTGGATGTGAGGGATAGCACGTGTCATGGTACAGTCATAGAAGACAACTTGTAGGATGCTTTAGCAATTTTCACAAGGGACTAAGATTATTTACCGAAGGCAGCATCGAAGGGTCATCGAGGGATTAAGATCTTCTTTAATCGAGGGTCTTTAATAAAGCATCCCACGTTCGAGGGGCATGACTATTTTTTATCCGAGGCAACAAGTGAGGGTTACCCTAGAGGTGTGTGTGTGCGAAATGTTTTGATTTCAAGTATTTATCTTGAGATTAGGTTATCTAGCATTTTGTTTTAAATCTTTCCATACAAGCCTATTAAGATAGCAGTTATGTATGTATACAGAGCAGAAAACTAAAAGTGCGGGAAATAAAGTCTACTCTATTACAATGCTTCTGGGATGAGGGTACCAATTTATGAATGGGGATGAAAAGCAGTAAACCCTAATTAAAGCTATTATAGACCATTGAGCAGTTACAATAATTATATAAATGTGAAAAATAACTAAACGCAGAGATGATAAAGAGGAAAAATATTTAAGACCTAAAATATTCTAAGGTTTTAAGAAAATATTTTTGTTGTTTTTATTTAGAAAAATATTTGGAAGTGATCAATAAAAATAAAATCTAATTCTTAGTTAATTTACAAACTAATCATTGAAAATAAAACAAGGTGATTAAATTAAATTAATTTTAATTATCAAAAATTAAATTAATTAATTAAAAACCTAAATCTAATTTTTTTATGATTTTATGATTTTTGTTGATTAAATAAAAAAATGAAATTGATTAAAAAATAAAAGAATTAAATTAAAACAAAAAAAGGAAAAAGACAACGGGCCTGTGTTGTAGAAAAAATTGGGGGGTATGGAAAAGCAAAAATGTTAGGCCCAAAACAGAGAAGCCCAAGCGCCTGTTTGAGATCCAATGGGGATAGTTTTCAGAAGGTGCATCATGGGACACACATTTGGTGCGTTGGATTTGTCCTTGATGAGATATGATGGTCAAGATATGAGGTTGTATGATGAGCGTGTATGCTTGGTTCACACTGGATCTGCAATGAAAATGTTAGAAAATAAAATGCTCCACGCCTGGATCGAACCTAGGACCAGGCATATGTATGACTTAAGAGCAAGCGCGCTGTCACTGGGGTGACTGTTACATCCAGTGATAAAACATGTTGCGTTAAATATAAAGTAAACTCATTTTTTGAAAATTTGAAGATGAACTTCATCTTCTTCGCGCGGACAACGCCACCACCAACATTTTTGAATTTTGCAAAAGCTTTATTTCTCAACCATTTCAAAAACTGTAAACACCAAACTTGTTCTAAATTCCACAAGGAATTCAACCATATTATTTATTTTAACTAAAACTCAAAGAATAAAAAGAACTTTACTCAGTACCAAAAGTGAACCCTAACTGGTCAGAGCTTTTATTCTCACTCCGCAAGCAAAATTAATGAAAGCTAATTACATGGTTAGTTTTACGACATTGATATCTACATTTTTGCTTTAGAATGTATTTGCAAATGATCCTTGTATCAAGATATCACAGTTTGGAAAACTTTCCTCTTGAAGTGCAAACTCAGAATTCATATGGATGCTTTTAGGTGCAAATAAATGATGCCAAAAGCTTCCTTGGACCTTGGTGAGTATGTTGCAATCTTCACATTGCTTTGAGGGTGGCTGAAACGTTCTACTCAAGTCAAGTTGCAAAGTTAGATTTTGAAAATGGTGGATGATGATGGAGTGATTACAAAAGGGAAACAGGTGTTTGGATCACTTCTATATGGTGTATAGATGATGTTTGAATGATAAAAAGGGAAAACGCACAAGTAGATTGAGAGTTGGCTTCTTAAGGCTCAAGATAGTCACTAATGGAGTTTTCTAGGTGATTCTGAGTTTTAGAGTATTTGAGGGCTTGTCAAATTATTTCTTGGAATACAAATGGCCTCTCTATGTATAGGGAAAAGGTTTTTGGATTGTTAGAGAAGGAATCAGTTCAAATGGAGTTTTCAAACAAAAGTTGGTTTAGTTGGATTGCAAGTGAAGGTACTTGAGAGTTATGGTTCTAATGTGAGCATGGCCTGATTTTAGGGGTGCTTTGTAGGTTGTAGATGGTTTCTTATTGGTGTTGAGATGTTTTGAATTTAGAAGCAACAATGTATGGGCTCAAGGAGTGGACTTTTGTGATTAAAGCAACTTTATCAAAATGACAATGTTAACTTTGTACCAAAAATGGAATGATGCTTTGGACAAAGCTTCTAATCCTTGTGTAATGGCTCAAGATTGTGTGTAATCTTATGATTATGGATATGTTTACAAGTTTAGAGGCCTGCAGAGTGAGACTGTGCAACACAGTTATGAGATTTAGTTATGAGTTCATCGCAAAAATGACCTATAACTCAAGAATGAGATACCAACTTCATGTCTTCGAATCTCCTAGCTCAAGCATGATCTTTTTATGCTCTATGACATTTTGGAAAGCTTAGAACATGATATTCAACTTTCATGTTGACAACTTTGGCTAAATCAAATGGGAAATTGGTGAAAATTTGCCAAGAAGTTGAGATAAAAAACTGATCAAAATTTGTTGAAATTTTTTCTAAGTGTTAGATAAAAATATCACAACTTCATGAGCCTATATCTCTTAATCCAA
The DNA here is from genome assembly GCA_948472305.1 of Vicia faba. Classification (NCBI taxonomy): domain Eukaryota; kingdom Viridiplantae; phylum Streptophyta; class Magnoliopsida; order Fabales; family Fabaceae; genus Vicia; species Vicia faba. The sequence goes on along the minus strand of OX451736.1, from coordinate 1,056,632,020 downwards.
GCACTTTTTGAGGATCAAACCACATTAAAAAAGTTATAGAATTCATTAATCCCTACAACTTTCATGTTGAAAGTTTTCATTGAATCTGCTTGTATCTTGAGGAAACTTGCTTGTACGTTAGGGTTTTTTAGGTACAAAACACTTGAATTTTTCCAAGTGTTTGAAAATATTCAATTTTGACTTTTATTTACTTTCTTGATTCTTGATGATCCAACTTGATAATTTTGAATGTTTTTATCATTCTTGATTTTTGAATTCCAATATTGACCAAAAAGTCAAAGTTTGAATTATGTGTGACTATTGAGTTTTCTTCAATTGATTCAATTCTTCAACTATCAATCACTTGTATCTTTGGAAATGTCTTGAACCATGTAATTAGGTAAAGATGTTGTATTTGAGCTCTTGAGGTCATGCTTTAAGCCATTAGGTCATGCACTAGGCCAACAGTCAATGATCAGTCATCTTCAATCAAAACCCTAATTTTAGCAATTTTTGACCTTTGATGATTTGAGGGCTTTCCTTGAGGAATCATGATCAACCATTGATCAAATGATGAATATCACCTCAAAATATTGATGTTGACAAAAATTATTGAAGTTTTACTGTATGTTGACCATGGTTGACTTTTTACTCAATACACTTGATTTTCAATCATCTGAGCCATTGACTGAACAAACATGTGATACAAGACTTGAAACTTGATATAAGCATTATTGAGGACATATGGTGAACCATGAAAGTCACTTGATACCATTGCAACCCAATCTTCTTTGAGAAGCACCAAACCCTATTTGAAGACCCTTACTTAGGAGGAGGTTTGACCAGTCAACTCTTGAGTGGCTTTGAGTATTTAAGATCTTTTGTGAGCATGTTTTAAAGAAAATGGGAGGGAAAATTTTATGGTACAACACCAGGCATGTCTTGGTATGACCAAGAAAATATGTCCACATACTCTTTCAACAATTCAATCAACTTGCTCTTTACATCGGGATGAAGCAATGCTCCACTCTTGACTTCTTTCAGATCTTCCTATGAACCCAAATTAATCGTCTCTAACGACTCTTTATATGGATGAGTGGTACTTTCCTCACACTCAAGCAACTGTGAAACCTCTTCTGGGATTTCATCATATTCCTCTTCTCCAGCCACATACGCAAGATATTCAAAATTGGGAGAGGTTGGAGAGTCATTGTACTCAACGGTTTTTTTAATTAATCTGCACATATAATTTATGATTGCTTTTAGAGACTGACACATATAACAAGTGATTATGCAGATTCAATTACAATTATTATTTATTTTGAAAGGATTTTTATGATTACCATTTTCCAAAGAAAAAGCATAAAATAAATACACAATTTGGGAATCAAAGACAACTTTTATTAATGATTTTAAAGATCAAAGCAACAAATATGCCCATACAATATCAATACTTTCACCTTGGAAAAAGTGAAAGATTTTTGAAAAGATTAACAAAAAATAAATTACTTTGAAATATGAATGCAAGAGGGAACATTAATAGTGATCCAATTTTGGACTCTGACTCCATGTGTCACATAGTTCTGCATCTTTTGCTCTGCTTCGCCTTCCAAAATAGCATTGACCCTAGGAACAATTGGAGGAAGATAACCTTAACTGTGAAATATGTCTTGATATTTTCCCAAAGCAGACTTCAGCTTCATAACCTCACCTTTATTACTCTTCACAGAGAATCCCAAACCAACTCTATTTTTATTCACAGGTGGATCAACAATCTGCCCTCACACCTTACTAGGGACATTAGGCACTACCCGTTGAGCATCCTTAAACGAAGCTATAGAATTCTTATTTTCCCTTACATTATCAATGGATAAAGCTTGGAACTAAGTTCCAATAGAAGCTTCATCTGCTTCCACAACACTGAAAGAGGATAAATGAGATATTAACAAAGCCTGTTCTCCATTTATGATGACCACCTTTCCTTCATGAACAAACTTCAGCTTCTGGTGCAAAGTTGAAGTAACAGCCCCTGCCTCGTGGATCCATGGCCGTCCCAGTAAATAGATGTAAGCGAGAATAATATCCATAACCTGGAAAGTAATCTGAAATAAGTGCGGGCCTTTATGAATATGCAATTCTACTTCTCCGATGACAAACTTCCTCAATCCATCAAAAGCTTTCACAATTATGCCACTCGAGCACATGGGAGTTCCTTGGTACTTCAACTTCATGAGCATGCTCCTCAGTATGATATTTAAAGCTTACCCATTATCAATTAGCACATTGGACAATGAATAGTTCTTACAATTCATGGAGATATGGAGAGCCAAGTTATGATTCCTTCCTTCATTGGGAAACTTGCCATCACAGAAACTCAAGTTATTACAAGATGTAGTATTTCCTACAACAATGCCGAATTGGTCCAGAGGCATATCACTTTCCACGAAAACTTGATCCAATACTCTCATCAAAGATTACCTGTGGGAAGAAGAGTTCATTATCAAGGCTAGAATAAATATCTTTGATGGAGTCTGTAATAGTTAATCTACGATCCTGTAGCCGCTCATCTTGATGATCTTCAATATATCATCCACATCTTTTTCCAAAGTAGCACCACTAGATTCCCCCACTGATTTCTTAGGTTCAATATTTTCAACAACCCTTTTATCAGCATTAACATTTCCTCAAATGACAGGTGCAAAAACACAGCCACTGCTGGTCCATCCCTAAGTAGGTTGAGCCTATCTTTGTTTATCTGTGTATGTCCTTTTGTCTGTTGTATTCTATATGTTGTATATATGTTTGTATGGATTTTCCTGGTTTTCAGGGTTCTTGGTGATTTCTCATAAGTCCTCTACCCAGACATGGGAAAACTTAAGATAGAACGGGCGGTATAGTCATGTTAACTTTGAGGGAGTAATCCCAAAAAAGGAGGCATGAGATCCCCCACTCAGTGGAGGCCCTTTTGACTGTAGTGTCATTTACCGAGTAATCGGGAAGACACGCTGCTTTCAACCTGGGAGTCTACTAAAACTGAGTACCGTAGAACCCTTAACCCATCTTGGCCTTTTAGGTGTAGTGCGGAAACTAGGATAGAGTAATCCGGAAATAGTTGTCATGCGATACTACACTCATACGAGTTTTTCCTGAGAATATTACTAATTACCGAGTCAATCGGGATGTTGGTAATATCCGAAGGAAGGATGTAGACTCTAGGAACCTCTTAGAACCTTGTTCGACAGGTGATAAACTATTATACCATACATTCTGGGTAGTACCTTTGACCTCATGCTCGAGACGTAGAACCTATAAACCCCCCATGTTTGTGATCTTGTATGTGATTGGCGCATCATGCATTCATGCACCCATGAGCAACCTTTAAAACATGTGTTTCAAGGGACTTAAAGTTGACTTTTTTATGAATATCTCAGGTACTGTTTGACCATTGATTCTGGAAAAAGAAAGACTCGAAAGTAAAGTTTCAAGGATCCTAAGATAGATGATTTGATGAGTCTAATTCCTAAGATCGAGAGTTCTGCTGATTTTTGGAAGAAGCATGAATCTATCGTATCTCTTGTGAAGCTCAGGATGAAGGAGGGTATTCTCTCGACTTTGGTCTAGTTCTATGATCTGATGTATGGGGTTTTTACTTTCCTTGATTATCAGCTGATTTCCACATTGGAGGAGTACTCTTACCTACTGGGTTTACCTGTTATCGACCGTGTTTCTTTCACCGGTTTGGAGGGAGAGCTTAAGTCTCATGAGATTGCTGCTGTGATTCATTTGGGGAGGTCTGAGATTGAGGCTCATATGACTACCAAGGGAGGAATCATAGGATTACCTGCTCAGTTTTTATTATAGAAAGCTCACAACTTTGTTAGGATGATGAGTACAATTGCTTTTGAGGCCATCTTTTCTCTACTTTCCTACGGGTTATTCTTATTTCTGAACGTCAATAGATTTGTGGATGTCAATTCCATCAGGATCTTTTTGATTGGGAGTCCATTTCCTACATTATTAGGAGATGCTTATACTCCATTCATCTTCGGAATTTCTATCATGGAGGGATGATCATTTGTTACACGCCTTTGTTGTATCAGTGGTTTATTTCTCACTTACCTCGGGCCAATGCTTTCTAGGATATCAAGAAGGAACCTCGTTGGGCTCCGAAGATTATGGCCCTCACTCATTCTGACATTTTTTGGTATCATCAGGCTTACTATGATGTGGAGATTGTCGATAGTTGTGGTAGTTTCCCCAATGTACCTCTTCTTGGTACAAAGGGAGGAATTAACTACAATCCCGTTCTTGCACGATGATAACTTGGATATCCGATGAGAGATAAGCTAAATAGTATTTATCTGAGTGGTTTCTTTCTTAAAGAAGGAGAGGATCATAAGGAAGCTAAAGAGGAGACTGCAAAGGATTGGCTCTATATTCACAGGAAGAGTAGAAAGGACCTGTGACCTAGAGGAGCTGTTTCTTTGGAGCCTTATCTCCAGTGGGTAGAGGCAAGGGCAATCCAGTTGAAGATGCCATATTCTCATGAAGAACCTGTACCTGATATGTTTGTGAAGACCATTCCTCCCCTTTTAGATGACATGGATGAACTTCAGCTCACCCTAGTCAGGATGCAGTAGGAAAAGGAGGATTGGAAGAATAAGTGTCAGACTTTAGAGATGTCCTACCGAGAAGACTTGAAAGAGAAATATGAACTGATTAAGATTCTTGAGAGTCGTGTTGTAGAGACGATGGAGAAGCAATGGGATTTATTTTCCTCTAGATCTCTATCAATACTTAGTCATTTACTTCTTGACTCTGGTGATTGGAAAGAGGTTGCCAACAGGTATGCAGAAGAGAACAAGTAGTTGAAGGCTTAGATTGCAAGACTCACAGAAAAACATCAGTGTGTGGGGTGATCTTTATCATCTTTTCCTTCTTAGGATGTTAGATTCTATATTCTCTTGTACTTGGGATTGTTGAAACTTGTACTAAAAAATTTGTAATCCATTTCTAAGTTATTATAATGAGATTTTCAGTATTTCAAAATGTGTTAGTACTTTAGTATTTTCAAATTGGCTATAATTCTTTGAGTCCCTTGAAATATTAATAATAATAAAATAAATCATGTGCATTACATATCATGCATCATCTTGTACATATTTCTTGCATTTCTATTCATACCCAAGTGTCTTATTGAGTTTCTCTACTTTGTTCAGCAAGTTGTCTCACTGGTATAATTCTTAGGCTAATTCCTAGAAGAAAATGGAGAATCTTGAACAAGAGAATCGCGAGCTGCGCGACGAAGTTACTGCTTTGAAGGCCAATATGGCCAATCTGTCTGCCTTGATGGAATCCTTGGTGGCTGCTCAGAATCAGCCACCACTTGTTCCTCCTTCTACTCAACCACAACAAACAACGGTCAATTCTGAAGCTCCGTTAGTTCCCATTTTTGTTATTCCAGTTGCTGCTACACAAAACCGTATGCCTCAGGGTTACCCGTGGGGGGTGCCGGAAAATTTCATGCCAAAAGGGTATAATCTTGATGCTCAAGTCACTCCAGTTGTTCAAGTTGCTGCTACACCTCCACCTCTTGTGGTGCATGTTACTCCTGCTGCTAGAAATGAGATCCGCTATACTGCACCTCCTTTGGTGAATGCTGCACCGTTTGTTAATGATGAAGTTTATCATATTGTTCCTCCACCAAGTGAAAGTATGGGTTTCTACGACCGGTTGGATGAATTTCAAGACTAGTTCAATGAGATTCAAAAGGAAATGAAGGCCCTTCGAGGAAAAGAATTGTTTGGACAGAACGTCAGTGAACTCTGCCTAGTTCCCAATGTAAAGCTGCCATCAAAGTTTAAAGTGCTGGAATTCGAGAGGTACAAGGGAAAATCTTGTCCTCGTGACCACCTCATGATATATATCAGAAAAATGTCTACCCATACTAATGATCAGCGTTTTCTCATTCATTTCTTCTAAGATAGTTTAACTGGTGCTGCTCTGAAGTGGTATATGAGTCTGGACAGTAGTAGTATCCATACCTTCAATGATCTGGGAGAAGCCTTTATCAAATAGTATAAGTACAATATGTTCATGGAACCTGACCGTGACCAGTTAAGGGAAATGGCTCAGAGTGACAATGAGTCGTTCAAAGAATATGTGCAGCATTGGCGTGAGGTAGCTTCCCAGGTGGTACCACCTATGGGAGAATAAGAAATGACCAAGGTCTTACTGAAAACCCTTGGATCATTTTATTATGAAAGGCTGGTCTCCAGTACACCGAGTGATTTCACCGAAATGGTGAGCATGGGTGTTCATTTAGAAGAGGCTGTTAGAGAAGGGCGCTTGATAAAGGATGAATGGACAAAGAAGTTATCATATGGGTTCTCTCAAAAGAAAGAAAGCGAAACGAATGCTGTTATTGGGGAAAGGAAGATTAGGCCACATAGAAGACATCATCAGTACCAGTAACATGTTGCTTCTGTTACTCCAGTTGTCAATGTAGCTCTAACCACTGTTGCCTATCAAAGACCACCTCCTCATGGAAATCAAGGGCAAAGTAAGAAGAGAGAGGCTTTCGACTATATTCCAATGAGTTATGTAGAGTTATTCCAGGCTTTGATTCAGAAGAAGTTTGTTCAGACCAGGCCGCCCCTTGCTATACCTTCACCTTTACCCTAGGATTATAAGGCATACCAGATGTGTGCTTTTCATCAGGGAGCCCCAGGGCATAGCATTGAGAATTGTTATCCTTTGAAATCTGAAGTACAAAGGATGGAGAGATCTGGCCTCCTATCCTTTAAAGATGTTTGCCTTAACGTGAAAGATAATCCTTTGCCAAAGCATAGAGGAGCAAATGCTGTAAACATGGTTGTGGGTTATCCTGGGGACTTCCAAATTTTTGATATCAACCCGGTTAGAGGAGATTTGGTAAAAAAGCATGCTAACCTCTGCAAATTCAGCTACTATATGCATGACCATGCTGGTTGTGGTATTTCTAGAAGAGGTTTCACGGTTGCTTGAGCGCGAGGAAAGTACCATTGAGCCATATGAAGAGCATTAGAGACAATTAATTTGGGTTCAGAGGAAGATCCGAAAGAAGTCAAGATTGGAGCATTACTTTATCCTGACATAAAGAGCAGGTTGATTGAATTATTTAAAGATTATGTGGACATCTTTGCTTGGTCATACCAAGACATGCCTAGTTTGGATACTGATATTGTGGAACATCATTTGTCGCTAATGCCAGAATACCCGCCAATCAAGTGGAAATTGCAAAGAACTCAGCCTGATATGGCAGTGAAAATTAAAAGTTTTAAAGTAGATTAATGCCGGTTTTCTTATGACATTATTTTAACCTCAGTTGATTGCTAATATTGTCCCAGTACCAAAGAAAGACAAAAAAATTCGCATGTGCGTTGATTGTAGAAATTTAAACAAAGCTAGTGCAAAAGATGACTTTCCATTGCCACATATTGATATGTTGGTTGACAGTACAACAAAATTCAAAATATTCTCGTTCATGGATGGATTTTCCGGATATAATCAAATTAGAATGGCTCTTGTGGACATGGAAAAAACAACATTTATCACACCCTGGGGAACATTCTATTACAGAGTGATGCCCTTCGGGTTGAAGAACGCTGGTGCAACGTACCAGAGGGCTATGACAACCCTATTCCATGATCTGATGCACAAGGAAATTGAGGTATATGTTAATGATATGATTTCTAAATCCTAGACTGAAGAAGGGCATATACAATATTTGTTGAAATTGCTTCAGCGTTTGAGGAAGTATCATCTCCGCTTGAATCCAAATAAGTGCACATTTGGTGTTCAATAAGGAATATTGTTAGGTTTCATTGTCAGCCAGAAAGGGATTGAAGTTGATCCTGATAAAGTTGAGGCAATTCAAGAAATTTCCGCACTAATAACTGAAAAGAAAGTTAGAGTCTTCCTCGGGCGTTTGAATTACATTTCCAGATTTATCTCCCATATGACTGCGACGTGTGAGCTGATATTTAAGTTGTTAAATAAATATCAAGGTTATATGTGGAAAAATGATTTACAAAGGGCATTTGAAAGTATTAAAGAGTATCTGCTTGAACCTCCTATCTTGCTCCCGCCTGTTGAAGGAAGACCATTGATTATGTATCTGACAGTGTTAGATAATTCTTTGGGCTGTATTTTGGACAACAAGATGAAACAGGGAGAAAAGAATATGCCATTTATTATCTCAGCAAGAAGTTTACTGACTGTGGGTCGCGGTATTCTATGCTATAAAAAATATGTTGTGTTCTAGCTTGGGCGAAAATACGGTTGCGATAATATATGTTGAAACATACTACTTGGTTAATTTCCAAAATGGATCCAATTAAGTATATCTTTGAAAAGCCTGCTCTTACTGGGAGAATTTCCCGTTGGCAGATGCTATGTCTGAATATGATATTATATACCGTACTCAGAAGGTTATAAAAAGCAATATGTTGGCGGATTATCTTGCTCACCAACCGATGGATGATTATCAGTATGTTAAATACAATTTCCCTGATGAGGATGTGATGTTTTTGAAGATAAAATATTGTGACGAACCATTGCATGGGGAAGGTCCTGATCCAGAATCCCGATGGGGTATTGTGATACGGTGGCAGGACCGACTGTTATACTGGTTTGCGTTTTGTGTTTTTTGTTCGCAAAATGTCGCGGTAAGCAAGAGTCGCCACCGACTTTTATTTCATCCAATCATGGAAAAGGAAAAAGAATAGAAAAAACCTTTTTTCGAGATATTCAGAGTACAGGGGGTAGATTATAGAAAGGGAAGGTGTTAGCACCCTTTCTATCTGTAGTTATCTACGGGCTCTTAGGTACTTGCTCATTTTTCAAATTGCTTGTGTGTGTTTGTCTTGAAAATATTTTTACTTCGAGATAACCCTTGTATCAGTCCTCAAGGATGTGACAAAGTTTGTTTTGAAAATTTGTTTTGAAAGGTGTTTGTGTGAAATTTTTTTATCGAGCAAGTACTTAAGAATCTACCTACTCGAAAAAAGATTGTTTGTTCTCATTTCCTTTAGACAGCGCTATCCGACCATTAAGGAGTAGGTAGCACCATCGTTGGAGTTGTAAGGGACATTCGAAAGGGACGTACGGTCACAAAAGCAATGTTATGACACCTTAGTAACCATCCTAGAGTCCTAAAGATCTTTTATGAGACAACAATCGAAAGGGTCATTTTTTGATCTTTTGGGACATAAAGGATAGCCACTAAAACATCCTATGCTTCATGACCATTTACCGAAGGCAACCGAAGTGAGAGTATACCCTTAGAGTTAGCATGTGCAAGTGTGCTTTTTTAGTTAATGTTATCTTTGCACGTTAGGGTTTTCTAACTGTTTTAATTTTTCATGCAAATTCTCTTTCGCATACAATCCTAGGCATACATCTAGCAGTTTGATATTTGTGGAAATTAAAAGCGGAAAAGTAAATCTAATTATTACAAGGCTTCGGGGAATGGGGATTACATAACCAAAACTTGGGGGGAAATTAAACAGTAAATAAAACTCTAGTTTAAAAGACTATTACAACCTCAGAGCAACTACAAAAATATAATGAAAAGTACGTACGACAAACGTAAATGCGAGAAATTAGGGTTTTGACCCTTGACAACCAAATTGAATTTAATTAAAGAAAAAAAACATTTTTTTGTCATTTTTATTTAAGGAAATAAAGAATAAATTGCAAAATATCCTAATCACTAATTAAGTTTTAATTATGAAAAATCATTAAATTAATTAAAAAAAACAATTAACTTATTTTTGTGTTTTTATTTTGAGAAGGAATTAAAATTAAGAATTAAACCTAATTTCTATTTGATTTTAATTATGAAAAAAAAGATTTAAGTTAACCTAATTAAACTAATTAATGCAATTAAATATTTTATGAAAAAAAAGACTAAACCTAATATTGTTTGTGATTTTCTGATTTTTATGTTTTGATTAAAAATGATTTTTGGAAAATAAATAAAATAAATAAATTAAAACAATAAAAAGAATTGAAATAAAATAAAAAAGAAAAGATTGGACCTGTGTGGTAGAATGCAGACTGGGGGGTGCATTGCCAAATTGTTAGGCCCAAATTGATTGGCCCATGTTCCTTGCGTGTGATCCCATGTCGATTAGCTTCAGAGAGTGCACCATGGGCTGCTGTGGTTGGACGCTGGATCTGGACCAAGGGATGATCCAAAAGGTAGGATTTGTGAGCGTATGATGGACGCATGGAATGGTGATGTACTAAATCTGTAGTAAATTGTTAGGAAAATAATAAAAGTGTGAATTAATAATTAAAAACCTAACTCTAATTAATTTACAGGTTAATTATGAAATAAAATTAATATTGATTAAATCAAAACAACTTTTATGTCAAAAATTATTTTAATTAATTAAAAGCCTAAAACTAATATTTAATGATTTTTTTGTGATTTTATATGTTAATTAAATTAATGATAGAAAACAAACAAGTGAAAAATAAATAAATGAAAAGGGTTAGAAAAGAAAATAGTCAAAAAAGTGAAAAATGCATGGGGTGGGTGATGAATCCATGTCCCTTGGGTCACAGTTAGGCGCCTCATCCACCAAGCAAAGCTATTATTTGTGATTCAAACCTGTTCTACGTAACAACAAGAACTCATTTGGACAGTTAATAAACATTAGCAATGCATGAAATTAATTATATGAATGTTTGAAAGAAAAGCAAATCGGAGAAGATGAGTATGCTTGTTTCAAGCATCAATGGCCATGACTTTCGACCTATTCTTACCCTTAGATACCTCAGGAATGATTTGTAATTGATGGCTTGGACTGAAAGTGGCTGGATCTCCGGTTTTGACTTTGCACTAGTTTTGACAAAATTTGAGGTTTTTAGAGAGTGTTCTTGGAAAGCCAATTTCGTGCTCCCTAGTGTATGAGGGTGTTGTGTTTATATAGAGGAGGAATTTAGGTCAAAAATAATGGAAGAAATCTCAAGGTATCTTGAGGAATTATGAAGATTTGATTTGATTTTGGCCTTGTATGATTTCTTCCCAAAATAGCTTCAATCATGACTTTTTCAATCTAAATCATCCTTGCACGAATTACATGCCGTGCTAGCTATATATGGACCTATAATGTGCACAAAAAATCCAAGATTTGATTTGATTTTATTATTTTACCATTTAAATTGATTTATTTTGATTTAAATGAATAAAAAATCAAAATAAATAATAAAAATAATAAAATAATAGGTGGATAAGCTCAGGGGTCGTGGGTCATATTAGAAACAAGTTTCAAGCAAGAAAACATGGGCCCCTTTAAAAAAAATGCAATTTTGATAAATGTTGACTTTTGACAATTTTTTTCAAAAATGGCCAAATTTGACAATGTATATCTCTCTCAATTTTGACCCTAGGAGGGTGTTCTTGGACTTTTTAGAAAGCCTAGGATGTCTCCTAACCAACCCTTTTGGTTTCATCTCAATTGTATCTTCCATGTTCATGTATGAAGCTTTGACCCAAAAGGTGTTTTTGTTGACTTTTCAAAAGGACCTATAATGTAGAAATACATATCTTTTGATGAGTGAATATTTTGAACTTGTGGGATGAAGATGAGTTGTAGGGAACTGCATCCTCTTCAAAATGAGATTTGGATGGAAAATTTCTGATAAAGTATGAAGAAGTTATGCTTGGTCAAAGTTGGGTTAACTTTTCCTGCAAAACCCTAATTTAGCAACTTTTGGGTTTTGATGAATTTGGAGCATTCCTTGGGGAATCATGGTCAACCCTTGATCAAATGATGGAAGTCACTTAAAAATGTTGATGTTGACCAAAAATCTTGAATTTTGACTGTATGTGGTCACAGTTGACTTTTGACCTAATACAGTCGATTCTCAAGCATCTGAGCAGTTGACTGAGCAAACTTATTGTGAAAGGAATGAAACTTGACATGTAGGGTCTTGAGAACATATTAAAACCTTGGAAAGCATTTGAGCCCTTTTTGGTTCACACATCTTGATGAAAGTGGAAACCCTAATTTGAGGTATACTGCCTTAGGAGAGAGTTTGTCTGGTCAACTCTTGGACTTCCTTTAGCAATTTGGGGACCTCCATTGACATTTGTTGAGTAAAATGGGAGGGAAAATTTTGGGGTACAACATATGCCCCTGTTCAATCTTCTTAAACCTGAGGATGTAGGTTGGCTGTTCTACCTTTCGTGATCTGAAGGTGGAAGATGATTGAACACTAGAGTGCCCAGAAATTTACACTCGCATGAAGTGGCCCTTGATTTGTGATATCAGGAATGGGCTCACAGATGCCATTTAGAGGTTGATGATAGAAGATTATCGGAGATGGGCTTAAAGATTGCATCCTGGATGTGGCATAGAATCGTCGGAGATGGGCTTAAAGATGCCATCTAGATAATGTGGATTTCCTGAGATATTCCTTTGATGAGAATCCCTGCTTCTGTCGTTGAGGAGGAATCCTTTCTGGGATACTGTACCGGCAAATGAGATTCTGCTTAATGAAGCGGGCAACAACATTCTTAGTAACGAATGCGAAGGAAGTTGCTTCGACCCATTTTGTAAAATAATCAATGGCCACTAGAATTAAGCGGTGTCCATTGGAGGATGTAGGCTTGATCTCCCCAATCATGTTGATTCCCCACATAGCAAAGGGCCAAGGAGCTGTCAAGACATTTAAAGGAACCAGAGGTATATGCACCTTGTCAGCATAAATTTGACACTTATGACAAGTCTGGGAGTGTTGATAGCAGTGTGCTTCCATGGTCGACCAATAATAGCCTGCCCGTAGGATTTTCTTTGCCATCGTATGCCCACTGGAGTGGGTGCCAAAAGTTCCCTCATGTAGCTCAGCCATGATCTTTTCAGCCTCAATCTTATCCATACAGCGGAGCAGAATAGAGTCATGATTGCTCTTGTACAGGAAGCCATTACTCAGGACTAACTTAGCAGAGAATCTCCTTAAGAACTTCTTATCATTGATTGAAGCTCCTTCCGGATATTCCCGAGCCTCGAGATACCTCTTGACTTCATGAAACCAAGGCTGGTCCACTACTTCTTCAGTATTAATCTCGTGACAGTGTACTGGTTTGTCCATTCGTTTGATGGTAATCTGGGGAGCCTCATTATCCCAATTAAGTTTAAACATAGATGACATTGTGGCTAGATCATCTGCTAGATGATTTTCTTCTCGCGGGAAGTGCTCGAAGGTGATCTGCTCAAAATGTGGTAGCAATGTCAAAACATGTTCTTTGTAAGGGATAAGGTTAGGATGCTTAGTGTCCCACTCTCCTTTGATCTGACTGATGACCAAAGCTGAATCTCCAAACACATCTAAAGATTTGATTCCCAAGTCTAAGGCAGCCTTGAGACCAAAGATACATGCTTCGTATTCTGCCATGTTGTTCGTACAGTTGAAGCAAAGTCTGGCAGTAAAGGGAATATGACACCCTTCTGGAGATATGAGTACAACGCCGATACAATTACCAAGTGCATTGGATGCCCCATCAAAGAACAGGGTCCATCAGGATCCTTGTTCAGGTTCGTCATATGGTATGATTTCTTCACAGTTGTCTAATGTCATGATGTCTTCATCCGAGAATTCAAACTTCATGGACTGATAATCTTCTACAGCTTGATGAGCAAGATGATCAGCTAGCACACTGCCCTTTATAGCTTTTTGGGTAGTATAATGGATGTTATATTCTGTTAAGATCATCTGCCATCTAGCTATCCTCCCAGACAGAGCAGGCTTTTCGAAGATGTACTTTATCGGATCCATCTTAGATATCAACAAAGTGGTATGAGTCAACATATACTGTCTTAGCCAGCGAGCAGCCCATGCCAGAGCGCAACAAGTTTTCTCGAGTAGTGAATATCTAGTTTCACAGTTGGTAAACTTTTTGCTCAGGTAGTAAATAACATGCTCTTTTCGGCCAGAATCGTCATGCTGCCCTAATACACACCCCATTGAGTTCTCTAAAACGGTCAGATACATGATTAGTGGTCTTCCCTCGACTGGCGGCATCAAAACAGGAGGCTCTTGTAAGTACTCTTTGATCTTGTCAAAAGCAAACTGGCATTCATCATTCCATCTGACTACTTGATCTTTCTTCAATAGTTTGAAGATTGGCTCACAAGCAGCTGTCAAGTGAGAAATGAATCTGGCAATATAGTTCAGGCGTCCCAAGAATCCTCTGACTTCCTTCTCAGTGGGAGGAGAAGGCATTTCTTGTATCGCTTTAACCTTGGCAGGATCAACCTCGATGCCTTTGTTGCTGATAACGAAACCTAAGAGCTTACCGGACCAGACTCCAAATGTACACTTGTTTGGATTCAATCTTAACTTGTACTCCTTTAATCTCACAAACAACTTTTGCAAGTGATCAAGGTGCTCCTCTTCAGTTTGTGATCGGGCTATCATGTCATATACATAGACCTCTATCTCATGATGTATCATATCATGAAACAAAGCTACCATGGCACGTTGATAGGTTGCCCCGATATTCTTCAGTCTGAATGGCATCACTTTGTAGCAGAATGTGCCCCACTGTGTGACAAATGTAGTTTTCTCCATGTCCTCAGGTGCCATTTTGATCTGGTTATACCATGAGAATCCTTCCATGAAGGAAAATACTTTGTGCTGGGCTGTATTGTCAACCAGGATGTCGATGTGGGGAAGTGGAAAATCATCTTTAGGGTTGGCCCTGTTTAAATCTCTATAATCCATGCACATTCGTACTTTGCCATCCTTTTTAGGCACGGTAACAATGTTGGCCACCCATTGAGGATAAGAAGTGACGGCTAAGAATCCAGCATTGAGCTGCTTCATGACTTCCGCTTTGATCTTCTCTGACATGTCAGGTCTCATGAGGCGTACTTTTTGCTTCACTGGTGGATAGTCTTCTCTTATGGGTAGACGATGTACCATGATGTCTGTATCAAGTCCTGACATGTCTTCGTATGACCAGGCAAAGATCTCAACATAATCACGCAATAGTTGAATTAGACGCTCCTTAACACTCGGCTGTAGGTTGGCACCCACTTTGATTTCTTTTTTATCTTCCTCAGTACCCAAGTTGATTGTATCCTTCGGTTCCTCATGAGACTGGCCAATTCCCCTGGTACTTCACAATCTTCCTCACCTCCGTATTCGGCTTGGTAGATTAGATCTTCAGAGTCACTAAAGGCTATAGCAGTATCATTTCCCATGGGATCCGGAATGGAGGGGTACCTGCATTTGTGAGTGTGGGTGTGTGTAAGGGTATAGCCATCTTTAAACAATAAAATGTAAAAGAAAGACAATGAGCACAAAAGGTTTGTATGTGAAAAAGCGTCCATGATTCATTGAATGTCATATGAAGATGAAATAAAAACCCTTACAAATGGACCATTGTGTCTCGGGTAAGACACAAGGTTTTTAAAGTGCGAATTGTTTATGAATATTACAAGTCCAACAGAAATGTAAAAGATAAATTACTGAGAGATGAAAGTTATTGGGACAAAGTCTCTGGCTTCCCAGTTGCGAAGTCCTCCGTTGATAGTAGGAAATATCCAATCTTCCAAACTGCCATCTTCTTTAACCTCTTCCACTACGTTGACCTCTCGATTACTAATCTTCAAAGGTGGTGCTTCAGCACAGGCACGACGCACAACCTTCTGAGCAGTTGAAGTAAACCCCAAGCCAAATTTGTCTGATTTATACGGGATGTTCGGAAGCTGCCCCCAGATGGTGCATCCACCCTCTTCTACCACAACCTTGGCGTCTTTTAGAGATGACATCCGAAGCGGAGGACTCGTGATCTTGGGAATCGGGGATACCGCCTTGATCACCGCTACTTCTTGAGAAACCTCTTCGAAATGTTGAAAAGGAGTTTTAATGAACTCGCCATCCAACTCCATATATCGGAAGGAATTTAGATGACTAATCATGTACTCTTCCTCTCCATGGACAATTATGATCTTTCCTTGGACCGAATATTTCAGCATCTGGTGTAGTGTAGAGGTGACAACACCGGCATTATGGATCCAGGGCCGTCCTAGCAGACAGGAGTAAGAGGGAAGGATGTCCATCACATAGAAGGTTGAATTGAAAATCTGAGTTCCAACCTTTATCGAGATGTCCATCTCTCCGTGGAACATCCTCTTCGAACCATCAAATGCTCTCACAATGATGTTATTGGGTTTTAAAGTCAGCCCTTCGCAATCCAATCTGTCAAGGTCTTTCTTCGGTAAGACGTTCAAAGATGAACCCGTGTTCACCAAGACATGGGCCAGAGTCGTTCCTCTACACTCCACAGAGACATGTAATGCCTCGTTATGCTTTCTCCCTCTGGGTGTCAAATCAGAATCAGAGAAGCCTAGGCCATTATCAGCTGTCAAACTGGCCACGCAGTCTTGGAATTGGTCAGCGGACGTCTCTTGTGGCACATGGGCTGTCTTTAGAAATCTTACCAGAGCTTTCGCATGTGCCTCAAAGCACAGCAGCAAGGCTAGCATGGAGATCTTGGAGGGAGTTTTCCCCAACTGTTCAACCACGTCATAATCACTCTTCTTTATTATCCTCAGGATCTCTTCCATTTCCTTCTTAGATGTTTCGGGGATAGCTAGTGATTGAGCCTTCGTCCGGACAGGCTCTTCTTAAATGCTTTTCCTTGATTTTCAGCAGTATAAGTGTTAGCAGGGATAGCAGCAGGGGTCGTGTCATCTTTGTTGGTAGGTGCACTTGCAGGTATGATTATTGGTACATAGGTAATCTTCGGAACGACCACGGGTCTAAAAACTGCCTTTGGAGGGGCAATCTCTGGAGAGAAGATTCTACCACTACGGGTAATCTTACTAGTTCCGACAATATTGCTAACGTCGGAATCTTCTTCCTCGGAGCTCACTTCTTCGGTGGTCAGCCCATCTTGTTTAATACCATGGTAGTAGATTTCTCCACCGTAATTCCACGGTACTATTTTGTCTGATTCGTATGGGAACGGCCCGAGCATTGTAATTATGAGGGGAGTAGTCTTTGGAACTGATGTAATCCTAACGGGTCTTTTGGGGGCCCTGGAAGGATTGGCGGAGATGGTTATGATTGAAACGTCTTCAATAGGAATGGGTGAAACAGGAGCATTTTCAAACAGAATTTCTTGGTTGTCAATCAGGCATTGAATACCTGTCTTCAACATAGGGCAATCAATTGATGAGGATAAGCAAATATGATAGTCTTTATTACAACCTGGGAATATACCAGCTTTCAACAAGTTTAGCTTAATGATCGAGAACGGAGTTAAGAGTTCATCTACTGTAGCAATAAACAAATCTTCCTCAATAGCATTGGCGTTATGATTATGTCTAGGCATAGGAGCGGAAATGACATTTGGTTTCTCGGGCGCCTCAAATTCAATATCTTTTGCATCTATGAGGTCTTGAATCTTGTTCTTTAAAGCCCAATAATTATTGGTGTCGTGGCTCGGACTTTCGGAATGGTATGCGCATTTGGCATTCGGGTGATAATGAGGGTATGTAGTGTTGGGATTCTTTGGAGCTTCCTTCAAAGTCGCCAAATTAGATTTCAGCAGATGTGGTAAAACCTGGGCTAGAGTCATATTAATTCTAGTGAATTGCCAGACTGGCCTTTCCACCCTTGGTTGGTTACTTCTTGGTTGATCAGATGTAGATTTTGGGATCATAACAGCCCCTACCATTGGTCGGCGTTCATCTCTCCCTTGGTTCCTTTGTGGATAAACAGCAGATACCTCATTCTTTCCAGTGAAAGGTTTTCTCACAGTTCTAGAGGCATATGAATCCTTCTGAATCTTTCCACTTTTTATGCCGGCTTCCACCCTTTCTCCGGTTAATATTAACTCAGTAAATCCAGCAGATGAACTCCCAATCAGATGGTTGAAGAAAGGGCCCGATAGAGTGCCTAAGAACATATCCACCAACTCCCTTTCAGACAGAGGGGGTTGCACTCTCCCAGCTAGATCTCTCCATTTTTGTGCATAATTTTTGAAGCCCTCATTTGAAGCCATAGCCATACTCTGAAGTTGAGTACGGGTAGGCGCCAAATCTGCATTATATTGGTATTGTTTATAGAAAGCTGCGGCAAGGTCTTCCCAATTGTGGACGTCGGCCCTTTCTAATTGGTAAAACCAATCGAGTTGTGTTCCGGATAAACTATCTTGGAAAAAATGCACCCATAGGTCTTTATAGGTAGAGTGTGGATGAATCTTTCTCACGTATGATCGAAGGTGCATTTTAGGACATGACACCCCATCATATTTTGCAAACAACGGAACTTTGAACTTTGGTGGGATTACAATCCCTGACACCAGCCCTAATTCTTCAAAGTGTAGACCTGGTACCCTTTGTATTTCGATAGCGCTTAAACGCTCTTCCAGATGTCTGTACTTATCATCAGCCAGAGGGTACTGTTCTTCGGAGTAGTCTTCCACTTCTTCCTCCTCCTCAGATTCTGACGGAACTGCCATTTATTTTCCTTTTCCTTCTCCTTCCCCGGAAGTGGTTGCAAAATTCAGGGTTCTTCTAGTCTGTCCCTGAAACCTTCTCCCCATATTCAAAACCCCAGTGGCTTTCTTTGTTTTCTTCTTTCTTTCTTTAGCTAATAGAGTCTTCAACTCCTCTTGCCCCTTGGCTAGGGTCATGAGTAACTGCTGAAACTATGTGTTTTGAGCTTGAAGATCTTTGACCGTCTGTTCGAGATCCATCTTACTGAAATAAACAGTAGAGAGATGAGGAAACTCGTTGCAAAAGACCTATTTATGTCATGATGAATGATATGTATACATGCAATGCTTTCAAGGATTTAAAAATTCAAATTTGTTTTAAACAAAAAGAAACACACGTTATATTAATAAGATAGAATTTGAGTACATCAATGCCCTCTTGGGCAAAATAATACAAAATTCTAAGATAAAAAGTATTGCGCATCCTCTTTGGTGCTATGCAAGTATTTAGAGTCTGCTCCTCATGAAGTAGCCTAGTGAGTTCCAAAACCTTCTTCTCGCTTGCTTAGAATTGGGCTTCGAAAGTATCTCGCTCTCCTTTGAGTTGTATCTAATCCCTTTGTAGATCTTCGAGTGATGTGGGCATGTCAGGATATAGGATAGTGTATGGAACTTCTCCTTCCTTAACAGGCTCAATAATCACTGGGAGAATGGACAGATAAGGCATCATAAGACTTTGAGCGTGGGTTCGTACCCACTTGAGGTAAGGCTCAAGAGGGATGGAATTATTGTGTCCCAAAGTCTTGCTATCCACCTTGTTTAGCATCCTCCAAGCTCGGATGAGTCTCTGGCGAAGACCTTAATCGTCGTTGTCGTAGTCGAATACCAAGCCTTGAATCAGCATATCATGTGGGCCATCCCTTAGGGCATAACCAAACTGTCTTAGAGCCAAACATGGGTTGTAGGTGATGCCTCCCCTAATGCCAAGTAGATGGACATTAGGAAATTCTCCACAACAGTCAACAATGATAACATTCTCTTTGGATCGAGAGCACCAATGAATATCTGAATGTTTGAGCGTCATTAACATTTGTGACCACCTTAAACCTTGCTCATTCTTTAAGACTGATTGGGGAAGATGAGAAATAAACCATCTTGCCAGGAGGGGAGTGCAACACATAAGGACCCCCCTCTTTTCCTCATTGTACGAGTGTGAAAAGTGTGTAGGATATCCCCTAGTAATGTAGGGCACCGAATTGCGTGACATAAAGATTTTGACGGCATTCACATCTATGAGTTGGTCAGGATTGGGGAACAAGACCATCCCATAGATAAGAAGAGCCACAATCTCCTCAAAAGCTTGCAAGTCTAGGGAATTCCAACAGCTTTGGGCCTTCTCAAACAGAAACTTTGCTAAGAAGCCTTTGACACCACTTCTAGTTTCCCAATGAGTTGTGACATCAAATGAGTGCAAGTGTATGGCTTGAGAAATCTCTTATGGCTTTGGATCTCTTTCCGTACCATTGAAAGGTATTCGATTGAGAATAGGAATCCTCAAGAGTTGAGAAAATTCTTCCAAAGTAGGCACAGGTTGATAGTCAGGAATGTGAAGCAATGATGCAAAGGATCAAAGAACTGGAAGAGAACCTTCATCATATCCTCCTCTGTGTTGGAGGTGACCAAGTTTAGTAGACGACCATGCCTCTCAGTGAATGGAGAGTTTTAATGGATCCTTGAAGCTAGCTCCTTAAGTTATGAAGGAGTTCTTACAAGGTTGATTTGGATAGTTTTCCTGCGAAGTGAATCCATATCCTACAAAACAAGAACAAAGATGAATCTCCAAAATCCTCGAAATGGTTAGTGAATGCATATGATTCTCATGATGTCCATGATGTTATGCACAAGTATGTATATACAAGCAAATCAAACAAGTTCTTAGTTTAGGCTTTCATGGGGCTTTACAGGTAATTACCCTCTTGAAGTTTAGTTGGCTCAACCTCTCCTAATAATAGTAACCGGGTTCTAAGGAGCTCAATATCACTGGATTGTTTCCTTGGTCATAGTTTCAACTTAAGCCTCTTAAATGGCGACCAAAATATCCCAAGAAACCAACCCTCAATGAGTGTAGTATCGAGTATCTACAAACTTCGGACTGTACCAAAGCCGGTCATATGGCCATACTAAACTGATCACTCCTGGCATTGTTGGAACTCCCCCAAGCCCTTTGTGAGGAGAGCTTTCATCTCTTCTTGCCCCAGAGACAAGTTCAGGAACATCTCCTGCAGCTGAGCAGTCTGGTCTTGGATGTCTTTGACAGACCTTTCTAGAGCCATCTCTTGCTGAAATAAACAGCAGGAGAGTAAGGAAACCTGAAAAAGGAAAGATTGTCAAAATGCAATGCATGATATGTGGATGCATGCTTTCAAGGATCTCTTGGGGTAAACACAAGAAGATGTTAGAGGTTGAACTCTGCTCTTGGATTGGAGAACTTTGCACCGGCGGACGTCTTTCCACTAGAATCAAGCTCACCATGTCAAGTGGGTCATAGCCACTGATTCAAGTTGTTGTACTTGATCTTTGATTGGAGAACTTTGTATCGATGGATGTCTTTCCACGAGAATCAAGCTCACCATGTCGAGTGGGTCATAGCCACTGATTCAAGTTGTTGTACTTGAACTTTGTTTGGCGAACTTTGTATCGATGGATGTCTTTCCACGAGAATCAAGCTCACCATGTCGAGTGGGTCATAGCCACTGATTCAAGTTGTTGTACTTGAACTTTGTTTGGAGAACTTTGTATCGGTGGATGTCTTTCCACGAGAATCAAGCTCACCATGTCGAGTGGGTCATAGCCACTGATTCAAGTTGTTGCACTTGATCTTTGATTGCATTGGTTAGAGGAGAAACCCCTTGCCCCCTGATAGACGTCTGGTTCAACGTAACCCTGCATCCACAGAACCCTCGAGGTCCTTGAAATGGTTATTGAAAATGCTATGGCATGATGTCATGATGTTATGTACATGTAGGCACAAGCAAGTGAGTGTATATACAGGCAAACGTATTCACACAAAGCAAACAAGTCCTTAGGTTTAGGCTTGCATGAGGTTCAGGTAAGTACCCTCTTGAAGTTAGTTGGCTCATCCTGTCCTAAAATAGAAACTGGGTTCTAAGGAGCTCAATATCATTGGATTGTTTTCTGTGTTCATTGTTTCGGTTTAGCCACTTACTGGCGACCAAAATATTCCAAGAAAACAATCCTCAAAAGAGTGTAGTATCGAGGATCTACCAACTTCGGACTGCACCAAAGTCGGTCATCTCACTACCCCTAAAAAGGCTAAGATGGTCAATTAAGGTTCTAAGAGTTCGTTAGTGCTTCACGACATCACACAGCGGCCCCGTACTCTCCTTGACTAATCAAGGGTTACCGGTACTCACAAATATGTCACACTAACATAGCTTACTGCTTCAACCGTGTCGGTATATCCCGCACAGTTCCCTCACAGTTTTTTGCTATTTACCTAAGAAGGTGCCCCAAATCCGGGTGTACGATTTACAACAAACCCAAACAAGGACCCAAAAGATAAATCAATTTAGGCAAGTAAAGCAAGAATGTAAAGGTGATCTAAACCCTAAGGTAACCCCGCTTTTAAGTTCATTTTCCCCAGCAGAGTCGCCAATTCTGTGATACGGTGGGAGAACTGACTGTGTTTTGCGTTCGTATTCGCACTTGTGCGCTTGAGCAAGAGTCTCCACCGACTTTTTATTTTATCCTAAAGGAAAGGTTGAAGAAGCACAGCAAAAACCTTTTGAGATATTTCGTGGATCCGGGGGGTAGATTATGAAAAGGGAAGGTATTAGCACCCTTTTCATCCATGGTTATCCATGGGCTCTTAGTTACTTGGTTTTTTAGATCACTTGCCTTGATTTTCGATTGCTTGAAATTGTGGTGTGTGTGTGTGTTTTTTGAAAATGTTTTGGAAGAAGATGCCTTGTCTTAGGCTAACCTTGTAACAATTCTTTACTCGAATATTTTACGAAGGCGTGTATCTTTTCGAAAAGATGTTTCAAAATGTTTTGAGAGTTTGTTTTGAAAGTGCTTGTGGATTGTGGTTTTTGAAAAGAAGGCAAGTGTTTTTTTTTTGCAAGATGATCTCAAGTAACTAAGAGTTTTTGTCTACCCTATTGTACTCAAAGGTTTTTGTTATGTTTTAACCCTTTTTAACAATTTTGTTCCACCATTGAATTTGGTGGACAATCTTGCGTTTAGGAAGTTTTATTCGGGACGGGCGCGGGTCATCGTATGGACCATGAATGCAATGGTGCCAAGTGTCTTTGGCAATTTTCTTTGAAGGGACTATGATCATTCCGTTTAGGCAACATTCGACAGCGTCATCGAGGGACTTATGATCATTTGATTTTGTTTTGCCAAAGAAACTCGACGTGCAAGCATGGCCCATTTTGGAAGGCAACATGTGGGATTACCCTAGAGGGTGCAAGTGTGATTTGATTTCATGTATTTGTCTTGTATTAGGTTATCTAGCGTTTGATTTTATGTACATGCAAACCCTAGGTCTAATCATGGTATAATTGAAAGCGGTAAAATTGCGAAAATGTAAAATCTACGCTATTACAAGATAAGTATCCGGGAGTGGGGGTACAAATTTATGAATGGGGATGAGACTTATAGTATCCAATAAGTTACAACCAAATCGAATTTGTGATCAAATGTAAATGACGAATATACAAATATAAGCAAATGTGTATATGAGCAATGTATTGTATGGTATAGCAATTGTATATGTGTCAAGTGAAATGTATTGTATAAGTAATTATTTACAGGTGCGACAATGTGAATTTTGATATGTATTAAGTATTGTTTTAACTTAAATAAAATGTTTATTTAATTTAATAATGGTAATCTTGTATTTTTTAATATGTATGAAAAGAAAAATATTCTAAGTTTTAATTATGTATACAAAAAGTATTTTTTTCATTTGTGATGTACAAAAGATATTTTAATTAAAAAAAGGTATTTTCAATTTTAATCATATAGTGTAATGAAAAAAAAAATGGTTCTTTATTTGTATGTACAAAAGATATTTTAATTAAAAGAAAAAGGTATTTTCAATTTTAATCATATAGTGTAATGAAAAAAAAATGGTTCTTTATTTGTATGTACAAAAATAGTTTAATTAAATGTTTTAAAGTTATGTATATAAGAAATGTGTTTTTAAGTATTTTAGCATTAATGTATTATTGTGATAATATACAAAATAAAAAGATATTTTAAGTTAGAGGGATAAGATATATTGTGTTTAAAAATATGTTTATATGAAAATATGATTTAAAAAAATAATATGATATGTAAAAGAAGTATTAATTAAAAGAAAATGGTAGGTTTTTTTTAAATTCTAAAGAAGAAAAAGAAAAGGTTTGAATGGGCCTTGGGCCCAAAGTAAAAAGGACAAAGAGAAGAAAAGGGGGTGTATTAGGTAATTTTGGGCTTTAGGCGTATGTTGGAATGGGCAAGGCCCAGGATGCTGAAACAAATGTTTAGGGTTAGATTGTTTTGTCTTCAGAAAAGGGTTTTAGGGTTCGAGAATGTGACAGCGGCGCCGTTCGTGTACTTCGTTCGTCTCCGCTCGTCTTCGTTCATCCTTGCAAGCTTCTGAGTTCGTCTCCTCGCCTAAGCCACCAGCATTTCCTTCGCCTCCTTTCCCTCTTCATGGTTCAGTGAAGCGCGTAGAACGGTAATCCTCTTTCTTCGGCTTTTCGCGTTTAGGGTTTCACTTATCTTTGCATGTTACGATCTTGTGTTCTGATTATTGTTTGTTTAACGAGGTCACCAAAAAAAGGATGAGAGGAAGATTTTACTACCTTTCGTTTGAGGAAGGAGGCGAGCGCGGAGGTGCTCGGAGGCTTGGGCGGAGATGAGGCTCGCTTGGACGACACTTGGTATTTCTGTACTACTCTTAGGCTTTATGATGTTTACTTGAAAGCTTGATAACACATGTCTTCTTTTCCTCTTCTCCTTCTTGGCTTGTCTCTGTATGCTTCTTTGGTTGCCTCTTGATTTTCTCTCTTCTTCTGACTTGTTGCCTTGAGCTTGCCTTTGAAACTGCTTAGTAGCTACCTTTGAACATTTTGCCTTTTGATTGTTGAGCTTGCCCAATGATGTTTTTTTTACTGAGGGCTTGAGGGTTTTGACACTGAGTTGCCTCTTTTTGATGATGGTTGATACCTTTGCCTTTTGAATATGCTCTCTCTTCTCTTTCTGGCCTTGCTATTGCTTTATTAATGTTGGCTTAGGATGGTTCTTGAAACACCCTATGATGATGTAAATCTGAGGGTTTGTGGGTTTGGTTGCCTTGGATATCAGGCTTTAGCTTGTTTGTGAGGTTTCAGCAGGTTTATGCTTAGGCCTGGTTTAGAGCTTCAACAGGTTAATGGCCTTCTTGGATTTGCTCTTCATCTTGGACAGTTTGTTGGTATATTTTGTTTGAAAGGGTATCAGGTTGGTTGGTTCTGGTTTAATGCTTGAGCAGGTTTTTTGCTTGAGGTTCTGGACAGCAGGTTGGATGCTTAGGCAGGTTACTTTTGCTTAAGGTTCATTTTTTTTTGTTTAGGCAGGGTTGGCATATGCAGGTGTTTGTAGTGGTTAGGCTTTGGTTTGGTCTTTTGGCTTTTTGAGGTAAAGCTAATGCAGGTTTTGTTTTGACAGTAGGTAGGTTTTATGCTTCATGTTTTAGCAGGTTATGTGTTTAGGCCATTGCAGGTTTATGCTTGTGACTGGTATATAGGCTTTGATCTCTTGGTTCTGTTGAGTTTAACAGGTTGTGAGGCTTTACAGGTAGGGCTTGTGTTTGATGCTCAGGCCAAGGTTTTGAAATGCAGTAGCAGGTTTTTTGTATATTCTTGTGTTGGAGTTTTTGAACTTCTGAACTATCTTCCTGTGTTCAGTCCTTTTGTATATCTTTCTTCCTGCCTAAAAGCCTAAAAACCTGCTCTCTTATCTCTTCTTTTTCTCTCTCTTTAGTACACTTCAAAGAATATTAAATGTTTTTGTGTGTACTTTCTGAAAGGGCCACCCTTGTTGGGAAATGATGAAAAGAAAATGTATGCTTGCATAATGGTTTTCCTCTGCATATTTTATCTTTTCTTGACAGCTTTTGTACTTTTGGAACTTTTCATATCTTTGCCAAATCTTCTTTCCTTTGACAGCTTGGGTACCTTTGGCATTTTTTTGACAGAAAGTTGCAATTTGATTTTTAGTTGGGTTTGAACTGTGCAGTTTGCTTGAGATTTTTGAATTTATGCAGTTTGACACTTTGCATTTTTTTCTCAACTTTGCATTCATGATTAGCAAATAAAATTCTTCCCTCTTTGTGAAACGGGAGAAATCCCGCGATTTGCAGAGAGGGTTAATCTGACCCCAATCAGTGGCCCTTAATGATGACTCTTTTTATCTGTCTTTTCAATTCAATTTAACTGTTATTTGACTTTTCTCTTTTCTTTTGCAGATGAAAAAAAAATGGAGCACTGGAGCGAGGGATAGCGGATGAAGATTTGAAGATTAGAAAAATAATTAGGATAATTTTTATTTAGCTTTAAATAAATGTAATATTATTTTTGTCAACATTTTGTAAACAAAAACAATTATACAAATGACTTAAAGATAAATAAAAAGTCCTTTTATTTAATTAATTCTTCTTTTCTTCAATTGTTTATTTATTATTTATAGTTCTTTAAATTAAAATAAATTGAAAATAAATTCCAACTTATTTAATCTTTAGAATAATAAATAATTAACTAAACAATATTTCAGTATTGATCAATTAATAAACTTGACGCTTCCAATGTTCAAGGCGAAATAACAGTTATTCACAACAATTGATCAGACGCATTCCCCCTTTTCACTGATTCTTACCAAACACTGTAAATCCAAACTGCACATATCTTTTGACTGGTTCAATCAAACGAACGTGAATTCAAACCAACTGCAGTCTTTTACTGATTAAATCAAATAATGCGAATTCAACCCAAATCTCGGAATGTCTTGCAAAACACTGTAGAATTTAGATCTTTCTGAGAACGCGCGCACAAACCCTAATTCCTGATTAAATGCCAAAGAGCATTCGCCTGATCAAAGTTGAGCCAGAATCAACCAAAACCCTAAGCCAACTGCTTGAAGCATTCCAGAGCCCTGAAAATCAATAAAACCCTAATTTTTGTTTGACTGACGAGAAAAGTCCGTTTGTCCGATTCTTGAGCCAATCTGAAAAAATCAGGAAACGCCTGAAGCTGTGATTTCTTGTGGAAAAAATGCGAGGGCAAATTTTGGGGTACAACAGTTGCCCTTGTTCAATCTTCTTGAACCTGAAGAGTTAGATTGGCAAGTTTGCCTTTCGCGACTTGAAGGTAAAAGAAGATTGGACACTAAAGTGCCCAGAAAAGTTGCACTCGGCGATGTGATGGTAGAGGTGAATGGGCTTAAAGATGCCATTTGGTGATGGGCTTAAAGATGCCATCTGGTGCAATAGAATCTTGTCGGGGGATGGGCTTAGAGATGCCATCTGGACATGTTGAACTGTATGTCAATGGTGAGTGGACAAGTATCAGAAAGGCACTCATGTTTTGGAACATCTCTGAATTGGAGGTCCGAATAAGCAATAGATTGACATCCATGTCTGGAGAATCCGTAAACTATTTTCAGGCGTTGAGATTGAATAAGCAATAGAGCAACGTCCGTTGTTGGGAAGCGTTCGTAAACTGTTTTCAAAAGTTGAGAAGAGTCTGAACAAGTTGGCAGATTGACATCCGTTGTAGGGAAGAATCTGTAAACTGTTTTCAAAAATCTTGAAGTTGAAGAGGAACCGGTGTAGGGTTTCCTGATGATACGTCTGAATGGATCCGGAATAAGTATCAGAATGTCGCCGTGTCCGGGTCACATCTGAACTATTTCTGGATGAATCTCGGGAGGTGATCTTTGTCTGTCGACTGATCTTACCTGAAAAAGTAAAGGGTTAGTTGTATGCAATGTCATGATGCATGATGCAATGTATGTGACATTAATGTTTATGATATGAATGTGATGAATGCGCATGTAAGCTGATGAGCTATCTTGCTGAGGATAAATGAATCTTGGACGGCTGAAGATAAAAGCATCTTGACTGATGTCTGGGAGAATAATTCCTTGGCTGCTGCTGGGGAAGAGAATTCCTGATGACCTCTACTGGGGAGTACCAATCTAGCAGACTCATGCTGGGGAGGTAAGATTGAGAATCTTCAGCTCGGTGGGAAGTAACTCTGGCGACTTCACTGGGGAACTCAAGATTTGCCTTCCGAAAACTCTGTGGGGAGAAGGTTCATTAGTCTGGCTCCGCTAGGGATTGATAATTTGAAGTTTTAGCTTCGCTGGGGATAATGAATCTTGACTCTGAGTGGAGTTAGCTTGAGAAGAATCTGAACAAGCGATAGGTTAACATCCGTTACTTGGAGAACCCGTAAACTGTTTTCAGAAATCTAAGTTGAATAAGCAATAGAGCAGCATCCATTATTGGGAAGCGTCCGTAAACTGTTTTCAATGATTGCATCTGAACAAGCTGATAGATTAACATCCATTGTTGGGAAGAATCCATAAACTGTTTTCAGAAGTCTTGAGAAGAATCTGAACAAGTGATAGGTTAACATCCGTTACTTGGAGAACCCGTGAACTATTTTCAGAAATCTTGAAGTTGAATAAGCAATAGAGCGGCGTCCGTTGTTGGGAAGCGTCCGTAAACTATTTTCAAAGGTTGCATCTAAACAAGTTGGTAGATTAACATCCGTTGTTGGGAAGAATCCATAACTGTTTTCAGAAGTCTGGAGAAGAATCTGAACAAGTGATAGGTTAACATCCGTTACTTGGAGAACCCGTGAACTATTTTCAGAAATCTTGAGATTGAATAAGCAATAGAGCAGCATCCGTTGTTGGGAAGCGTCCGTAAACTGTTTTCAATGGTTGCATCTGAACAAGTTGGTAGATTAACATCCGTTGTTGGGAAGAATCCGTAAACTGTTTTCAGAAGTCTTGAGGAGGAACCGGTGTAGGGCTTCCTGATGATGGGCTCGTGTAAAGCTGCATCGTTTTTGAACACTTTTGACATTCGAATGCCCCAAGTGGTGATGTAGATAATTTCCTGGCTTGTTACAGGGGTTGGTCTACAATCGGTCGTTCACAGATGTTTTCCTGGCTTGTTACAGGTGTTGATATGGAACTCTTCAGACGTGCCCTGGCTGGATACAGGAATCGAGTCTGGAAATGTGGTCAACAGATATGCCCTGGCTGGATCGAATCTGGAAATAGTCGTCAATAGATATGCCCTGGCTGGATACAGGAATCGAATCCTCAAACTCTTCAGACGTGCCCTGGCTAGATACAGGAATCGAGTCTGGAAATGTAATGGTTGATTTGTTGAACACTTTTGACATTCGAATGCCCCGAGTGGTGATGAAGGAGTCTTGAATCAGATTACTCTTCATATTGAGAGATTTCTTGAAATCTTGACTGGACTGCCCCAGGTTAATTGAATTGTGACATGTCATGCCCCTTGCGGATATGAGATTTGTAAAGGAAGTGTTATCCTCTTGAAGTGATTTTTACTTACTGAGAGGGTTTTCGTTCCTCCGAACATTCACTGTATGAATTTCTTCGCAGTCAAAACAAAAAGCCAAATGCAGACAGTGATATTCAAGCAATGCAAAGTTTATGTTTGTCTCGAAGTTTTGAAAAATGCGTTTTTAGTAGAAAACTTTTCATAAGACAAGTCAACACAAGATTTAGAGCAAAGCCCTACAGGAGTCAGGATACCTTTTGTAACAGTATGCTTTCGAACTAACCCATACTTCAATTAGGACTTTTGAAGGGTTGTAACGTGGCCTGGTTCACAGTTTAAGAAACAAAGGATAAAGGCTCAAAGTATATTTGTACCCACCCGTTCTTCGTGATGTTCTCTGACCTAAGCTCAGTTAACTGTGCGTCACTCTGTTTTGAGTTTGGAACGACTTTTGGGCGATGGTTCACCAGTTGAATTCGGGGAGACAGTCATCATCTCCTTTTTTCTTTTTCAACATTTTTCATGTTGTTGAGGATTTTGTAATGACCTCACTATTTTGATTTTGATTTGTTATCCCTAACTTTTGCCTGACTGTTCCCATTTTTCGGGATTACTGTCAGCGGGATGCCCCAGCTTTCTTAAGCCTCCTTTATAGGTTTTGGCTCAGCGGGCTTTTTCTTTTTGAGAGATTGACTGTCTATGTGATATGGAACCACCCTTGTCTTTTGATTCCAAAGGAATGCCCTCTTCTTTTTTTTTGACATCGTTCGTTGTATTAAGAATTGAGAGTTTGCGACTTCAATACGCATTTTCTTTTGAATTAACTGAGATACTACCCTGCCCCAGGTTTATATCAAAGGTTTTGATTGTTTAGAACAGAAAACTCCTACTTCTTTGGCTCGAAGGGGTTGACTAGGGATTAACTTCCTTATAACTCCAGTGTTTGGGAATTGAAAGAAATGCCTGTACATCATCAGCAAGGTCTGTTCAGAAGCATACTGTATAAGATCATGGTATTGTTTCATCATCCTCCCTCTAAAGGCTTACAGCTTTTTATCAAGAGTCAAATATCATAAAGAAAAGCATAAGAGTAGTGAAACGAATGGATGAATTCAAGACAAACATATGCAATGCATTAATGAAAACAAAGTTTAACATCAACAGATAATTGTTTGACAGCAAAAGAAATTACAACTTTTGAAAATTCAAAAAGAAGCAAAAGTCTTTCAGCTTGAGCTTCGTCACTTCAAGTGGAGAACCCTTTAACGGAAGATTTTCATCTCGCCGTATGGCATGAATTCCAGCACCCCAATGTCGATGAGATCTTGAATCTTGTTCTTCAAGGCCCAATAGTCGTTGGTGTCGTGTCCCGGGCTGTAGGAGTGGTAAACACAAAATGCATCGGGATGATAGTGAGGAGAGGAGATATTGGGCTTCTGAGGAGGGTCCTTCAAGGTAAGCAAGTTGACCTCCAACAGGCGCTTCAGTATGAAAAATGATGGTATTTCAGTCTCCGTAAACTGTCTTCCCGACGTTTCTTGCTTACACCGATTACCCCATTGACGCTGGCGAGGTTGTTGATGGACTTGTGACCCTGAAGCGAGCAAAGGAGCTTTCCCCTTGTCTTCTTGAGTGGATGGAGGCTGAGCGGTGACTTGCCCTTCAACCTCAGATGTTTGCCCCAGTTGGTTGTTTGGAAGCAGTTGGCGGACAAGAACTCTGAGTTCCTCTTGTCTTTGAGATAGGTCTTGAATGAGAGCCATCTGGCCCACCAACTGTCCCATCACTTGGGTCCTCAGTGTTGTCAGATCAAACTGCAGCTCCGCAAGCTGATCACTCCTGGCATTGTTGGAACTCCCCCAAGCCCTTTGTGAGGAGAGCTTTCATCTCTTCTTGCCCCAGAGACAAGTTCAGGAACATCTTCTGCAGCTGAGCAGTCTGGTCTTGGATGTCTTTGACAGACCTTTCTAGAGCCATCTCTTGCTGAAATAAACAGCAGGAGAGTAAGGAAACCTGAAAAAGGAAAGATTGTCAAAATGCAATGCATGATATGTGGATGCATGCTTTCAAGGATCTCTTGGGGTAAACACAAGAAGATGTTAGAGGTTGAACACTGCTCTTGGATTGGAGAACTTTGCACCGACGGACGTCTTTCCACTAGAATCAAGCTCACCATGTCAAGTGGGTCATAGCCACTGATTCAAGTTGTTGTACTTGATCTTTGATTGGAGAACTTTGTATCGATGGATGTCTTTCCACGAGAATCAAGCTCACCATGTCGAGTGGGTCATAGCCACTGATTCAAGTTGTTGTACTTGAACTTTGTTTGGCGAACTTTGTATCGATGGATGTCTTTCGACGAGAATCAAGCTCACCATGTCGAGTGGGTCATAGCCACTGATTTAAGTTGTTGTACTTGAACTTTGTTTGGAGAACTTTGTATCGGTGGATGTCTTTCCACGAGAATCAAGCTCACCATGTCGAGTGGGTCATAGCCACTGATTCAAGTTGTTGCACTTGATCTTTGATTGCATTGGTTAGAGGAGAAACCCCTTGCCCCCTGATAGACGTCTGGTTCAACGTAACCCTGCATCCAAAGAACCCTCGAGGTCCTTGAAATGGTTATTGAAAATGCTATGGCATGATGTCATGATGTTATGTACATGTAGGCACAAGCAAGTGAGTGTATATACAGGCAAACGTATTCACACAAAGCAAACAAGTCCTTAGGTTTAGGCTTGCATGAGGTTCAGGTAAGTACCCTCTTGAAGTTAGTTGGCTCATCCTGTCCTAAAATAGAAACTGGGTTCTAAGGAGCTCAATATCATTGGATTGTTTTCTGTGTTCATTGTTTCGGTTTAGCCACTTACTGGCGACAAAAATATTCCAAGAAAACAATCCTCAAAAGAGTGTAGTATCGAGGATCTACCAACTTCGGACTGCACCAAAGTCGGTCATCTCACTACCCCTAAAAAGGCTAAGATGGTCAATTAAGGTTCTAAGAGTTCGTTAGTGCTTCACGACATCACACAGCGGCCCCGTACTCTCCTTGACTACTCAAGGGTTACCGGTACTCACAAATATGTCACACTAACATAGTTTACTGCTTCAACCGTGTCGGTATACCCCGCACAGTTCCCTCGCAGTTTTTTGCTATTTACCTAAGAAGGTGCCCCAAATCCGGGTGTACGATTTACAACAAACCCAAACAAGGACACAAAAGATAAATCAATCAAGGCAAGTAAAGCAAGAATGTAAAGGTGATCTAAACCCTAAGGTAACCCCGCTTTTAAGTTCATTTTCCCCAGCAGAGTCGCCAGTTCTATGATACGGTGGGAGAACTGACTGTGTTTTGCGTTCGTATTCGCACTTGTGCGGTTGAGCAAGAGTCGCCACCGACTTTTTATTTTATCCTAAAGGAAAGGTTGAAGAAGCACATGAAAAACCTTTTGAGATATTTCGTGGGTCCGGGGGGTAGATTATGAAAAGGGAAGGTATTAGCACCCTTTTCATCCATGGTTATCCATGGGCTCTTAGTTACTTGGTTTTTTAGATCACTTGCCTTGATTTTCGATTGCTTGAAATTGTGGTGTGTGTGTGTGTGTTTTTTGAAAATGTTTTGGAAGAAGATGCCTTGTCTTAGGCTAACCTTGTAACAATTCTTTACTCGAATATTTTACGAAGGCGTGTATCTTTTCGAAAAGATGTTTCAAAATGTTTTGAGAGTTTGTTTTGAAAGTGCTTGTGGATTGTGGTTTTTGAAAAGAAGGCAAGTGTTTTTTTTTTGCAAGATGATCTCAAGTAACTAAGAGTTTTTGTCTACCCTATTGTACTCAAAGGTTTTTGTTATGTTTTAACCCTTTTTAACAATTTGGTTCCACCATTGAATTTGATGGACAATCTTGCATTTAGGAAGTTTTATTCGGGACGGGCGCGGGTCATCGTATGGACCATGAATGCAATGGTGCCAAGTGTCTTTGGCAATTTGCTTTGAAGGGACTATGATCATTCCGTTTAGGCAACATTTGACAGCGTCATCGAGGGACTTATGATCATTTGATTTTGTTTTGCCAAAGAAACTCGACGTGCAAGCATGGCCCATTTTGGAAGGCAACATGTGGGATTACCCTAGAGGGTGCAAGTGTGATTTGATTTCATGTATTTGTCTTGTATTAGGTTATCTAGCGTTTGATTTTATGTACATGCAAACCCTAGGTCTAATCATGGTATAATTGAAAGCGGTAAAATTGCGAAAATGTAAAATCTACGCTATTACAAGATAAGTATCCGGGAGTGGGGGTACAAATTTATGAATGGGGATGAGACTTATAGTATCCAATAAGTTACAACCAAATCGAATTTGTGATCAAATGTAAATGACGAATATACAAATATAAGCAAATGTGTATATGAGCAATGTATTGTATGGTATAGCAATTGTATATGTGTCAAGTGAAATGTATTGTATAAGTAATTATTTACAGGTGCGACAATGTGAATTTTGATATGTATTAAGTATTGTTTTAACTTAAATAAAATATTTATTTAATTTAATAATGGTAATCTTGTATTTTTTAATATGTATGAAAAGAAAAATATTCTAAGTTTTAATTATGTATACAAAAAGTATTTTTTTCATTTGTGATGTACAAAAGATATTTTAATTAAAAAAAGGTATTTTCAATTTTAATCATATAGTGTAATGAAAAAAAAATGGTTCTTTATTTGTATGTACAAAAGATATTTTAATTAAAAGAAAAAGGTATTTTCAATTTTAATCATATAGTGTAATGAAAAAAAAATGGTTCTTTATTTGTATGTACAAAAATAGTTTAATTAAATGTTTTAAAGTTAGGTATATAAGAAATGTGTTTTTAAGTATTTTAGCATTAATGTATTATTGTAATAATATACAAAATAAAAAGATATTTTAAGTTAGAGGGATAAGATATATTGTGTTTAAAAATATGTTTATATGAAAATATGATTTAAAAAAATAATATGATATGTAAAAGAAGTATTAATTAAAAGAAAATGGTAGGTTTTTTTTAAATTCTAAAGAAGAAAAAGAAAAGGTTTGAATGGGCCTTGGGCCCAAAGTAAAAAGGACAAAGAGAAGAAAAGGGGGTGTATTAGGTAATTTTGGGCTTTAGGCGTATGTTGGAATGGGCAAGGCCCAGGATGCTGAAACAAATGTTTAGGGTTAGATTGTTTTGTCTTCAGAAAAGGGTTTTAGGGTTCGAGAATGTGACAGCGGCGCCGTTCGTGTACTTCGTTCGTCTCCGCTCGTCTTCGTTCATCCTTGCAAGCTTCTGAGTTCGTCTCCTCGCCTAAGCCACCAGCATTTCCTTCGCCTTCTTTCCCTCTTCATGGTTCAGTGAAGCGCGTAGAACGGTAATCCTCTTTCTTCGGCTTTTCGCGTTTAGGGTTTCACTTATCTTTGCATGTTACGATCTTGTGTTCTGATTATTGTTTGTTTAACGAGGTCACCAAAAAAAGGATGAGAGGAAGATTTTACTACCTTTCGTTTGAGGAAGGAGGCGAGCGCGGAGGTGCTCGGAGGCTTGGGCGGAGATGAGGCTCGCTTGGACGACACTTGGTATTTCTGTACCACTCTTAGGCTTTATGATGTTTACTTGAAAGCTTGATAACACATGTCTTCTTTTCCTCTTCTCCTTCTTGGCTTGTCTCTGTATGCTTCTTTGGTTGCCTCTTGATTTTCTCTCTTCTTCTGACTTGTTGCCTTGAGCTTGCCTTTGAAACTGCTTAGTAGCTACCTTTGAACATTTTGCCTTTTGATTGTTGAGCTTGCCCAATGATGTTTTTTTTACTGAGGGCTCGAGGGTTTTGACACTGAGTTGCCTCTTTTTGATGATGGTTGATACCTTTGCCTTTTGAATATGCTCTCTCTTCTCTTTCTGGCCTTGCTATTGCTTTATTAATGTTGGCTTAGGATGGTTCTTGAAACACCCTATGATGATGTAAATCTGAGGGTTTGTGGGTTTGGTTGCCTTAGATATCAGGCTTTAGCTTGTTTGTGAGGTTTCAGCAGGTTTATGCTTAGGCCTGGTTTAGAGCTTCAACAGGTTAATGGCCTTCTTGGATTTGCTCTTCATCTTGGACAGTTTGTTGGTATATTTTGTTTGAAAGGGTATCAGGTTGGTTGGTTCTGGTTTAATGCTTGAGCAGGTTTTTTGCTTGAGGTTCTGGACAGCAGGTTGGATGCTTAGGCATGTTACTTTTGCTTAAGGTTCATTTTTTTTTGTTTAGGCAGGGTTGGCATATGCAGGTGTTTGTAGTGGTTAGGCTTTGGTTTGGTCTTTTGGCTTTTTGAGGTAAAGCTAATGCAGGTTTTGTTTTGACAGTAGGTAGGTTTTGTGCTTCATGTTTTAGCAGGTTATGTGTTTAGGCCATTGCAGGTTTATGCTTGTGACTGGTATATAGGCTTTGATCTCTTGGTTCTGTTGAGTTTAACAGGTTGTGAGGCTTTACAGGTAGGGCTTGTGTTTGATGCTCAGGCCAAGGTTTTGAAATGCAGTAGCAGGTTTTTTGTATATTCTTGTGTTGGAGTTTTTGAACTTCTGAACTATCTTCCTGTGTTCAGTCCTTTTGTATATCTTTCTTCCTGCCTAAAAGCCTAAAAACCTGCTCTCTTATCTCTTCTTTTTCTCTCTCTTTAGTACACTTCAAAGAATATTAAATGTTTTTGTGTGTACTTTCTGAAAGGGCCACCCTTGTTGGGAAATGATGAAAAGAAAATGTATGCTTGCATAATGGTTTTCCTCTGCATATTTTATCTTTTCTTGACAGCTTTTGTACTTTTGGAACTTTTCATATCTTTGCCAAATCTTCTTTCCTTTGACAGCTTGGGTACCTTTGGCATTTTTTTGACAGAAAGTTGCAATTTGATTTTTAGTTGGGTTTGAACTGTGCAGTTTGCTTGAGATTTTTGAATTTATGCAGTTTGACACTTTGCATTTTTTTCTCAACTTTGCATTCATGATTAGCAAATAAAATTCTTCCCTCTTTGTGAACCGGGAGAAATCCCGCGATTTGCAGAGAGGGTTAATCTGATCCCAATCAGTGGCCCTTAATGATGACTCTTTTTATCTGTCTTTTCAATTCAATTTAACTGTTATTTGACTTTTCTCTTTTCTTTTGCAGATGAAAAAAAAATGGAGCACTGGAGCGAGGGATAGCAGATGAAGATTTGAAGATTAGAAAAATAATTAGGATAGTTTTTATTTAGCTTTAAATAAATGTAATATTATTTTTGTCAACATTTTGTAAACAAAAACAATTATACAAATGACTTAAAGATAAATAAAAAGTCCTTTTATTTAATTAATTCTTCTTTTCTTCAATTGTTTATTTATTATTTATAGTTCTTTAAATTAAAATAAATTGAAAATAAATTCCAACTTATTTAATCTTTAGAATAATAAATAATTAACTAAACAATATTTCAGTATTGATCAATTAATAAACTTGACGCTTCCAATGTTCAAGGCGAAATAACAGTTAATCACAACAATTGATCAGACGCATTCCCCCTTTTCACTGATTCTTACCAAACACTGTAAATCCAAACTGCACATATCTTTTGACTGGTTCAATCAAACGAACGTGAATTCAAACCAACTGCAGTCTTTTACTGATTAAATCAAATAATGCGAATTCAACCCAAATCTCGGAATGTCTTGCAAAACACTGTAGAATTTAGATCTTTCTGAGAACGCGCGCACAAACCCTAATTCCTGATTAAATGCCAAAGAGCATTCGCCTGATCAAAGTTGAGCCAGAATCAACCAAAACCCTAAGCCAACTGCTTGAAGCATTCCAGAGCCCTGAAAATCAATAAAACCCTAATTTTTGTTTGACTGACGAGAAAAGTCCGTTTGTCCGATTCTTGAGCCAATCTGAAAAAATCAGGAAACGCCTGAAGCTGTGATTTCTTGTGGAAAAAATGCGAGGGCAAATTTTGGGGTACAACACTAAGGATGCTTGTGTGCAAGTGTATCATTTTTATGCTTCGATTTTGTCTCGTATTTAGGGTTTTCTATTCTCTTTGTTTTTATATTGCCATACACGCCTAATTACTATACGGTATAAGGAAAACAATAAATTGCGGAAAATAAAATTCTACGCTATTACAATTTTTTAGGGGATGGGGGTACATATGTACGAATGGGGATTGCAAGCAAAAAATAAGTCCTAAATTACTATTACAACCATATTGATATGCATAAGAATGTACAAGGAATATGTGAAATAAACTTGTTTTATTTTAAGAAATGTTTTTGATCTTCTATTTTAAAAAAAAACCAAAAATAAAGTGTGAAGGAAACATTTTTGCTGTTTGCTGATTAATGGAATGAAAGGTGATAGCAAAAAAAAAAAAGGAAAAAAGGAATCAGCGTGTTGTTGATAAAAGTGGAGTCAGAGGTTCTAACCCTAGCACGCTGCAAAACAGAAACTTGTTAGTGAAAATGTGTAAGGTCAGAAGTTCTGAACCCACTGGGAGCACAATAGTTTTCAGAAGTTCTGACACCACTGGCAACTAGACAGACTTTAGAAGTTCTGAAACCACTTGGTAGAACTTGGTCTTTCTTTCTATGCTAGTCAGAACATCTGTAATTTGGTTATTTCTCCACAAAACAGAAGACGTGCATAAAACAATTATAGCAGGTGTCATAGCACTTCAGAAATAGGAAATATCAGAACTGCAAATCAAAGGCACGTGTGAATTTTCTAATCCTAAGTCTGAGTTCTGATTTCCTCCAGAAGTTCTGAACTGATTTATTCTTTACTTAAACAGGCAGGTGCATGAAATTTCAGAATATATACAACATTGGAAACATGATATCTACATTGTATTTTTGAGCCTGCAAATATGGTAATGCTTTGAGTAACGTGATAAGAGTCAGCAGAAGCTTACCTTACAGCTGAAAAGATTCTATGGGACAGAGGTTGATCCTGAACTCTGGTGAGGTTCTGAGTAACTTCTTCACGTGCTCAGCAGGATGGAGGTTCTCAACTTCTGGAACAACAAATAGGTGATGTTCTGATTTCTTTGAGTAGATGGATGGAGAATATGAGGCAGTATGAATACAGAAGTTTAGGCAGTTTCCAACGCGTAGAGCAGAAATTGTGTGAATGGTTTTTTTTCTTAGTCAGGAAATGTTTGAGAACGGATGGAGTCTTGAATGCAAGGGATCAAAAGTTAACAAGGTTTTATGTGGTGGGTTTACAGTTCTTGGAGATCCTGGGATTTTGGCAGGGGTTCAAGGCTTTTCTTTCTCAAAAAATTCGACCTCCTTTCAATGGCCAAAGGTGTTCTATTTATAGGCAAAGATTTTTTAGTTTTGGAGAGGTCAAGTAGCGCCAACATCATACGCTAGATGCTGACTTGTTCTTGAAGCAAGTTCAAAAAATAGGGTGTGATAGTTGACCGTTTTTTTATAGCCTAGACTGGATTAGCAAGCAGGGATTAAGGAAAAGTAAACCCACAAGCAAAAAGTAACGCATGGACCCTCCCATACTTCTGTATAAAAGCTTGCTTTTAAGGATACCAAGAGTATTTCTATGCCACACGTGGGGAGGTCCCTTGGACAAAGACTCAAAAGTGGTTGTGAGCATTAATGAGCATTAAATGATGATGAGATTTGTCAAAAATCAGAAATCCTGTAATTTGAGATTTTGCATCATTGCTTAACTCTGGATCAGAAGTTCTAAATAGGACAAACATCCAACTTCTGATCCTTATACCTTGTTGCCTCAGCATGTTCTGAAGGATTCCCCAGGCTTTCCAGTAACCTTCTTTGATTTATCTTTGAAAACTCTGGATGATGTTCTGCCTCAGCGTAGCATCCAATCTTCTGACCCTCTTACCTTCTGGATCTAGCATGTTTTGAAGGAGCTTTTAGGATTCATATTATACTTTATTACCTTCTTTTCATTATCCTAGCAAACTCTGACTGCACTTGCGTAGATGCTGAAAAGCCATGTTCTGACTGAAGACTATGTGCTGAACCATGTTTACAACTTCTGACTGCACCTGCCTGGAGGCTGGTTCAGAAGTTCTGAAGTGACACTTTTCTTAAATACTTAGAAAAATCCCAAATATTTAGAAATTTGTCTTTTCCATAGTAATTTTGAATTTTGAATTTTTGGTGATACAAACCTCATATTCCAACATGTCTTGATGAAATATGTTTTTTTTTGTGTAGATTTTGATTTTGATCCAAAAGTCAAAGTTTGATCTTTTAATGTGAAAATGACTAATTTTCCCTTGCAGGCGACTTTCTTGAAAAATTTGTTAATAAAATCTTAGGTTTGGGATGGAAGCAAACCTGAGGATCCAAGGTGATTTCTTTGGGAAAATGAGAGGGTAAATTTTGGGGTACAACACTCTGTATAGTTTCAGGAGCTAATCTTGAACTTGCTAGATGTTGTTGTTGATAACCATCTTTCCTGAAAAGGTAGATGATTAATCGTATATGATGCATGAAATGAATTGTATGATGACGTTCTAAAAATAAATGAGCTTATGTTGGATGCAATATGTATGCGCACATCATGATGTATAAATATGAAATGCTATTGTGACATATCTGAGTGGGAAAATAAATCCCTGACCGCTGCTGGAGAGTAACGAAAATTGAGTTCCTGACCGTTATAGAAAAAGTGTTTCTTCTACTTCCGCTGGGGATGGTGAACCGGAGATGACTATGTTGGGGATTTGCCCCTTGTTTACGGATATTCTGCCGAGGAGAGACTCTGCTTGAGAACAACTCTGCGGGGGAATAACTCTGTTTGAGAGAGGAGATGCTTTGCTGGAAGATCTTTCCAATTCGGAGAGATAAACTCCACTGGGGGATGAACTTCTGTAGCTGGAGGAATAAACTCTGTTAGGGATTGAGCTTCTGTATTCAAAGAAATAAACTCTGCTTGGGAGACAACTTTACTAACCGCTTGCGATTATGAAATTCAGTCGGGGAATATAGATGTCGATTCTCTGAAGGAACTTTGCTGGAGAACGTAGCTCCTATTTGGGGAAGCCGATGTCAAAGCTTTAGTTGCCTCTACTCCGTGGGGAGTGTAGATGTCACAGGGTCGTATGCTAAGGATACGACAATGACTTTGCATCAGGACTTTTCTGCCCCTGTATCTGCTGGAGAAAGTGCCTGCGGAGGCCTTGTGGATTGAGTGTTATCCCAACTTATGAGGTGCTTGGTAACTTCCAATTGGAATGATAAGTCTTCTACTGATAGGCAAGTGACAAGATAACGGGACATAGTCGTAAACTTTAATCCCTAACTTTTTCCTAGACTGTCTTTTCAGATTTTCAGTCCACCGGGATACCCTTTTTTGCCCAAGCCGCCTTTTCAGGTTTTCGACTTTCCGGGTGTACAGATATTTTTTGTTTTCATCCCTAGTTTTTTCCCGAACCCTTTTGGTTTGCCGGGATGCCCTTATTTTTGCCTAGGCCAGTCAACCTAGCGGGTCTTTATTCATGTGCAGTATTTTCTGACTATGTCCACGCTCTCAGGGTGTAGGGATTTGTCACTGTCGGTAGTGTTGTGTTGCCACAATACCAAAAGATGTTTGTTTGATCGTACATGGTTCGTTGCTGGAATTCATGCCCAATGCCCCCAAGTGATCCAGATGGAGATCTGCCACTGGCTATTTGGCATCCTTGAGAGATTCCTTGAATCTTGACTTGACTGCCCCAGATGATGGACAATGATCATGTCGTGCCCCATGGTTGGAAGTTTTTTTCCACTTGAGGTGATCCTTTTTATTGAGAAGGTTTTTGTTCACTAGATATTCGTTATGCGAATTTCTCTGCTGTTGAACAAATAGTCATATGCAAACAATGTTATTTTAAGAATGCAAAGCTTATGTCTGTCTTGAAGTTTGAAAATTCATTTTTTAGTAAAACTAGTTTTTTTGTTGTAAAAGTGTGATGTCAACTCAGGATTTATAGCAAACCTTATAGGAGTCAGGATACCTTTTGCAACAATATGCTTTCGAACTAACCCATGCTTCAGCTATGACTTTTAAGGGTTATAACGTGGCCTGGTTCACGATTTAAGAAACAAAGGATAAAGGCTCAAATTTTATTG
Source organism: Vicia faba (assembly GCA_948472305.1). Classification (NCBI taxonomy): domain Eukaryota; kingdom Viridiplantae; phylum Streptophyta; class Magnoliopsida; order Fabales; family Fabaceae; genus Vicia; species Vicia faba. Next base: position 1,056,590,814 of record OX451736.1, on the reverse strand, counting down.
GTACCCACCCGTTCTTCGTGATGTTCTTCGATCCTATGCTCAGTTAATTGTGCATTTAGATCCCGTTTGAGTCTTTGCTTTGATATTCTAGTGATGGTTCGGATACTGACAGTTTATTTTGAATAGGCAGTCATTTCTTTTTTGTTGAGGGTTTGTAGAACCTCTTTATTTTTGATTTTATTATCCCTGTCTTTTGCTTGAACTGTTTCTTTTTATGATTACAGTCAGCGAGATGCCCCCGTGTTTTTTCTTAAGTCTCCTTCATAGGTTTTGACTTAATGGGATTTTATTTCGAGAGATAATGACTTCATGTCTTGATGATTATAGGGAACCATCACCGTCTTTTGTTTCGGAAGGACGTCTTTAATGCCACTCATTGTGTACGAAGCGAAAGATTGTGACTGAATGCGCCTCTAAGTTAACTGAGAAAACTACCCTGCCCCAGGTTATGATTAAGGGTTTTAAAATGTGTGAAAAGAAAAACTCCCACTTCTTTGGCTCGAAGGGGTTGACTAGGAATTATCTTCCTTATAACTCCATTGTTTAGGATTTGAAACAACGCCTATACATCGTCAACAAGGTCTGTTCAAAAGCATACTGTAGAGATTGTGGTATTGTTTTCGTCATCCTCCCTCTAAAGGCTTACCGTTTTTTAGTCGAGAGTTGAATATCACGAAAAGGAAATATAAAGCAATTTAAGCATAATGAAAACAAATTAATTCAAGACAGACATGTATAATGCATTGATGAAATAATAAAGTTTGTCATGACAATAATTGTTCGAATAAGCAAAGAAAATACAACTTCAAAATTTAAATGAACAAAAATGCTTTCAATCCTAGCCATGTTTTGGAAAGGGAGCAGTGATCACGTTGGGAGTCTCAGGAGGGTCGAATTCAATCTCCTTGGCATCAATTATATTCTGAATCTTGTATTTCAGCGCCCAACAATCGTTAGTATCGTGCCCCAAGCTCTTAGAATGATAAGCACACCTTGCATCCGGGTTGTAGTTAGGAGAAGAAGTCTTAGGGTTCGGATGAGGGTTTATCATCATAATCAGATTCATCTTCAACATATGTTGCAATGCTTGTGACAATGGCATGTTGATTTGGGTGAACTGCCTTTGAGGTCTTTCCACCCTTGGCTGATTGTTTCGTTGTTGTGGTTGTTGTGTGCATGCCGAATTAGAGATCAACACTGCCCCCATAGATTGGTGGTAGTCTGCCTTGCTATGCCCCTTCTGGCCGTGCACAACATTGGCTTCCCTCTTGCCACTAAATGACTTCTTCTCTGTACCCGAAGAGGTATTTTTCTGGATCTTGCCACTCCGGATCCCAACTTCTACTCTTTCTTCAGTCAATATCAGCTCAGTGAAACCAGTCGAGGAGCTACCAATCAAGTGATTGAAGAAAGGACCAGACAACATACCAAGGAACATATCCACCAACTCCCTATCAGACAATAGGGGTTGAACTCTCCCAGCCAAGTCTCTCCATTTTTGTGCATAATCTTTAAAACCATCACATGCACTCATGGACATACTTTGGAGTTGAGTACGAGTGGGAGCAAGGTCGGCATTGTACTGATACTGCTTGTAGAAAGCAGCAGACAGATCTTCCCAGTTTCAGATATTTATTCCTTCTAGCTGGTAGAACCATTCAAGCTGAGTCCCTGACAGACTATCTTGAAAGAAATAAACCCACAAATTTCTATCAGTGGTGTGAGGCTGGATCTTTCTGATATAAGAGCGAAGATGGAGTTTTGGGCAGGACACACCATCATACTTAGCAAAAACCGGGGCTTTGAACTTTTGCGGGATGACCACTCCCGACACCAATTCCAATTCCTCGAAATCCATCCCAGATATCCTCTGAACTTCCATGGCACTCAGACGGTCTTCCAATTGTTTGTATCTATCCTCAGTAGGAGGATATTGCTCATCATTGTAATCAGTATCATTGTCAGACACGACAGGACTGTGGTCTTTCTCTTCTTCTTGACTCTCCCCTTCCTTAGATGAAGAGGTCAGGTCGACTTGTCGCTTCAACCGCTCTCCAAACCTTCTGCCCATATTCAGAATACCAACAACCTTCTTCTTTTTCTTCTTCTCTTTCAGAATGAGGGCTTTCAGATCCTCCTTCCTCTTTGTCAGACTGATGAACATTTGTTGGAACTGGGCGTTCTGTGCCTGAAGGTCCTTAATGCTTTGTTCAGAAGACATTTCTGCGGAAATAAACAGCGAAGAAGATGAGAAACCTGTAATGGTACCTGCAATGATGTGTATGATAATGGTATGCGATTGAAATGATTTCAAAGACTTCGGGAAATTTAAATTTACAAACCAAAAATAAACAAAACTTTATTAGCGGAATTTGAAGTTCAAATGCCTTTTAGGCATTACAATAAAAAATAAACAAATCTAAAACTATAAAAGACATCAAAATTCCCATGGATGCTTCCTCTTTGCACCGAGATAATCATTCATTCCTTTTTCTTCATGCAGTTGCTTTGTGAGCTCTAAGACCTTCCTCTCTTGAGCATGGAACTGATCCCTCTAAGTATCTCGCTCCTTCATCATCTGAATCCAAGACCTCTGTAATTCCCCAAGATCAGTGGGCATGTAAGGATAGAGAACCATGTAAGGAATGCCTTCTTCAGTAGTGGGTTCCACAATCACTGGTAAAACAAACACATAGGGCATCATAAGCTTCTGGGCACGAGCTCGTACCCATTGGAGGTAAGGTTCGATAGGAATGGAAGTTTTTGGCCCCAAAGTCTTGACGCCAGATCTCTTTACCATGCCCCAGGCACGTGTGAACCTCCGACGATACTCTTGAATATCCTCCTCATAGTTGAACACGATGCCTTCGATTAGTAACTCATGGGGACCATCCCTTCGAGTGTGACCAAATTGTCGCAGCTAAACAAGGACTGTAGGTTATACCCCCTCTGATACCAAGCAGTGGGACATTAGGGTACTCCCCGTAGCGGTCAATGATAGCAATGTTTTCCATAGATCGAGAACACCAAAGAATATCCGTATGGGCGAGTGACATTACTCTTTGTGACCAAACCAGACCTTCTTCATTCTTCAGTATGGACTTAGGGAGGTGAGAAATAAACCACCTCGACAACAATGGCGTGTAGCACATAAGAATCCCTATTCTCCTCATGGTACGAGTATGGAGAGTGTGCAAAATATCTCCGAGCAAAGTAGGCACCGGGTTGCGAGAGAGAAAGATCTTGATAGCATTCACATCTATGAATGAGTCCGGATTAGGAAAGAGAACTAAACCATAGATAAGAAGAGCCAAGACCTCCTCAAAAGCCTAAAAACCCATATTATCCCAAAACAATTGTGCTTTGTCTAACAGAAACTTAGCTAGAAAACCCTTGACTCCACTTCTAGTTTCCCAATTGGATACCACGTCGGCCCGTTTCAGGTGCAAATCTGAGGCAATGACTTCTCGCTTAGGAAATTCTTCTAGACCTGTGAAGGGTACTTGTTCAAGAACAGGTATATCCAATAGCTGAGAGAATTCTTCTAAGGTAGGCACCAACTGATAGTTTGGAAAGGTGAAGCAGTGGTGCTTGGGATCAAAGAACTAAAAGAGTACACTCATCATCTTTTCATCCAAGTTTGAAGTAACCAGGTTGAGAAGTTGACCATGTCTCTTAGAGAACGTAAAAGTTTCAGAAACCCTTGATGCTTGCTCTTTGAGTTGGGAAGGTATCTTCACAAAGCTGATTCAGATAGTGTTTCTATGAACGGAAGCCATGATCTGCAAAACAGAACAAAGATAAATTCCCTTGGTCTTTGAAATGGTTAGTGCAATAAGCATGAATGCCATGTTATGATGCATGATGTCATGATAAACCATAGGTATAACAAACACAGGTATAGCAAACACAGTCAAGTTACACCAAGTCCTTAAGTTTAAGGCTTGCATGAGGTTAAAGGTATTACCCTCTTGAAGTTTAGTTGGTTCAAACCTGTCCTAAAAAGTAACCGGGTTCTATAGATTCTCAATATCACTGACCATCCTTTATCGGGCATTGTTTCAGCTCTCAATCTTTTCTTGCGGCCAAAATATCCTAAAAGTCTGATCTCAATGAGTGTAGCATCGAGTATCAACTAGTTCTCAGTTCTACACCGAGGCCGGCTATCTCACTACTTTCTAATGACCAAGTTTGTTCAACTAAGGTTCTAAGGTCCGTTAGTGCTTCACGACACCATGCGGCGGCCCCGTATTCTCCTCGTTTCCCCACGAAGGATACCGGTACCAACCAAAGTGCCACACTAACACAACCATATCTTAAACCATATCAGTCTACACCGTACAGTCTCCACGATCTAGTGCTGTTTACCTAATGAGTGCCCCCAGATTCGGGTGTAGGATTTATAGTAACCCCAAACAAACCCTCAAAAGTAAAGCAATCAAGACAATCAAGAGAAGCAATTTAATGACCTGTATCCTAAGGTAAACTCCACTTTATTTTAAATCCCCAGCAGAGTCGCCAGTTCTGTGATACAGTGGTAGAACCGACTGTTATACTGATTTGTGTTTTGCGGTTTTTGTTCGCAAAATGTCGCGGTAAGCAAGAGTCGCCACCGACTTTTATTTCATCCAATCATGGAAAAGGAAAAAGAACAAAAAAACCTTTTTTCGAGATATTCTGAGTACGGGGGGTAAATTATAGAAAAGGAAAGTGTTAACACCCTTTCTATCTGTAGTTATCTACGGGCTCTTAGGTACTTGCTCATTTTTCAAATTGCTTGTGTGTGTTTGTCTTGAAAATGTTTTTACTTCGCGATAACCCTTGTATCAGTCCTCAAGGATGTGACGAATTTTGTTTTGAAAATTTGTTTTGAAAGGTGTTTGTGTGAAAAGTTTTTATTGAGCAAGTACTTAAGATTCTACATACTCGAAAAAAGATTGTTTGTTCTCATTTCCTTTAGACAGCACTATCCTACCATTAAGGAGTAGGTAGCACCATCGTTGGAGTTGTAAGGGACATTTGAAAGGGACGTACGCTCACAAAAGCAATGTTAGGACACCTTAGTAACCATCCTAGAGTCCTAAAGATCTTTTCCGAGGCAACAGTCGAAAGGGTCATTTTTTGATCTTTTGGGACATAAAGGATAGGCACTAAAACATCCTATGCTTCATGACCGTTTACCGAAGGCAACCGGAGTGAGAGTATACCCTAAGAGTGAGCATGTGCAAGTGTGCTTTTTCAGTTAATGTTATCTTTGCACATTAGGGTTTTCTAACTGTTTTAATTTTTCATGCAAATTGTCTTTCGCATACAATCCTAGGCATACATCTAGCAGTTTGATAGTTGTGGAAATTAAAAGCGAAAAAGTAAATCTAATTATTACAAGGCTTCGGGGAATGGGGATTACATAACTAAAACTTGGGGGGAAATTAAACAGTAAATAAAATGCTAGTTTAAAAGACTATTACAACCTCAGAGCAATTACAAAAATATAATGAAAAGTACGTACAACAAACGTAAATGCGAGAAATTAGGGTTTTGACCCTTGACAACTAAATTGAATTTAATTAAATAAAAAAACATTTTTTGTCATTTTTATTTAAGGAAATAAAGAATAAATTGCAAAATATCCTAATCACTAATTAAGTTTTAATTATGAAAAATCATTAAATTAATGGAAAAAACAATTAACCTATTTTTGTGTTTTTATTTTGAGAAGGAATTAAAATTAAGAATTAAACCTAATTTCTATTTGATTTTAATTATGAAAAAAAAGATTTAAGTTAACCTAATTAAACTAATTAATGCAATTAATTATTTATGGAAAAAAAGACTAAACCTAATATTGTTTGTGATTTTCTGATTTTTATGTTTTGCTTAAAAATGATTTTTGGAAAATAAATAAAATAAATAAATTAAAACAATAAAAAGAATTGAAATAAAATAAAAAAGAAAAGATTGGGCCTGTGTGGTAGAATGCAGACTGGGGGGTGCATTGACAAATTGTTAGGCCCAAATTGGTTGGCCCATGTTCCTTGTGTGTGATACCATGTAGATTAGCTTCAGAGAGTGCACCATGGGCTGCTGTGGTTGGACGCTGGATCTGGACCAAGGGATGATCCAAAGGGTAGGATTTGTGAGCGTATGATGGCCGAATGGAATGGTGATGTACTAAATCTGTAGTAAATTGTTAGGAAAATAATAAAAGTGTGAATTAATAATTAAAAACCTAACTCTGATTAATTTACAGGTTAATTATGAAATAAAATCAATATTGATTAAATCAAAACAACTTTTATGTCAAAAATTATTTTAATTAATTAAAAGCCTAAAACTAATATTTAATGATTTTTTTATGATTTTATATGTTAATTAAATTAATGATAGAAAACAAATCAAGTGAAAAATAAATAAATGAAAAGGGTTAGAAAAGAAAATAGTCAAAAAAGTGAAAAATGCATGGGGTGGGTGATGAACCCATGCCCCTTGGGTCACAATTAGGCGCCTCATCCACCAAGTAAAGCTATTGTTTGTGATTCAAACCTGTTCTACGTAACAACAAGAACTCATTTGGACAGTTAATAAACATTAACAATGCATGAAATTAATTATATGAATGTTTGAAAGAAAAGCAAATCGGAGAAGATGAGTATGCTTGTTTCAAGCATCAATGGCCATGACTTTCGACCTATTCTTACCCTTAGATACCTCAGGAATGATTTGTAATTGATGGCTTGGACTGAAAGTGGCTGGATCTTCAGTTTTGACTTTGCACTAGTTTTGACAGAATTTGAGGTTTTTAGAGAGTGTTCTTGGGCAGCCAATTTCGTGCTCCCTAGTGTATGAGGGTGTTGTGCTTATATAGAGGAGGAATTTAGGTAAAAAATAATGGAAGAAATCTCATGGTATCTTGAGGAATTATGAAGATTTGATTTGATTTTGGCCTTGTATGATTTCTTTCCAAAATAGCTCCAATCATGACTTTTTCAATATAAATCATCCTTGCACGAATTACATCCCATGCTAGCTGTATATGGACTCATAATGTACACAAAAAATCCAAGATTTGATTTGATTTGATTATTTTACCATTTAAATTGATTTATTTTGATTTAAATGAATAAAAAATCAAAATAAATAATAAAAATAATAAAATAATAGGTGGATAAGCTCAGGGGTCTTGGGTCCTATTAGAAACAAGTTTCAAGCAAGAAAACATGGTCCCCTTTGGAAAAAATGCAATTTCGATCAATGTTGACTTTTGACAATTTTTTTCAAAAATGGCCAACTTTGACAATGCATAAATCTCTCAATTTTGATCCTAGGAGGGTGTTCCTTGACTTTTTAAAAAGCTTAGGATGTCCCCTAACCAACCCTTTTGGTTTCATCTCAATTGAATCTTCCATGTTCATGTATGAAGCTTTGACCTAAAAGGTGTTTTTGTTGACTTTTCAATAGGACCTATAATGTAGAAATTCATATCTTTTGATGAGTGCATATTTTGAACTTGTGGGATGAAGATGAGTTGTAGGGAATTTCATCCTCTTCAAAATGAGCTTTGGATGGAAAATTTCTGATAAAGTATGAAGAAGTTATGCTTGGTCAAAGTTTGGTTGACTTTTCCTACAAAACCCTAATTTAGCAACTTTTGGGTTTTGATGAATTTGGAGCATTCCTTGGGGAATCATGGTCAAACCTTGATCAAATGATGGAGTTCACTTCAAAATGTTGATGTTGACCAAAAATCTTGAATTTTGACTGTATGTGGGTCACAATTGACTTTTGACCTAATACGGTCGATTCTCAAGCATCTGAGCAGTTGACTGAGCAAACTTCTTGTGCAAGGCATGAAACTTGACATGTAGGGTCTTGATAACATATTAAAACTTTGGAAATCATTTGAGCCCTTTGTGGTTCACACATCTTAATGAAAGTGGAAACCCTAATTTGAGGTATACTGCCTTAGGAGAGAGTTTGTCTAGTCAACTCTTGGACTTTCTTGAGCAACTTGAGGACCTCCATTGACATTTGTTGAGTAAAATGGGAGGGAAAATTTTGGGGTACAACAGGTATGGTATTTGATGGAGCTGTGAATGCTTATGGGAAAGGAATTGGTGCTGTGATTATCACTCCTCATGGATCGCATATCCCATTTACTACAAGGTTGGCATTTGATTGCACCGATAACATGGCAGAGTATGAAGCTTGTATCATGGGTCTGGAGGAGGCTATTGATCTCAGGATCAAAATTCTAGATGTGCATGGCGATTCAACTTTGGTAATAAATCAGATTTAAGGAGAATGGGATACTCGTCACCTTGGATTGATTCCCTACAAAGACTATGCTAGAAGATTATTACCCTTCTTTAATAAAGTTGAATTCCATCATATTCCCAGAGATGAGAATCAGATGGAGGATGCTTTAGCCACTCTGGATTCTATGTATCAATTAAATACTTGGAATGATGTGGCTCATATCACATTGTGACGTTTGGATAAACCATCTCACGTGTTTGCAACAGAGGAGACGTCAGATGATAAACCTTGGTATTATGATATAAAGCATTTTCTCCAGACTCAAGAATACCTGGCTGGTGCATCAAACAAAGATAGAAATACATTGAGGAGGTTGGCAGGCAGCTTTTTCCTCAATGAAGATGTGCTATACAAAAGAAATTATGACATGGTCTTACTCAGATGCGTGGATAGACACGAAGTAGACATGTTGATGCATGAAATTCATGAAGGTTCCTTTGGTACCCATGCCAATGGACATTCGATAGCAAAAAAGATGCTTAGGGAATGTTACTATTGGCTGACAATGGAATCTGATTGTTACAAATTTTCAAAGAAGTGCCATAAGTGCCAGATTTATGCTGACAAAATTCATGCGCCTCCGACACTTCTCAATGTTATTTCTTCCCCATGGCCTTTCTCTATGTGGGGTATTGACATGATCAGAATGATTGAAACTAAGGAGTCGAATGGACATTGTTTTATCTTGGTGGAAATTGACTACTTCACTAAATGAGTGAAAGCCACTTCATATTCTAATGTTACTAAGCAGGTGGTAGTACGTTTTATCAAGAATAATCTTATATGTCGGTATGATGTGCCAAGCAGGATTATCACCGACAACGGCTCGAATCTAAATAATAAAATGATGATAGAACTTTGTGAAGAATTCCAGATTGTCCATCACAATTCATCTCCTTATAGGGAAAAGATGAATTGGGCTGTTGAAGCTGCTAATAAAAATATCAAGAAGATCATCCAGAAAATGGTTGTTACCTATAAAGATTGGCATGAGATGCTCCCTTTTTCTTTGCATGGATATCGTACAACTGTCCGCACTTCAACAGGGGCAACCTCGTTCTCTCTTGTGTATGGTATGGAAGCAGTGCTCTCTGTTGAGGTTGAGATTCCCTCTTTATGTGTGATAATGGAAACCAAGTTGTCAGAGGCTGAATGGGTCCAAAAAAGGTTTGACCAATTGAATTTGATTGAAGAAAAGAAAATGACGGCCTTGTGTCATGGTCAGTTATACCAGAAGAGAATGAAGAAAGCTTTTAATAAGAAGGTCAAACCTCGTGAATTCAGAGCAGGTGACCTCGTGCTCAGAAAGATCATGTCTTTTAACGCCGATTCTAGGGGCAAGTGGACTCCAAATTTTGAAGGCTCATATGTTGTCAAGAAATCCTTCTCTGGAGGTGCATTGATTATTGAAACTATGGATGGCTAGGAGTTCCCAAGTCCTATGAATGTTGATGCAGTCAAGAAATACTTTGCCTAAATAAATAAAATAATAGATCGCTAAGTCGAAAGCCCGAAAGGGCGGATTAGGCAAAAAAGAGCACCTCGGTAGGCTGAAAACCCGAAAGGGCTGTCAAGGAAAAAATAAGAGACATAAACAGAATAAATTCTCCCACTAGGTTGAAGACCCGCAAGGGAAACCTAGGCAAAAGTTAGGGATTTCTTGGCAAGTAACCGCGTCAGACAAGACTTAATCATTGAAGCAACAATCTTCTTGGATCCCCACCACACTTCAATAGAAGTTTCTGCTCAAGAATTCAAATTTGTTAGGGAGAATAATGGTCATGGTATTTCAATATATCTTTTCCAATGTATTAATATTTTCCAAACTTTGTAATCATCTATAGAGTCTTGCCATTCGCAGACTACCATTCTATTAATAAAGTTTGACCTTTTATCCAATTCTTTGCAATTCTCATTTTATTCTTCTTACAAAGACTCCATTTATTATTGATAGTAATTTTCAAAACAAAGAGATTTAATAATAAATTTTTTTTGAAAAGAATTTACAAATTACTTTTTACTTTAGATTTTGTGACTCAAGAAAAACAAAAATAGTGATTCCAGGATGGACAAACTCTAAAATTTTGGAAGTATGTATTTCCCAAGAAGGTTCTCTCAGGTCACTCTTGTTGTTGTGCGCATGATCTTCTTGTGTTTCTCATATAGTTGGAGATGATACCAATTTATGTATGGCGTGGTTTTGGGTTTGTGATCCCATTTTCCCCAGTCAAGTCTTGGTTCATTTGTTTTCCTCTAGGATGATTATTTTGATTTCGGGTTTTAAGCCTCTATCCCAGATTCCCCAGTGAGGTCTTCGCTCATATGACCAAAGTCCCTTCTCCCTTTGTGTTATAAGGAAGAATCATTTGCAAAATATCGCCCTTTGTAGTAATGGCATTATTGTTGTTGTTTGTTTCTCAGGCAACTAGACAAGGGCAGTATCTTTTCTAAGAAGTGTTGAAACAATTGTCAACTTTTTGGGTTTACTCCCGCCAAGTGTTTGGTTTGATTTAAAATCCCCATAATCTTGACTGTTTGCTGAATTGTTTGATTTCTTAAATCCCCAAGTAATGTTGAGATAACGCCTCTCTATGAAAGTTGTTTTCCCCATGTGGTTTCATAATTTCTCCCCATGGAAGTTTATGTAATCATCGCCCTTGGTATTGAAAAATGTATTTTGGTTTCGACAATGTGGTATTGTCCTCCCCATTAAAATCAGCACGAGATCCTCATTTGAAGTCTCGATGATGTGGTTTCCATCTTCCTTAGTGAAGTCAGTATTATAATCTCCAGTGGAAGTCTAGACAATGACACATTGTTTTCCCCATTGAAGTATGTGTGATATTCCCTGGTGAAGCCTGGAGGAGGATGTTATATCCCTGTATTTGTACTAATTTGTTGTTTTGATTACTTTAAGATTATATTTCTTCCCAGAGGAGTTAAGCCATGAAATAGGAATTTGTTTCCTCAGTTGGGGCTTACTTTCTTGTGAAATTTTTATCCTGGATGTAATTTAGCCGAGTGTTGACTTTACCCAAGATGGTTTTGTCTGGTTATTCCCAGTGTTGTATGTCTGTGTTGTCAACATATACATGATAACATTCATACATTCATACCTACATCATGCATAGCCGGATTTAACAATTCATTGCTCATTTGCATTCATTATTGTTTTTGTTGGCATATTACCCTATTTGTAGAGTTATGTTACCCTCTCTCCAAAAGATTGTCAATCTTAAGTAGAAAGTGTACATCCTTTCAATTTCCCCACTGAGTTACCCCTCATTGAAGATTTTCGCTTCAGCCTTTCTATTCAGCTCATTAGCTTGTTAGATCTGATTTTCCCTTTTGAGTTTATTTCTCATCAGTTGCTATCTTGGTTGACTGTTTCACGCCATTTTATTTCTGGTTTGAATTTGTGGTTCCCGACAATGTAATTATTATGTGTTCTGCAAGCTTTGCGCCCGTGTTTGAAAATGTGAATTTATTTTGCACGAGAAGACTTTTTATCCTTGGAAGGACTGCATTGGAATTTACCCAGAGAAGTCATATTTCTTTTCCCAACAGGGTTTCTTATAACAGCAAGTGGCATGTCTCTTTATTTGAGAAACCTGTATTTCCCCAGTAAGTCTGTTAGTCCCCAGAGAAGATTCATGATTTGTTACTCCAATGGATGGTAGTCTCCTCATTATGGGAGATAGTTCATTGTTGAGATTTGTTACTCCAATGGATGGTAGTCTTGTCATTATGGGAGATAGTTCATTGTTGAGATTTGTTACTCCAATGGATGGTAGTCTCGTTGTTATGAGAGATGGTTCGTTGTTGAGATTTGTTACTCCAATGATTGGTAGTCTCGTCATTATGAGAGGTAGTTCTTTGTTGAGATTTGTTACTCCAATGGATGGTAGTCTCGTCATTATGGGAGATAGTTTGTTGTTGAGATTTGTTACTCAAATGGATGGTAGTCTCGTAATTATGGGAGATAGTTTGTTGTTGAGATTTGTTACTCCAATGAATGGTAGTCTCATCATATGGGAGATAGTTCATTGTTGAGATTTGTTACTCCACTGGATGGTAGTCTCGTCATTATGGGAGATAGTTTGTTGTTGATATTTTTTACTCCAATGGATGGTAGTCTCGTCATTATGGGATATAGTTTGTTATTGAGATTTGTTACTCCAATGAATGGTAGTCTCGTCATTATGGGAGATAGTTCGTTGTTGAGATTTGTTACTCCAATGGATGGTAGTCTCATCATTTTGGGAGATAGTTCATTGTTGAGATTTGTTACTCCAATGGATGGTAGTCTCGTCATTATGGGAGATAGTTTGTTGTTAAGATTTGTTACTCTAATAAATGGTAGTCTCGTCAATATGGGAGATAGTTTGTTGTTGAGATTTGTTTACTCCGATGGATGGTAGTCTCGTCATTATGGGAGATAGTTCGTCGTTGAGACTCACTTTGCCCTGAAGAATTCATATGTTTCCAGTTATAAGTACTGATGCTGACCATTTGTAACCTACCCTAATATTGGATTTTGCTGGTATTATCCTACCATTTCTTTCCCCCTATGGGTTTACGTTACCTTTTTTGCTATCTTCTCGGTGAGTGGATAGTTTATAGTTATCTGTCGATCACTGTTATCCTTTATTTTCTCTCCTCAATATTTGAGTTGACGTTACTTTGTCTCCTCCTTGGTATTTACCCCAATAGAGTCGAGTCTTCTGTTCACCAGTGATTTATTTTCCTGATCTAATTTTCTTTTGATCTTTTATTTTGTGTTTCCCCAGTGGTGTCCTGTGTTACCTTTGGATTCGTCTTTTTGCATGCATAATCATATGCATTGCATGGTATCTTAGGGAAAAAAATAGGGTATGTTTTATATTTAAGTATCTTCAATTGTGTCGACACGAAGATTTTAACCTTCATATCTCCGGATAGAAGACACTTAAATAAGGGCAGTTGTTGTACCCTAATTTTCGCCCCTAAGATTCTTTTATCATCTCATATCAATTCAACCATATCAAGATCACAATTGGGTTTGGTTATTCTCCCTATATTTAGGTTTTCTCATGAGGGATCATCAAGCACTTTGAATTGTATATTATGGACATACTTGTTTTGTATTGATTAAATTTTAACTAACAAATGCAATGAATGTTTGCTCTAATCTATGATACTATAGGTGAGGGCACAACATATTTAATCAGGTTGATTCACAGGTTCATGAGTTTATTTCCATGTCTTCTTCAATAAATATTTATTGAGGTTCAAGCTTCATCATTAAGAATGCTTTAAAGTAATACAATGACAAGGTCTACTATGATTCATCATGCCTCAATTTGTCAAAAGAAGTCAAAAGATACAAGGGTTGATTGAGAAAGTTTGACCTAATTGGACAAGTTCTTGATTTCTTAATCAGAAGTGAATAACTCTCTCAATTCTTGTTATTTTTGAGGGGTTTTTTGGTTATATGGGTCCTTATTATCATCCACAACAACTTTTACTCATATGGCAAAAGTAATTATGCAAGAAAGTTTGTCAAAATTGAAAGGGGTTTCTAAGTCATTTTGGTGCTCTAGGAGTTGAGGTTTTGAACTTCTAAGGGCTATATCTTACTCATATTTTGATATTTTTGAGTGATTCCAAAGACATGCTTCTCTTTAAAGGGTTATCAAAAAATCACATCAAAATTTTCAAGAAAATTTTGTGCGGAAGATGTATAATCATGAAGAAATATTACATGTCCTCTAGATAGGCTATCAAATTCCCTTATGTGACTTCAAAAGATAATAACTTGGTCAATTTGTATCTCCTTAATCCCATTCTTTTTCCATAATGATCTTAAGGATGTGAATTTAAACTCTTCTTTTATGTACAAAGCTTGAGAATGAGTGGAAGATGCCCTAAGAACTCAAAAGATTATAGGCCACCTCATGACTTTTCACCAATTTAACAAGGCCATAAAATTTTCAAAATTTGGTATTTTTAAGTGATCCAAGTTTCACAATGCTCTTTAGGAAGTCTAATTCAAGCTAGAAACAATGATCAAAGCTCAATTTTGGAGGAAGGCCTTGTTTGAACTCAAAATATTATAGGTCACTTTTGAAGAAAAACCTAGAATTTTTTTTAAGTACAAAAAGTCAGCATCTTTTTCTCAACTTTGACTCATCACAACTTTTAGCTCAAACATCAATTTTATTCCACTCTTGGCACATTGCAAAGATGGTGACCTTATCTTTCAAATGCTTCAAGAATTATTCCCTAAGACCCCTTGAGCTATGAACACCATGGATTCAAAGATGGTACCTTAGAACTGAAGTTTTCTCCAAAGTCAGAATTTGAAATTCATAAATTGGCTTCTAAACACCAAATCAACACGCGTTTTTGGTTTAAGCATGTTTAACAAAGTTCCCAAAGTTGAATTAAGGATCAAAACTCAAGATTTGACTAAGTTTTGAGGCACATGGGGTCACACTTTTTTCACTTTCAAGCTTGATCCAATTTCCCTCCAAACTTCAAATTTCCTCTTAATTATTTGCACCATTCACTTCCCTATAAATAGAGGACCTCACTCCTCTCATTTTCTCAAGTTTAAATAACCAAAATCACTCTGTCAAACTCCCTCCATAACTCACTTTTCTGAGATTTCGAATTCCTCTTTTCTCCACTTTTCAATCCAATTTCTTCATTGATCTTTCATCCTTGAACTTCACTGAAGCTAACAGAAGAAGAATCAAGCCTTGAGGTGCTCTAAATCATGCTAGCCAAGTCCATTTACAGAGCAAGTTCATCTAACTTTGTTGAGGTAGTTTAAGGCACTAAATCTTCTAACTCAAATTACTGGAATGATCTATGATGTTCACTGATGCTTGCTCTTAACTAAATTTTGGTGAAACAATGCATTTGATGCTTCTGATTTTTTATTTTAACATTTTCAAACATCTCTGTTTTTTTTCCAAATCGACTATGATGTGCTTTATATAAGTTTTTTGCGAGCATATGTTTGTGATTGTCTCAAGTAGACGTATCTAATGATACCACTATGAACGCATAAATTTACAGATTCAAGGATTTTGGATTTTCCCTACTTGCAGAAGGCTGGAGGTTGAAGATAACCTACATGTCATTCTTCAACCAATGACACTCAGCCAATTGTTTTATTTTGATTGGTTGGGATTTCTTGTGTTGTATGCGTGCACCTTAGCTTGGGTCCATGATACTCCCTCACCTCAGATCCATTAGATCTACCAGCGTGTATAAGTGAAAGAGATCCAACGCGGGTGGTTTTTCTGATTTGTTTTTATTTTACAAAATTATTTTTTAAATTTCTCTCATCTTTAAAAATTCATAACTCATTTATTTTTTACCCAAAAATTATGAAAAAAATAAATAAAAATACTTTGAATTATTTCTGACTTTGTGAATATTTTTCATATTTTTATTTTAATGTTTGATATTTTTCATAATTTTTGCATTGTTTGCCTTATTTTAATTATTTTAAAAATACTTTCTGACCTTTTTAAATTCTAACAAATATATGGAAGGATCCAATGGACTCTTGAAAAATATTGGTGACCTCAATTTTTTTTATTTTTTATTTTACTAATTTTCCCAAATTTTGGTTTATTTGGCTTATTTTCTTCAATTTTTAAAATTAATTTCTGACTTTAAAAAATTCTGAAATTTTTTGCCAACATTTATTAAATCATGTTTGACCTCTTACTCTTTTTTAGGATTTTTATTTAGTGTTTTAATATACTTTGTGTATTATATCAATTATCCTCCTTTTATTAACTATTTTAATTTTTTTATTAAATATTATGTTTATTATTTTTTTATTTTGGTTCTGACTTGGACTTCATTTGGTGACAAATTCTTCAACCTCATTGGATCTTAGGTGTTGATAGGTTGAGAAACCAAATCCATTAAAATGGATGAATGATGTTGATGATATTTGAAACCCTAATTCCATACATTGCATCCCCTCCGTCTTCATCTTATCCCTTTCTCATTGTGTTACATGTTGTTAGAGGATGATCTATATATCATCTCTCCAAACATATGGCACATAGATTTCTATTGACCGACCTCAAAATAGATCCGACTTCTATATAAGTCCACTTATGATTGCTTAACATAGCGCAAAATTTTGTCCCGATTCAAGAAATGATCATTTGTTTCCCAAACCTATGTTTGCAAGCCCAAGTATGTTTAATTTGAAACCTTTGATCCAATAACCTTGAGGTTCATTGTTAGGAAGCTTTGGTATTATCGATCCTTTAATGAACTTTCATAAGATTTGGACTAAGTGAATCATTTAAACATCGTTGATCATTTGTTGTTGCCTCGAGAATTTGAAATGAATAATATGCTTGACAAAAAGCAAATGAAACTTGTTGTTGAGAGGCTTTAGTTTTATCAATCTTCTAATGAGTTTTCAAATGCAAGATTCAATATGGTCATTCAACTAACCTCTAATTTCTAACCCATTAATAATTGACTTTTATGTTTATGCTTTTACTTTACGCCTTTACCTTTATGCACCATTTATTTTAGGATTTACATTTCATGCTATTTTCATCTTTTCTCACTTGAGCATTTATCTTTATGTCTTTTTATTTTGCTCACTTGAAGTTTTCATTTTCTTTTTGAAGATACCTAATAACCAACTTGAACAATAAAAAACTTTAAGGTTACTTGGACTATTTGGTTACTATCCTTGGCATTTTGGAGGTATGAACTTCTTGGACTTAGTATTAGAGACCTTGACCTACCTTGAGACCTTGTGACTTCTATTGTTGTTTTGTCCGGAGTTCTTGGGGTTTATCCCAGGACATTGGGTTATTTGTTTTCTTTGTGTGTGGGTTATTCTGATTATATGCTTTGTCTGTAATTGGTAATTCATTTGTATACAACCATTACTCTACCCAATTTTTGTGAAGACTTAATGCATTTTTAGCTTGGTATTCTTAAGAGGTTTAGTATCATTGCTTGCTTGGTTTCAATCCAAAGGATGGGAATTATACATTGACTCATTGTGTCAAGTGTTGGCTTCTTGTTGGTTCGACGGTTCTTTTCCCTAGCTTTTACCTTATGCTTTAGGATAGTCCCTTCATCTCCTCCCATCTTCTTTAATTTCAAAAAAATCTTCTCCCTCCTTTTTAAAACTATTCTTGTTTTCTAAACTTGAACCGCTTTCATAATAAACTTGGACTTAGGTCTATGCATTTTTAAAACATTTTCTTAATCAAATTTTAATCAACTTAATAATACTTTAACATTTTTGTGAGAGGACTAAAATTTAATCAATCTCATTCAAACCATTTTTTCCATTTTGGATTTTTATTTTAAAACTTTTCTCAAAAGATTAGACTCTTGTCAATCCTTGTAGTGATGCGAGCTACTATACTTCTACAATATGTAGTGAAGTGAGATATTTTCTACTTGGGTGTTGAGTGAGGCTTTATTGATTTTAAAATCCAAGCTATATCCTCCACTTTGAAATGACGCAAATTCTCCTTTCTCATAATCGTGGGTAGTAAGTATGTTTTTCCACTCAGATACAACGATGATGTCTCATCTCTTAAAATTAACCAACACACTTGTGTTTTAAAATTTTAATGGGTGAACTATGAGTACCATGATCCCCTATTGCACGGAAGGTGGTACACATGCACTAAAGGTTTGCAACCGCGGCGGGTGCAAAAATTGTAAAAAATACTTCTTTTATCATCCCCATAATCTATTCTTGTATACAACATTTATAGCCAAAATACACAAATTTTCAAAGAGGTTCATGCAGAGTACCGTAGATGTTTAGGGTGCTAATACCTTCCCTTTGCATAACCAACCCCTAAACTTAGATTCTCTCCCCCTTTTTTTGGTTTATTTGCTCTTTTCCCATTCCTTTGGAAACAATAAAGCATGGTGGCGATTTTTATTTGATCTGTGCAAGTCAAGTCAATCTAATGGCTTTGTCTCAACATTTCTACCGCTATACCCACCATCTATTTTTATACAACATTTATATTCAAAATACACAATTTTTTAAAGAGGTTCGTGCAGAGCACCGTAGATGTTTAGGGTGCTAGTAGCTTCCCTTTGCATAACCAACCCCGAACTTAGATTCTCTCCCCCTCTTTTTTGGGTTATTCTCTCTTTTCCTATTTCTTTGGAAACAATAAAGCGCGGTGGTGATTTTTATTTGATTTGTGCAAGTCAACTCAATCCAATGGCTTTGTCTCAACATTTCTACCACTACACCAGGCTGTATTGAAAAATGTTACTGCTACGCGATCCAATCCAATGGCTGCAAGTTACTAAAGGAAGGCATTCAACGCTTAATGGGCAATCATATAATTCTAATAGAGAAAGTTCCGTATGCTGAGAATCTGTGTCAAGACTTATCTATAATTTCTGGTCTTTTTGTCAGGAGCACCTCCAAAGGTCCTGTAAGGATTACTGCCAATCTGAAAGCTACTCCTCTGATCATCACTATACCTGGACCTATCCCATATTGTTCAGATAAAGCTATTCCTTGGAACTATAGACCCGATGTCTACTACCATGGCGTCAAACAAAAACTACTAACCGTTGAAGATGAAGTTATTGAAGTTGCTGATTCCGGAATTGACAATATTGCCAGAACCAGTATGGTTACTAGAAGTGGAAGGGTTTTCTCTCCAGAAATATCTCCGAAGACTATTTTCACACCTATTGAAGTTAATACTACCGAGCCAACGTCTAAGGTTTGAGGCAAATAGCCAATAATATAGCCTGCCCAGATGGAGGCACCTAAAGAAGCTACAAGTGAAGACACCTCTAGACAAGATCTAGAAGAGATATTGAAAATTATCCATAAAAGTGATTATAAAATTGTTGAACAGCTAGGGCAGACCCCATCCAAGATCTCTATGTTATCCCTGGTATTGTATTCTGAAGCCCACGCACATGCTTTAGAAAAATTCTTGAAGACTGCTGTGATCGGTGGATCTGGAACTGACTGTTTAACGCTGGTTCGCGAAATGTCGCGGAAGCAAGAGTCGCCACCGTCTTTTATTTTCTCCAAATGGAAAGGACAAAAGCACAGAAAAATTCCTTAAAGAGATTGCTCTCGGTTCGGGAGGTAGGTTATAGAAAGGGAAGGTGTTAGCACCCTTTCTATCCATGGTTATCCATGGGCTCTTAGATACTTGCTCATTTGTGTTTTCAAAAATGGTTTGTTTGCTTTTCAATGTGGGTTTTAAAAAAGTTTCTTTGAAAATTCCAGTTCGACTCTTGTATCGGTCCTCAAGAGTGTTTGAAAAATTGCTTTCGAAAGCTTTTTGAAAAGGTGTCGGTGTGAAAAGTATTTTTGATTTGTTTTTGAAATTAGAGCAAGTATCTAGAGTCGTCTACCTACCCTAAGGAATTCGTCTGTGTAAATGTCCTTTAAAGTAGTGCCATCCCACCATTGAGAGGTAGGTAGCACCACCGTTGGAGGTGTTCGGGTCAATTCGAGGTTCGGGACATGGTGATCACCGGAGCAATGGGAAGACACCTTAGAAGCTACCCTCATGTCAGGTTCCCGGATCATGAGGACTTACTAAGACATCCTCTACTCGACGATCACCTTTCGAGGCAAGGCAACAGTGAGGCGTACCCTAGGGGTGGTGTGTGATTTGTGTGTCGTTTTCAATTATTTTTGTCTTGTCATGTATGGGTGATCTACGCTTTTGTTTTTATTTTAGTCATTCATTCTTGCATGCCATTATTAACAATTACAAAGTTGCGAGAAATATAAAATTTCTAAACTATTACAAAGGCGCGGGTCCACATCGCCAAAATTTCTTGAACCCGATTTGACAGAAAAATAAAGAAGTAAAAATAAAGTGCGACAAATAATTTACAAGGCCTTGGGAGAGGTACATAAATATTATAAAGAACAGAAAATAAATATGCGAATTAAATAAGAATTAAAAATGAGGGCATTGGACCCTTTTTTGCAAAATTAAATTAAATGATGAAATTAATTAATTAAAAAAAAAAGAAAAGAAATTGTTTTTGGTATTTTTTGGTTTTAATGAAAAAAGAATTAATTAAAATAACATGCTAACCCTAATTCTAGTTGTTTTTCAATTTATTAAGAAAAGATCAAATTTTAACCTAAAATTAAACCTAATTATTTTACATGCAATTTTTAACAAAAAAACAAATATTTTAATATTTAATTATTATGAAAGAAAATAAAAAGGGATAAAAAATTAATTAAACCCTAGTTCTACCACTTTTAAATTAATTAAGAAAATATTAAGGTTTTCTCCTAAATTAAAACTAATCAATTAAAGTTATTTATTTACAAGAATACTAAAATAAAAATATTTATCATTTTTTTCTTTTCTGATTTTTTGGTGTTTTTTATATATTATGAAAATATTGAATTAATTAAAAAAACAATAACCAAAAGAAAGTAAAAATAATAAAAAAAACAAAGAATGAAAAAAGTTTGCAAACCTAGGGGGTCTGCCCCTAATTATGGAGGTGAAGCCCAATAATTCTGGCCCATTACTGGAGGCCTTGTTAACTTTTTCAGGCAGCGTGTGGTGCATTGACTGGAGTCTACCCTATTCTTCAGATTGTGTTCCTTGGATTGATAGTGGTGAACACGTGGACGTTTGATTTTGAAGGCGCACATTGGTCCATTATGTTGAAACTGCATATGAACATTAATTGAAAAAATATATGGAAAGGGGTGAGGACCTGGGGCTCGAACCCAGGTCTTGAACATTACCAACCAACGCGCTTGCCAGTGGAGCTGTCTCATTCATCTATAAATAATATAATTAATAAACATAATAAAACAAAAACGCGTTAATGCTTTGTTTTCCGCGCGAAAGTTTAAACAGGCCAACCATCGTTCTACACATCATCATCTTCCTCGCGTTGTTTTGTTTTCCTGAAAATATAAAAATCATAGGCAACGGTTTTCAAATGTTCTAAAAGGCATCATTAGTGAAAATAGCGAATAGCCCAGGAAGGCTCATAAATTGAGTGCGAGGGTGGCTTTCTCTTCGTCCAAATATGCTGAGCATGGTTATGGCATCGTGGTGTCCCAATTTTGCTGTATTTAAAAACCCCCAATTCAAAGCTTCATAAACCCTAAAACACGATAATGGTAGAATCGTATACAATGCTCAAAAACACAATTAATTTACATGGTTAGCATTAGAATCAAACAATGAACACAAATCACATATTGAAAATTGCTAAATGCGCATGAATTGGGATGCAAGAGTATGAAATTTTTTCTGTACAGGTGAGATCGTTCTCACGTTTCTGGGCACGAAAGCTTGCAGTTTTTTATCCAAATCCCTTCTTTGAAGCCTCAGCAAGCTAATGAGATAAAAATCTTGTCTTGAATCGTCCTAGAACTAGGTTTTCAGAATTGGAATTTTTGCCAAAAAAATTGAGTTTGATAATGGAGTTTTATGCGCAACTTCTTGGTCCCTGGCATTAGGGTTGCGTTTGGTGCTTATGTATGAATGATTTAGGGTTGAAAACTTGATCCAAAACCTTTGCATTCATGGTTTGGAAGATTTGATTTTTCAAGATCTTTTTTTCAATATTTTCCATGCTATTTGGTATCAAATCATGACAAAACCTTCCACAAATGATTATGCACGAATCTTGAGTGTCCAATGAGAGTATTTTCTGCACAAAAAGATTTGATTTCATTGGTTTTATATTTTTCATGTATTTTATTTAATTAAATGAATTATTAATAATAAAAAATTCAAATAAATAAATAAAAATGGAGGAAAACTTCCCTTTGGGCCAAATGGTCGTGCACATGCCTTGGATGTAGAATTGTGGAAGAAAAAGAGGCCCATTAGCAATTTTAGGTCATTTGAATCAATGTTGACTTTTCAAAATATCCAAATATTTCCCAACTTCCACAAGGCATAACTTGCTCAATTTTTAAGCTTTGCTCATGTTCTTGGACATTTTGGAAATGTCTTTGAGTCCTCTAACCAATGCCTTTGGTCCCATGTCATTTTGATTTACCAATCTCAAGTTATGGCATTTGACTTAAAGTCCCTTTTTGTTGACTTTTTCAACTGTCCAAATAAGGAAACTTTTGCATCTTGATGATTTTTGAGCCAAGCTTTGAGAATCATGATCAAGCATTGATCAAATGATGTTTGTGGCTTAAAAATGAGATGTTGACCAAAAATTTGGACTTTTGACTGCCAAATGACCATTTTGCCCCTACAGTTGACTGTAGTGCAATTAGGGTTTTGACTGTGCAATTTTGTGCTGAAAGTCTTGAAACTTGGTATGAGGATGCTTGACCATATTTATTGGCATGTGGGACTTGATTGGACCCTTGGAAACTTCATTTTCTTGATCAGAACCAAAACCCTAATTTTGACTGCTTAGGAGGCCCTTGAACTGTGCAACCCTTGGGGAATTTTGAAGCATGACTTGGCAATTTCTTGAAGAATATGGGAGGGAAAATTTTGGGGTACAACAGTTGCCCCTGTTCAATCTTCTTAGACCTGAGGATGCAGATTGGCTGACGTGCCTTTCGTAATCCGAGGGTAGAAGATGATTGAACACTAGAGTGCCCAGAAATTTGCGCTCACATAGTAGCAGTGTGATGGAAATGGGCTTATAGATGCCATTAAGAGATTGATGAATAGGATGATGGGCTTATAGATGCCATCTGGATGTTGATCGCATAAGAGATTCCTTAGCGAGAACCTGCGTACCTGCAAAAGAAAAAATGAGTACCTGACATGTTGCAGGAGCTGGTTTTCAGATGCTTGGTATAGATGTGTCCTGACTGGTTACAGGAGCTGAGTCTGGATCTTCAAGCAGTGATGAATGAACCAAGGATAGTTACTACCTCAACAGGAATGGTGAGAGAACCTTGGATGACCTTAACCTCAACAGCAAACGTTGAGAAAATCTTGGTGGGAATTACCATCTCCGCAGTATCGGGGAGAGAACCATAGGCAATTATAATCTCAATAGCAAACATTGAGAAAAACCTGGAATGGAATTATCGTCTCCACAGCATTGGGGAGAGAACCATAGGAAATTATAATCTCAAAAGCAAACATTGAGAAAAACCTGGAATGGAATTATCATCTCCGCAGCATTGGGGAGAGAACCATAGGAAATTATAATCTCAAAAGCAATCATTGAGAAAAACCTGGGATGGAATTATCGTCTCCGCAGCATTGGGGAGAGAACCATAGGCAATTATAATCTCAATAGAAAACATTGAGAAAAACCTGGAATGGAATTATCATCTCCGCAGTATCGGGGAGAGAACCATAGGCAATTATAATCTCAATAGCAAACATTGAGAAAAACCTGGAATGGAATTATCGTCTCCGCAACATTGGGGAGAGAACCATAGGAAATTATAATCTCAAAAGCAAACATTGAGAAAAACCTGGAATGGAATTATCATCTCCGCAACATTGGGGAGAGAACCATAGGAAATTATAATCTCAAAAGCAAACATTGAGAAAAACCTGTGATAACTTCTACTGAGTCTTCATCAGAAAAATCTGTTTGGGGTCGATTTAGCTGGACTAGAGAAGGCCTTGGACTGGGTAAGAAATCTTTGGAGTTGATTAACTGAACCGGTCTAGGTCTTGGAATGTCTTCAACTGGGTCTTTATCAGAGAAATCTGTTTGGGGTCGATTTAACTGGACCAGAGAAGGTCTTAGAGTCTTGAACTATGATTGAGAATTTAGCTGAATCTTTCCTGAAAGGTAAAGGTCAGTTATATGCAGTGCATGATATGGACCAAGCAATGATGTTCTCAACATAAATGAGATTTGTAAGATATGATACGTACATGCATGCTATAATGATTTATGTGATGTTTATGTATGTTTTCGTCTAGGAAAGTAAATCCTTGACGGGTGCCGGGAAGTCACTCCCGGGCTGATGTTGAAGAATAAGCTTTTGCTTCCGCTGGGTAATAGTTGCAAGTATGCCGGTAGGAGAAGATAACTCCGTTGGGGAATAAACTTGGCGAATGGATTACTCTGCGGGGAGGAAGTACTCTAACGATCTTGCTGGGAAGCGATACTCTGTGGGGAGAGAGATACTTTGCTGGAATGTTGATAATAACTTGCTGGGAGAATCTCTTATTGTGTTGGAAGTGCTGATAGACTTCGCTGGGGATAAGAAAGAACTGTGTTGACGACGACCTTTCCGTGGCTTTTGGCTGAGGATAACCCAGTTATATCCTGGTAGGGAAATAACTCTTTGAATAAAGTCGGGCGACGCGTTCGTGCTCTGCGAGGGTAAGCTTCCGGAATCTACTGGGGATAAGCTTACGGCTTGGGGAGGTGGATTCCAACTTTCCTGGGGAACTAGATTGGACTCTCCTGGGGAATTGGGATGTACTGGTTATGTTCTTTAGCTGAACCCACCTTAGTACCTTGGAGGATAGAACAATTAGATTGCTTAGACAACTATTTATTGCCCCTGTTTCTAATGTTACCTGTAATTAATCCTTTGTTTCGTACGCAAATATTTATGAGTTAGCAAATTATTATCAATGCATATATCACAAATTGAACCTTGGACGTTCTTCGCAAAACAAAACAGAAAAAGAAAAACGATTGGCACTTTTAAAATATATTTGTATTGATTTTTGAATGGCCTGTAAATAGGCGTTTTGTGTACAAGAGGCTGACGTCCTAGTAAGAGAACGCCGCCGAAAAAAAGAGTTTATACAAATTTTGTACAAGAGAAAATAAAACAGCTGTGCGAAATGAATGATCCCACTGGGTTTCAACTCTGCTATTGCCTTTATAACTCCGAGCGTCTCATCACTTGATGACCTAAACGAAGATGAAGCTGACTGATCGATGCCGTCTGAACTTGATGTAGATACTGGATTCTGGATGCAAAGTGATCAATGAGACATAGTATTACGCTTTATCCCTAATTTTTGCCTGGACCGCCCTTTCGGGTTTTCAGTCCACCGGGATACCCATTTTTGCCCAAGCCGCCTTTTCAGGTTTTCGACTTGCCGGGTGTACAGATTTTTTCATTTCATCCCTTCATTTTGCCCGAACCCTTTTGGTTCGCCGGGAAGCCCTAATTTTGCCTAGGCATGTCAGCCTAGCGGGTCTTTTTTCATGCGTAGTATCTTTTTACTATGTTTGCATTAGCGGGGTGAGGAAGGTCGTCACCATCCATATTGGTTAGAATCATGGCTCCTCCTGAGAACACATGTTTAACCACAAATGGCCCTTCGTACGTAGGGGTCCATTTGCCCCTTGGATCACTCTGAGGAAGGATGATTCCCTTGATTACCAGATCCCCAACTTGATACTCCTGTGGTCTGACCTTTTTGTTAAATGCCCTGATCATCCGTTTCTGATACGTCTGACCATGACAGATAGCAGCAAGTCTCTTTTCATCAATAAGGTTTAATTGATCAAGTCGTGTCTGGATCCAATCATCCTCGTTCAGATTTGCATCCTTCATTATCCGGAGAGAGGGTATTTGCACTTCGATCGGTAAGACTGCCTCCATACCATAAACCAGAGAGAAAGGAGTTGCCCCGGTTGACGTCCTGGCTGAGGTACGGTACCCGTGTAGAGCGAACGGTAACATCTCGTGCCAATCCTTATAAGTCACTGTCATCTTTTGCACGATTTTCTTGATATTTTTATTTGCTGCTTCTACAGCCCCATTCATCTTCGGTCTGTAAGGAGAAGAATTATGGTGCTGTATTTTGAACTGCTCGCAGAGCTCAGTGATCATCTTGTTATTCAGATTGGTACCGTTGTCTGTAATGATCCTCTCTGGGACGCCGTACCGACAGATCAGATTATGCCGAATGAACCGTGCCACAACAGTCTTGGTTACCGTAGCGTAGGAAGCTGCTTCGACCCACTTCGTAAAGTAATCAATCGCCACTAGGATGAAGCGATGCCCATTGGATTCCGTAGGTTTAATCTCACCGATCATGTCTATGCCCCACATTGCAAACGGCCAAGGCGCAGTCAGAACATTCAGGGGAACTGGAGAAACATGCACCTTGTCTGCATAAATCTGGCACTTATGGCATGTCCTAGAATGTTGGTAGCAGTCAGCTTCCATTGTGGACCAGTAATATCCTGCCCGAAGGATCTTCTTAGCCATAGTGTGCCCACTGGAATGTGTACCAAAGGTCCCTTCATGTAGCTCTTCCATGATCCTTTCTGCTTCAGTCTTATCCACACAATGCAGTAAGGTTGAATCATGGTTTCGCTTGTACAAGATGCCGTTGCTAAGGAAGAACTTTGCCGCGAACCTCCTCAGGAACTTCTTATCGTTGATAGATGCCCCTTCAGGGTATTCCTGAGCTTCCAAATATCTCTTCACCTCGTGGTACCAAGGCTTCTCAGTCACCAACTCAGTCTCGAGATCACAACAGTATGCCGGTTCGTCCAGTTTCCAGATGATGATCCGGGGAGCCTCATTATCCCATTTGACCTTGAACATAGAAGACATTGTAGCTAACGCGTCCGCCAGCTGATTCTCTTCTCTTGGAAAGTGTTCAAAGGTTATCTCTGTGAAGTGGGGGATCAGGGTCAACACACATTCTCTGTAAGGAATCAGGTTTAGATGTTTCGTATCCCACTCTCCTTTGATCTGATTGATCACGAGAGCGGAATCTCCGAAGACACTCAGAAACTTAATCCTTAGGTTGATCGTAGCTTGAAGATCCATGATGCACGCCTCATACTCTGCCATGTTGTTGGTACAGTTGAAACATAGCCGGGCAGTGAGTGGAGTATGAGTACCTTGAGGAGATATGATGATGGCGCCGATACCGTTTCCCAAAGCGTTGGAGGCTCCGTCAAAGTACATAGACCATCGGGATCCTTCCTCAGGTCCTTCATCCGGTCCAGGTACTTCACAATCAGTTACTATCATGATGCTTTCATCCGGAAACTCGAAGTTCATTGACTGATAGTCATCTACGGCCTGATGTGCCAAGTGGTCTGCCAATACACTTCCCTTGATGGCTTTCTGGGTTGTGTACTGAATGTCGTATTCCGTCAAGATCATTTGCCATCTTGCAATTCTCCCAGACAGAGCAGGATTTTCGAATATGTACTTTATAGGATCCATCTTTGAGATCAACAAGGTAGTGTGAGTCAGCATATACTGTCTCAGCCGGCGAGCAGCCCATACCAAAGCGCAGCAAGTTTTCTCAAGCAGTTAGTATCGGGTCTCACAGTCGGTAAACTTTTTGCTAAGGTAATAAATGGCGTGCTCTTTTCGGCCAGACTCGTTATGCTGCCCCAGCATGTTAGAACAATGTTTGAATCTACTACCCTATATTTGAGTTTTGATGATAACAAAGTGAATAGATATAGTATTTATATGTTTCATGTTTGAACTATATGCTGCCTAAAATTACTATGCTCTGACTTGCAGATACGCTGATTAAAATAAGCAAGATCACTTATTCAGCATCAGAACTTGATTTCATACACCAGCATCAGAAGTTGCTGAATCAGAACGTCAAGATCAGATGATCAACTCACGTACATGCTGTAGCTTGATGAACAGAACTGCGCGTAAACACTCTGATACAAAAACAATAGTTCATCAGCAGCGAAGCAGAATCAGAATGAGCCAAGCCAGAACGTGCATTGAAGAAGCAACGGCACTGTGCATTGAAAGCTAATTAATCCCAACGGCCTCATTCTAGACAAGATCTGCTCAAAAAGGAAAGCTTGTTATTAGCATTGAATCAAGAATATTGCATTCAACGTTCATCTTCTCAAGTGCTATATAAACAAGGCTTCGAAGATTATAATGGCTAATGCTCTCAAAATCTCTACACGCACAAAGCTGAACAATAATCTTCATCTACCAGTTTTGCTAAACCACAAACTCTGATACTCCATTAGTGTTTAGCAATCTAGTTTCTAAGCTTCATTTTGTGTATACATCACAGTTGTGATAAAGTTTTGTAGAAAACATTCACACACATTGTTTTATACCTTTGTAAGAAAGTGTTGCCTTGACAAACCGGATTGTGGTTTGAATCAAGAAGGCTTTAGCAGTTGTTAAAGCAGTCTGTAATATTCAGTTGAATATAGTGAATTAAGACCTCGTTGGAGAGAGGCGAAATCACCTTGACGGGTGGACTGGAGTAGTTTGAGATCAAACGAACCAGGATAAAAATATCTTGTCAATTGCTTTAAGATTTCAGTTTTACAATTCAACCCCCCCTTCTTGTGTTTTTCACCCCTTCAATTGGCATCAGAGCGCCTGGTTCTGAGCTAAAACACTTAACCGTGTCAGTACAAGATCCAGCGTCAGAAAAACACAATGGCAGGAAACAACTCTCATTTCAGCAATGACAACAATGAGGACAGAGACAGATTCAGCGGCAAACCTCCAGTCTTTGATGGAGAAAACTTTGATTACTGGAAAGACAGAATTGAAAGCTTCTTTCTAGCACATGATGCTGATCTGTGGGATATGGTGACAGATGGATACACGCACCCTGTGAATGCAACTGGTCAGAAGATTGATAGAAAATCAATGTCTGATCAACAAAAGCGTGATTTCAAGAATCACCATAAGGCCAGAACCATCCTCCTCAGTGCCATCTCCTATACTGAGTATGAAAAGATCTCCAACAGAGACACAGCTAAGAACATCTTTGATTCTCTCAGAATGACGCATGAGGGCAACGTTCAAGTCAAAGAAACAAAAGCTCTGGCGCTCATTCAGAAGTATGAGGCGTTCAAAATGGAAGAATCTGAATCCATTGAAACTATGTTCTCTAGATTCCAGATTCTGGTAGCTGGTCTCAAAGTTCTGGACAAAGGATACTCTACTGCTGACCATGTCAAGAAGATAATCAGAAGTTTACCCAAGCAGTGGAGGCCTATGGTTACCGCTCTGAAGCTAGCGAAAGATCTCAACAAAATCACTCTGGAGGAACTTATAAGCTCCCTCAGAAGTCATGAGATAGAGCTAGAAGCTGATGAGCCTCAGAAGCAAGGTAAGCCTTTAGGATTAAAATCTAACAAAAAATCTGAGTCTAAAGTTTTGCAGGCAGTTGAAGAAACATCTGATGGATCCTCATCAGAAGAAGACGAACTTTCCCTTCTCTCCAGAAGAGTAAATCAACTGTGGAAGCAAAGACAAAGGAAGTTCAGGAATCCCAGAAGATCTGATCAGAACGAGTCTTCTTCCAGATACAGAAGGACAGATTCTTCCTCTGGATACAGAAGATCTGAAGGCTCCTCCAGTAGCAAGAAGCCAAACACAAAAGACATCATCTGCTATGAGTGCAATGAGCAAGGACACTACAAGAGTGACTGCCCAAAACTTCAGAGGGAAAAGCCCAAAAAGAAGTTTGGAAGAGAGAAGAAGAAAAGTCTCATGGCCACATGGGATGACTCTGACTCGTCTGAAGCTGACTCAGAATCAGATGATGAAAGGGCAAACATAGGGCTCATGGCTAACATTCCAGATGATAGTGAAGTTTCTGAATCAGACTCGGAATCAGACACAGAAGAGGTATTCCCTAACTTCGCTGTTAATTTTACAAAGGCTGAACTTGCTGAAAGCCTCAATGAAATTCTGGAACGTTATCAGCAGATTAGAGCTAAATTCAGAGACCTGAAAAGGAATCTTGAATCTGACTCTAATAAGTCTGAGAGTCTCAAATTGGAAAACTCTGAGCTGAGAGATAAAATTTCAAAATTAGAAAACTCTTTACAAAACTCTCAGAAGGAACCAATTTCTGAAACTCCCAGCAACGCTGATGAGATCATCAAGGAGTATGATCATAGTTTCCAGAAGTTCCTTGCTAAAAGCATAGATAGAAGCAGAATGGCTTCAATGATCTATGGAGTTAGCAGAAACGGCAGGAAAGGAATAGGATACCTAGGTAAGGTTCCTACACCAAAGAATGTCATGGATTTAACCATTAAACACACTCCTTTAAATTCACACTTTGTGTATGGTCACACACATGACATCAAATATACTAGCAGTAAGCACTCTGTGAAACCAAAATTCAACCAGAGTTTTGGTAAAACTAACAAATCAGGACCCAAGAAGATCTGGGTACCTAAGGATAAAATAATACATGTTGCAGATATCTTTAGCAGCAAGTCAGAAACACCAGTCATGGTACCTGGACTCTGGCTGCTCACGACACATGACGGGAAGAAGGCATATGTTCCAAAGCCTGGAACTTAAGCCTGGAGGCCACGTTGGTTTTGGAGGCAATCAGAGGGGAAAGATAATTGGCTCTGGAACTGTAGGTAATGGAAATCTTCCCTCTATTAATAATGTTCTGCTTGTTGATGGATTGATGCATAATCTGTTATCCATAAGTCAATTAAGTGATAACGGTTATGATATAATCTTTAATCAAAAATCATGTAAAGCTGTTAGTCAGAAAGATGGGACTATCCTGTTTAATGGAAAGAGGAAAAACAACATTTACAAAATCAAACTTTCTGAACTAAAGAGTCAGAACGTAAAATGTCTTCTGTCTGTTAACAACGAGCAGTGGATCTGGCACAGAAGATTGGGGCATGTTAGTATGAGAAGAATATCTCAGATTAATAAACTCAATCTGGTCAGAGGACTTCCTAATCTGAAGTTCAATTCAGATGCTCTGTGTGAAGCATGTCAGAAAGGCAAATTTGCAAAACCTTCTTTTAAATCCAAAAATGTTGTTTCTACCTCTAAGCCATTAGAACTTCTGCACATTGACTTATTTGGACCAGTTAAAACTGCCTCAGTCAGTGGTAAGAAGTATGGGTTAGTAATCGTAGATGACTATAGCAGATGGACATGGGTAAAGTTCTTAAGACACAAGGACGAGTCACACTCTGTGTTTGTTACCTTCTGTAACCAAGTTCAGAATGAAAAAGATCTTAGAATCGTTAAAGTCAGAAGTGATCATGGTGGAGAATTTGAAAATAAAGATTTTGAGTCATTCTTTAATGACAAAGGCATTTTGCATGATTTCTCTTGTCCTAGAACTCCCCAACAAAATGGAGTTGTAGAACGAAAGAACAGAACATTGCAAGAAATGGCCAGAACCATGATCAATGAGACAAACGTTGCTAAGACTTTCTGGGCAGAGGCAATAAACACAGCGTGCTACATTCAGAATAGAATCTCAATAAGACCTATTCTGGAAAAGACTCCATATGAATTGTGGAAGAACAGAAAGCCCAACATTTCGTATTTTCATCCATTTGGATGTACTTGCTTTATGTTAAATACAAAGAATTATTTGAACAAGTTTGATTCTAAGGCACAGAAGTGTATTATGTTAGGATACTCTGAACGCTCAAGAGGGTACAGAGTATACAATACAGAAACACAGATTGTGGAAGAATCAATCAGTGTTCGTTTTGATGACAAGCTTGACTCTGAAAAGTCAAAGCAGAATGAAACTTTTACAGGTATAGAAATTGAATTTGCAGGTTCTGAAGACAAGTCATCAGAAGCTCTCAACACAGACATTCCTTCAACGTCTGAAAGGAGCAATGCTAGAAATCCTACAACTGCTGCTGATCAACCTCAGAAGAGATTACCCAGAAGCAGTTTGGATCACCCAGAAGAGACTATCCTAGGAAGAAAGGAAGATCCAATCAGAACAAGAGCAAGCTTCAGAAACTCTGAAGAAACTCTTATGGGACTTGTGTCTCTGATTGAACCTTCTTCTATTGATGAAGCACTTCTGGATAATGACTGGATTCTGGCAATGCAAGAAGAGCTGAATCAATTTACCAGAAACGACGTATGGGATCTCGTTCCCAGACCAAAAGGATTCAACGTCATTGGAACAAGATGGGTGTTCAGAAACAAGCTAAATGAACAAGGTGAAGTCATCAGAAACAAGGCACGACTGGTTGCACAAGGTTATAGTCAGCAAGAGGGGATAGACTATACAGAAACCTTTGCCCCAGTCGCCAGGTTAGAATCTATCAGACTTTTAATTTCATTTGCTGTTAATAGAGGCATCACTCTGTATCAGATGGATGTCAAAAGTGCATTCTTAAATGGTTATATAGAAGAAGAAGTTTATGTTCACCAACCCCCAGGTTTTGAAAATACAAAACATCCAGAACATGTTTTCAAACTAAAGAAGTCACTGTATGGTCTGAAACAAGCTCCCAGAGCTTGGTATGAAAGGCTAAGTAACTTTCTGCTTGAAAATGAATTCACCAGAGGGAAAGTGGACACTACTCTATTCTGTAAAATAGTTAAGAGTGACATTTTAGTCTGTCAAATTTATGTTGATGATATCATTTTTGGTTCTACTAATCCTTCTCTTGGAAGAAAATTTGCTAAGTGTATGCAGGCAGAATTTGAGATGAGCCTCATGGGGGAACTGAAATTCTTTCTAGGAATTCAGATCAATCAAACTCCAGAAGGAACTTACATTCATCAGAGCAAATACATCAGAGATCTTCTGAAGAAATTTGACCTCTCAGAATGTAAGCCATCAAAGATTCCAATGCATCCCACGTGCATTTTGGAAAGAGAAGAGGTAAGCAAAAGTGTAGAACAGAAAGTCTACAGAGGTATGATTGGTTCTCTCCTCTATCTGACTGCTTCAAGACCTGATATCTTATTCAGCGTATGTATTTGTGCTAGATTCCAATCAGATCCTAGAGAATCTCACTTAACAGCTGTTAAGCGAATTTTCAAGTATCTGAAAGGTACTACTAATCTGGGTTTGTTTTATAGAAAATCTAGTGATTACAGCTTAGTAGGCTACTGTGATGCTGATTTTGCTGGAGACAGAGTGGAACGTAAAAGTACTTCTGGAAGCTGCCAGTTTCTGGGAGAAAATCTGATCTCGTGGTCCAGCAAAAGGCAGTCAACAATTGCTCTGTCAACAGCAGAAGCTGAGTACATAGCAGCAGCAGGATGTAGCACACAAATGCTCTGGATGAAAAGTCAGCTTGAAGACTTCCAGATTTTT
This sequence comes from Vicia faba, assembly GCA_948472305.1. Lineage (NCBI taxonomy): Eukaryota > Viridiplantae > Streptophyta > Magnoliopsida > Fabales > Fabaceae > Vicia > Vicia faba. The sequence goes on along the minus strand of OX451736.1, from coordinate 1,056,557,503 downwards.
GAGAGTAACATTCCTATTCTTTGTGATAATACTTCTGCTATTTGCTTAAGTAAGAATCCTATTTTACATTCTAGAGCTAAGCATATAGAAATTAAGCATCATTTCATTAGGGACTATATTCAGAAAGGTATTTTGAACTTGAAATTTATAGATACAGACCATCAATGGGCTGATATCTTTACTAAACCCCTTTCAGAAGATAGGTTTAATTTCATTCTGAAACATCTCAGCATGAAAGTATGCCCAGAATGAAAATGTTTTAATTCCATATATTTATCTTCAGAATGTAATTATATTACTGTGAACTTCTGATCAATCTTCTTTCAGAAAGATAGAACATGCAAATTGTATCAGATGCAAGTCTAAAGATCTGAGAGTCTAATCTCAAAGACAGACGTGCTGATCACTACATCAAACAAGTGTCATCCAATCATCAGCAAATCTCTGAAGCAGAACGCGTGCACGCTTCTGAGAAGGCAAAGCGCTGATTGGGTGCATTGAGACACATGTCTGGTAACCGTTTTTAAGTATCTTTCTCAAATCCCCCAAAATCAGCAAGCATTTAATGAAAAGTAATCACGCTTGTTAAATGGCAATCATTATTTTTTTTCTCTCTCTTAAAAACGTTTAATTTTTCAAAATAATTTTTGAAAACTCTATTTAAGCACATTAATCCTTCATTCTTATTCTTTACGCTTTCTCATAATCATTCAAGTATTTTCTGCATATTTCTGAGTTTATCTCCTACAAACCTTTTTCTCTCAAATCATTCTCAAAGCTTTTTTAGTGAGAACAATGGCATCCTCCAGCATTTCTGCAGGCAATCAGAAGAAAGAAACCTCTGAACAATATCAGGTGCCCCTCAGAACTCTTCTCACACCGGTAAAGAACCTTGAAGTTCTCTCTGAGTTAATCATCGACTTTGAAAGCTTGAAGGAAAATGGATTTGACCTAACTGAAGAAATTAGGGCTCAAAAGTGGGAGAGGTATTTCGATAGGTTGGTTGGACCAACATTCCCAGCGCTTGTCAAGGAATTTTGGATTCACGCCAAGATTTCTAAACATCTAGTCATCTCTTCTGTCATGGGAAAGAAGATTGTAATTTCTGAAGATCTCATTGCTAGGCTAATCGGTCAAAGTGGTGGTGGAGTCCGTTGTGTGGACATGGCTGAAAGATGCCCTGATGTAGGTGTGGTAGCCAACAGAATTTTCACTCTTGGATTACCCAGCAGCAAAATTAAGGATCTGAAGGATCACTGAAGAGTATGGGCCAAGATTGTTCTGGGCTGCTTCAACCACAGGAAACCAACAAGTTCTCCTGATTATATAAACGTGGATCAGCAATTTCTGATCTACTTTATTGATCAGAGGGTAAAGATCAATCTGGCACACTTCCTGTTCAACCATCTCAAGACCAGTGTCAAAGAAACAAGAGAAGAAGAAAGGACCAAAAGGGACTGGATACCGTTTGGAAGGCTTATATCAGATATTCTGACAGAGAATAAGCTGATAGAGTATCTGAGCGAAGCTCAAGTGCTGAGCACTATTGAACCAACTGTTGGAAAACCGCTGAACGCTAAGAACCTGAAAAAGATGAAGCTGATAGAAAATATTAAGAAGGAACCCAGAGCTACTTCAACTGCTGACATCTCAAGCAGAAGAGTGCCTCTGAGTGATTTTCCGGTATTTTCTGAAATGGAATCCAAACCAGAGATGTTTCTCAAGTATCCAGATTCATACAAGGAAGAAGATACAGGTTCAAAGCTGAAGATCAAAGATCTGAGTCAACCCCAACCTGAAGTGACTCAGAAGAAGACAAAGAAGAGGAAAGCACCAGCAGAAGGATCGTCTCAGCAGACTCCAAAGAAAAGAGGTATTTCATCTGCTGCCCCTGTTTTAATTTCATCTACTATTCCAACATCTGCTGCCCCTCCTCAAACTTCTCACAGAATATCAATCCCAATCCCTACCATTGATGAAACCATACCAGAAGACCCTTCTGAGGCCTTACAACTCAGAAGAACCAGAACTAAAATTCCCAAACAACCAACTGTTTCAACAACACCAGCACTTGATCGAGTGCTAGCTGATATTGAGCGTGAACATGCTTCTGCTCAACCAATTTCTGAACCACCAAATATTCCTCCTCCACAACCACAACAACAACCAGAATCAGAACCACAACAACAACAACCTCTCACAGAAGAACCTCTGATCCCTGAGCAATCAGAGATTCCACCTCCTCAACCAGAAAATAATCCACCTTCACCACAAATACAGTTTCACCATTCCAAAACCCCTTCTCCTCATAAATCTGACCCTCACTCACCTCAACCTTCACCGCTGGCAATCCAGTTGCCATGTGGAACCACTATTGTCATGCCCCAGTTACCTTCTTCAGAGGAATCAACACCTCCAAATACTCCCAAACCACCATCCACTCCAATCGAAATATCTGACTCTGATTCTGATACCCTTCCTCCAAAACAAACAGCCTCTCAGCAAACCTCTGAAAACCCCAGCAGGACTTTCATTGACTTCACAAGTCTTGAGCGTCTTGCTGATCTAAGACACAAAATTGCCATCCCCAAACCAAAGCAACCAGATGTTGGCTCTGGTATTTTGAATTTTGAAACAGGTATGCTGCAATGGATTGCTTCTTTGAAGCAAGTATGTCCTGGGATGATTGACCCAGCTGCTTCTGATCAGCTCTGGTCACAGTTCAGACTATGGGTACGTGCTGAAGCCCTCAAGTTGCAGGATGTCAACTATGAGCAGGCTCAACAGAACTTTAGCAAGCTGCTGAAGGAAGTTGAGAGTCAGCTGCCTCAAGAAGTTGTGCTCCCTCTGGACAGTGAATCTTGGTCTGAGAAACAGCAAGCTGCACAGGTGCAACCATCAGAAGAAGACAAGACCATTCAGGCTGAAAGTCAAGAAGAAGATGTCGCTGAAAGTTCTGAGAAGCCTCCTCCTTCTGATACTTCTCAAGCTGCCTTGGACAGGCAGGCTCTGGAAGAACTAAGGCTAAATGACTTACGTCTACAGCAGCGGATGGAAGAGAATGATCAGAAGATGAAAGCACGAATGGATGTGCAGGACAGCAAAATTGACACTGTTGTCAACATGGTTCAGAAGCAGAATGAAACTTCTGAAAAGATTCAAGCAATGCTGGAAAGCCTGTTCTCACGCATGCCCCCTCAACCTTAAATCTTTTTCATGCATAACTTTTTCATGCTTTCTTCATTTTCTGATGTACTGTTTTGACTATTGTTTTGTAATGTTCTTTTGCTCTGATTATGAACTATTTTAATATAATTTGTTTTTCTGATCTAAATTGTTTTAGCACATCACCAACACTTTTTGATTGCTGACAAAAAGGGGGAGAACAAGAATGATATTTAAAATCAATAACGGCTAACTAGACAGAAATTCTCAAACATTCTAACTCTATTACTTGAAATGTTTTTCTGTTTTGTTTTAAAGTCTACAGGCACAAGGAAGCTCCTGAACACTATGAAGACTAGAAGCTCTGATCAAAATGTAGAAGCTCTGATCAATGTTGCTCTGATCAAATATGAAGTTCTGATCGACCAAATACTCTGATCCAAAGCAAAGCTCTGACAGGAAAAGCTCTGAAGCTCTGCTCTCTGATAAGTCAAAGACTCTTATAATCTGATGTTCAAAGAAAGAAAAAGATCTGATCCTGAAGAACACGTATCATCAAAGGGAAGTAATCAACTCAGGGGGAGTATCTCCTAACTCTGATTTCTCCTTACTTCTTAACTCTGAAACATTTCCCAGACACCTTTTCACGTTATTTTTCATTTAAAATATCTAGTTTTTGTCATCATCAAAAAGGGGGAGATTGTTAGAACAATGTTTGAATCTACTACCCTATATTTGAGTTTTGATGATAACAAAGTGAAAAGATATAGTATTTATATGTTTCATGTTTGAACTATATGCTGCCTAAAATTACTATGCTCTGACTTGCAGATACGCTGATTAAAATAAGCAAGATCACTTATTCAGCATCAGAACTTGATTTCATACACCAGCATCAGAAGTTGCTGAATCAGAACGTCAAGATCAGATGATCAACTCACGTACATGATGTAGCTTGATGAACAGAACTGCGCGTAAACACTCTGATACAAAAACAATAGTTCATCAGCAGCGAAGCAGAATCAGAATGAGCCAAGCCAGAACGTGCATTGAAGAAGCAACGGTACTGTGCATTGAAAGCTAATTAATCCCAACGGCCTCATTCTAGACAAGATCTGCTCAAAAAGGAAAGCTTGTTATTAGCATTGAATCAAGAATATTGCATTCAACGTTCATCTTCTCAAGTGCTATATAAACAAGGCTTCGAAGATTATAATGGCTAATGCTCTCAAAATCTCTACACGCACAAAGCTGAACAATAATCTTCATCTACCAGTTTTGCTAAACCACAAACTCTGATACTCCATTAGTGTTTAGCAATCTAGTTTCTAAGCTTCATTTTGTGTATACATCACAGTTGTGATAAAGTTTTGTAGAAAACATTCACACACATTGTTTTATACCTTTGTAAGAAAGTGTTGCCTTGACAAACCGGATTGTGGTTTGAATCAAGAAGGCTTTAGCAGTTGTTAAAGCAGTCTGTAATATTCAGTTGAATATAGTGAATTAAGACCTCGTTGGAGAGAGGCGAAATCACCTTGACGGGTGGACTGGAGTAGTTTGAGATCAAACGAACCAGGATAAAAATATCTTGTCAATTGCTTTAAGATTTCAGTTTTACAATTCAACCCCCCCTTCTTGTGTTTTTCACCCCTTCACAGCACACACCCCATTGAGTTGTCAAGCACTGTTAGATATAGTATCAGAGGTCTCCCTTCAACCGGTGGCATAAGGATAGGTGGTTTTTGGAGATACTCTTTTATTCTGTCGAAAGCAGCCTGACATTCATCGTTCCAACGTACTACCTGATCTTTCTTCAGCAGCTTGAAGATTGGCTCACAGGTAGCAGTCATATGTGAGATGAATCGAGCAATGTAATTCAGGCGTCCTAAAAAGCCTCTGACTTCCTTCTCTGTCTTAGGAACCGGCATCTCTTGAATAGCTTTAACCTTGGCAGGGTCCACTTGAATGCCCTTATCACTTACCACGAAGCCTAGCAACTTTCCCGATCTTACCCCGAAGGTGCACTTGTTCGGGTTCAATCTCAGCTTGTACAGTTTCAACCGGTCAAACAACTTCTGCAGATGATCTAGGTGCTCTTCCTCAGTCTGGGACCTTGCGATCATGTTGTCAACATACACTTCTATCTCATGATGGATCATATCAGGAAATAAAGAAACCATGGCACGTTGGTAGGTTGCCCCGGCGTTCTTCAACCCGAATGGCATGACCTTATAGCAGAAGGTGCCCCACTGAGTAACAAATGTAGTCTTTTCCATGTCTTCAGGTGCCATCTTGATCTGATTGTAACCTGAAAAGCCATCCATGAAAGAGAACACCTTATGCTGAGCTGTATTATCAACAAGGACATCAATGTGAGGTAGAGGGAAGTCATCTTTGGGGCTGGCCCTGTTCAGATCCCTATAGTCGACACACATTCTGACCTTACCGTCCTTCTTAGGTATTGGCACCACATTAGCGACCCACTGAGGGTAAGAATTCACTGCAAGAAACCCGGCATCAAACTGTTTCATAACCTCGGCTTTGATCTTCTCAGACATCTCTGGACGCATACGGCGAACCTTTTGCTTCACCGGAGGGCAATCTTCCTTAGTTGGCAAGTGATGGACCACAATATCGGTATCCAACCCGGGCATGTCTTCGTAGGACCAGGCAAATATCTCCATGTAATCGTGTAGCATCTTAGTCAACCGTTGCTTCACGCTGAGCTCTAGGTTGACACCAATCTTTACCTCTTTCCTGTCTGCCTCAGTGCCCAAGTTTATTATTTCCACTGGCTCTTCATGTGGTTGAATTGCCCTCTCTTCCTGAAGCAACAGTCTTGCAAGCTCGCCAGGCACTTCGCAATCATCTTCACCTTCGTCTTCGGCTAAGTTGATCGGATTTTCGAAGTCATAATTGGCAGTAGCAGAGTCGTTACCAGTGAGATCCAGAGTGGATTGAAACCTGTATGAGTGAGTGTGTGTGTAAATACAGCCGTTTTGAAATATATGTAAAGGAAAGAGAGACAGGAAAGGAGCATAAGATTTGCAATGCGAGAAACGTCCAAGATTTTCATTCATGATATATGAAATGACAATTTATATGCCCTCACAAATAAAACCACGGTGCCTCGGGTAAGACACCGGGCCATATAGTTTATTTATTGTTTATTACAAATAACGAAACAAAGAAATTTATTACCGCGTCACAAAGGTAACAGGAGTATGGTCTTTGGCAATCCAATTGGTCAATCCGCCTTCGGTTGTCGGGTAGATCCAGCTATTGAATTCTGCTTCATCCACTTCGTTGTCTTCCCCAACAGCATTCACTCTTGGATTTGTAATGAACACAGGAGGTCTTCTGGTCTTCGCCTTCCGCATAGCTTTCTGACCTTCTGCAGTAAAACCCAGCCCAAATTTGTCAGTTTTTTGTGTAAAGTCTGGAAGCCTTCCCCAGTTAGCACAATCACCTTTTTGAACCACGACCCGGGCATCCTTTATGGAAGCCATCTTCAAAGGAACATTCTCTTCTACTGCTGTTTTTGCTGCCGCTGAAATTGGAAGCACCTCTTCGAAATGCTGAAAGGGGGTTTCAATAAACTCCCCGTCCATCTCAATGTATCTGAAGGAATTCAAGTGGCTCACCATATATTCCTCCTCTCCTTACACAGTGACGATCTTCCCTCTGACAGGGTACTTCAGCTTCTGGTGCAAGGTAGAGGTGACTGCCCCAACTTTATGGATCCAAGGTCGACCCAGTAGACAAGAGTACGATGGACGGATATCCATCACATAAAAAGTAGAGTCAAACACCTGAGAGCCCACACGAATAGGAATGTCAACCTCTCCATCAACCATCCTTTTTGAACCGTCAAAGGCCCTGACGATGATATTGCTGGGTTTCAGTTCCAGGCCTTCACAATCTAAACGGTCTAAAGCCTTCTTGGGTAGCACATTCAAGGACGAACCAGTATCCACCAATACATGTGCCAGAGTAGTGCACCTGCATTCGATAGAGACATGCAGGGCATCATTGTGGTCTCTTCCTTTCACAGTCAGGTCAGCATCTGAGAAACCCAAGCCATTGTCTGCTGTCAGATTTGCTACACAATCAGTGAACTGGACTGCAGATGTCTCCTGTGGCACATGGGCCGTCTTGAGGAACGAGATTAAGGCCTTAGCATGGGCCTCTGAACACAGCAATAAGGAGAGCATGGAGATTTTAGAGGGCGTGTGCCCCAGCTGTTCCACAACATTAAAGTCACTCTTCTTTATTATTTTTAGAATCTCCTCCATTTCTTGTTGGGAGGCCTCAGCATTTATCGGTATAGGTGCCTCCATCCGGGCAGGCTCATCTTCAACTCCCTTACCCCGAGCATTGGATGACTCGGCAGCAGGGGAAACAACTTGATCAGCAACAGGAACAGGTACACTTGTAGGTGTTATGAGGAGGGGTCTTCGAGTAGCGGGCGGTGCAATGTCAGGCGAGAAGAGCCTGCCACTGCGGGTAACCTTGGCTGGGCCAGTGATATCACATATACTGGCGCCACTGTTGAATTCTTGTTTGATCCCGTTCACATACACATCTGCCCCATAGTGCCAGGGGACAGCTTTATCAGATACGTAGGGAAGAGGTCCCGGAACAGTGATAACCACAGGTGCAACAGTCATGATTTGAACAGGCTTCTTCGGGAGAGCCTTGATTGGATTATTGAAGATGGTAACCACAAAAACTTCTTCCACCGGAACCAACTGAACAACCGACTTCTTAAACAGAATCTCCTTGCTATCCATTAGGCTTTGGATGCCTAACTTCAGCAAGGGACAACCAGATAGGGAAACAGCACAGAACAGGCAACCCTCAATGCAACCCGGAAATAAACCGGCCAGCAGTAGGTTCCTCTTGACGGTCTTCAGAGGAGTGGCCAGATCATCCACAGAAACAGCGTAAACATCTTCATCAACAACATTTACCCCATGCTGAGGCATAGGAGCAGTAACCACATTCGGCCTCTCAGGCGCTTCAAACTGTATCTCCTTTGCGTCAATAAGGTCTTGCACCTTGCTCCTTAATGCCCAACAATCATCAGTGGAATGCCCCGGGCTATCAGAATGATAAGCACAACGAGCATTTGGGTTGTACTTGGGAGACGTAGTATTTGGAAACTTCGGAGCCTCTCTGACGGTCACTAAGTTGGTTGAGAGCAACTGTGGTAAGATCTGCGACAAGGTCATGCTCAAACGGGTAAACTCTCTCCGGGGTCTTTCAGCCCTTTGAGGATTGGTTGGCCGAGGAGCGGAAGCAGGCTTAGCAATCATTACCGCACTGACAGATTGGCGGCGCTCAGATCTCTCTGGTCTCTTGGAACCGTATACAGCACTAGCCTCCTTCTTGAAGGGTTTCTTCTCAGAACTAGACGATGCACCCTTCGGAATCTTACCAGACTTTAACCCAGCCTCAATTCTCTCTCCAGTCAGAATCATATCAGTGAACCCTGCAGACGAATTCCCAATGAGATGGTTGAAAAATGGCCCAGATAGGGTCCCCAAGAACATGTCTACCAATTCCCGATCAGTCAACGGAGGCTGCACCCTGCCAGCCAGATCTCTCCACTTCTGAGCGTACTCTTTAAAACCTTCACTTGAACCTAACGACATACCCTGGAGTTGGGTATGTGTAGGGGCAAGGTCGGCATTATATTGATACTGCTTATAGAAAGCAGTAGCTAACTCCTCCCAGTTACGAACCTTGGTCCCATCCAGCTGATAGAACCATTCGAGATGAGTCCCTGAAAGACTCTCCTGGAAGAAGTGGATCCACACATTTTTATCCGCTGAGTACGGTTGAATCTTCCGAACATAGGACCTGAGATGTAGCTTGGGACAAGACGCCCCATCGTACTTAGTGAAAGATGGTGCTTTGAACTTCCGAGGAATGATCACACCAGTAGACAAACCCAGATCTCCAAAATCCAGCCCAGGTAACTGTTGTATTTCCATAGCATTCAGCCTGTCTTCCAGCTGCTTGTAACGGTCTTCTGCCGGAGGATATTGCTCTTCATCAAAATCAGTCTCGTTGTCGGAGACTACCGGACTAGGACCCTTTTCTGCTTGAGGAGTACTCTTGCCAATGGAAGAACCAGCCTCTTCATTCTGCAAAGTATTGCCAAACCTTTGGCCCGAGCTAAACAGAACAGTTCTTCTCTTCTTCTTCTTCTCCTTCTTCAGGAGCAGAGCCTTCAGCTCTTCTTGGCCTTGAGCCAAACCCTTGATTAATTCCTGAAATTGCGCATTCTGCGCCTGAAGAGCTTTGATGGATGTCTCAGTTGATGACGAGTCAGGATTCATGATGCTGAAACAAACAGCGAAGAACTGTAAGCAACCTGAAAAGAAGAAACCTGCTATGCACATGATGAATGGAATGCGTATGATTTATGTTTTCAAAGACAATCAGGAATCAACTTTGTAAACAAAAAGGAGCACACTTCATTAGATTCAACTTTGAAACTGAAATTATTCAACAGGTTGCCCTTAGGCGTTACATGAAAGGAAATACTGAAAAGGAAAATAAAATTGTAAAAGAACATCCGGAGCTCCTTATTGATCCCATGGTCTCCTCTTCTCCGTACAGATGTAGGCATTCAGAGCCCTCTCATTCTCCAACTGCTTTGTCAGCCTCTGGATCTTTAATTCCTGCTCGTTGAACTTTTCCCAGTAAGAATCCCGCTCTTCTCGCAGTTGCGACCAAGATCTCTTCAATGTCTCATAATCAGTAGGTACCTGAGGAGGAAGGACAGTTGGAGGAACACCATCCTTGTCAGGACACTCAAGAATGATAGGTCTGACAGCTTCATACGGCATACCTAACTTCTGAGCACGGATGCGAACCCATTTGTAGTAGGCTTCCATAGGCAAAGAAGTCTTTGGCCCTAACTCTTGTGGGTCAGCTTTATGAACTTTGTCCCAAGCCTTGATGAACCTACGACGCAGCTCGTCACTATCCACCTGAAACTCAAAACTGATGTGAGGCACCAACATCTCATGAGGGCCTGCTCTTCTGGCTCTTCCAAACTGACGGAGCGCTAGACATGGATTGTAAGAGATCCCTCCTTGGGTACCAATCAGAGGAACATTAGGGTATTCCCCGCATCGATCAATAATAGCTATCTCATCCAAACCTCTGCAAGTCCAAATGATGTCTTTGTCGGTGAGAGCCATTAACCTGTGAGCCCAACCTCTTCCCTCTTGATTCTTCAGTACGAACTTAGGGAGGTGCGAAATAAACCACCTCACCAACAAAGGGATACAACACCATAGGGTTCCTCGTCTTCGGGTAGTACGAGCGTGAAGTTGTTGTAAGATGTCACCCAAGAGAGTGGGTACGGGATTCTGAGACATAAAGATCCTTATGGCAGTGACATTGATGAAGTTGTCAGGATTAGGAAACAGGACTAACCCATAGATTAGGAGAGCCAAGATGTCTTCATATGCCCTAAAGTCCAGGTCATTCCAGAAACTGTTAGCTTTACCAATCAGAAACTTGGCCAAGAAACCCTTAACTCCGCTTCTAGTCACCCAGTTGTCCATTACCTCTTGATGTGTCAGGGGAAGAGCTGCAGCAACATCCTCAAGCCTGAGGGTCTTTTCCCAGCCAGAAAAGGGAGTCTGATCTAAGATAGGGATACCAAGCAAATCAGAGAACTCTTCCAGGGTAGGGACCAGCTGGAAGTCTTGAAAGGTGAAGCACTGGTACAGAGGGTCATAGAACTGGGTCAGAACGCTCATCAATTGTTGATCCCGCTTTGCAGTGACTAAGCTGAGAAGAGAACCATGCCTCTGAATGAAGGAAGTGGTATTTGGAATTCTGCTAACCAACTCCTCAAGCAACTCAGGTGAACGGACAAAATTGAACCGGATAGTATTCCTTCACACATGCATCATAATGTCCTACAAAACAGAGCAAAGGTGAAACCCTCTTGTCTTTGAAATGGTCAGTCCTTATGCAGGATGCATGCAATGCTCATGATGTTATGATGTTATGATAAAGCACACCACAAATAGATACAAAGGCAAACATGGTAAGGCACACAAGTCACACAAGGCAAGCCCCTAAAGTTTAGGCCAGCATGAGGTCTAGGTACTACCCTCTTTCAGTTTGTTGGTTCATACCTGTCCTATCAAAGTAACCGGGTTCTTAGAGGATCCCAATATCATTGACTACCCTCAATCGGTCATAAATCCAGCATCGCAATCTTTTCTTGCGGCCAGAACCATCACGAGAGTTTATCCTCAATGGGCGTAGCATACTGCTACAATTCTAAAGGCCAAGTTGTGTCAATTAAGGTTCTAAGGTTGTTGGTGCTTAATGACTCCTCAGAAGACCCATATTCTCCTCGTTGCAACACAAGGGATATCGGTACAGACCAAGGTGCCACACCAACGTAGCCACTGTTTCACCCGTGTCGGTCTACGCCGGACAGGTCCCTCACAGCTTATGCTACCTAAACAGGGTATCCCCAGATCCGGGTTAGGATCTATGTAACTCCGATGCAACCCACAATAGTAAAACAAGCAAATCAATACAATTTAAAACACAGTTATGAACTAGCCCTAAGGTACACCTCACTTTAAGTTTGGTCCCCAGCAGAGTCGCCAGTTCTGTGATCGGTGGATCTGGAACTGACTGTTTAACGCTGGTTCGCGAAATGTCGCGGAAGCAAGAGTCGCCACCGTCTTTTATTTTCTCCAAATGGAAAGGACAAAAGCACAGAAAAATTCCTTAAAGAGATTGCTCTCGGTTCGGGAGGTAGGTTATAGAAAGGGAAGGTGTTAGCACCCTTTCTATCCATGGTTATCCATGGGCTCTTAGATACTTGCTCATTTGTGTTTTCAAAAATGGTTTGTTTGCTTTTCAATGTGGGTTTTAAAAAAGTTTCTTTGAAAATTCCAGTTCGACTCTTGTATCGGTCCTCAAGAGTGTTTGAAAAATTGCTTTCGAAAGCTTTTTGAAAAGGTGTCGGTGTGAAAAGTATTTTTGATTTGTTTTTGAAATTAGAGCAAGTATCTAGAGTCGTCTACCTACCCTAAGGAATTCGTCTGTGTAAATGTCCTTTAAAGTAGTGCCATCCCACCATTGAGAGGTAGGTAGCACCACCGTTGGAGGTGTTCGGGTCAATTCGAGGTTCGGGACATGGTGATCACCGGAGAAATGGGAAGACACCTTAGAAGCTACCCTCATGCCAGGTTCCCGGATCATGAGGACTTACTAAGACATCCTCTACTCGACGATCACCTTTCGAGGCAAGGCAACAGTGAGGCGTACCCTAGGGGTGGTGTGTGATTTGTGTGTCGTTTTCAATTATTTTTTTCTTGTCATATATGGGTGATCTACGCTTTTGTTTTTATTTTAGTCATTCATTCTTGCATGCCATTATTAACAATTAAAAAGTTGCGAGAAATATAAAATTCCTAAACTATTACAAAGGCGCGGGTCCACATCGCCAAAATTTCTTGAACCCGATTTGACAGAAAAATAAAGAAGTAAAAATAAAGTGCGACAAATAATTTACAAGGCCTTGGGAGAGGTACATAAATATTATAAAGAACAGAAAATAAATATGCGAATTAAATAAGAATTAAAAACGAGGGCGTTGGACCCTTTTTTGCAAAATTAAATTAAATGATGAAATTAATTAATTAAAAAAAAAGAAAAGAAATTGTTTTTGGTATTTTTTGGTTTTAATGAAAAAAGAATTAATTAAAATAACATGCTAACCCTAATTCTAGTTGTTTTTCAATTTATTAAGAAAAGATCAAATTTTAACCTAAAATTAAACCTAATTATTTTACATGCAATTTTTAACAAAAAAACAAATATTTTAATATTTAATTATTATGAAAGAAAATAAAAAGGGATAAAAAATTAATTAAACCCTAGTTCTACCACTTTTAAATTAATTAAGAAAATATTAAGGTTTTCTCCTAAATTAAAACTAATCAATTAAAGTTATTTATTTACAAGAATACTAAAATAAAAATATTTATCATTTTTTTCTTTTCTGATTTTTTGGTGTTTTTTATATATTATGAAAATATTGAATTAATTAAAAAAACAATAACCAAAAGAAAGTAAAAATAATAAAAAAAACAAAGAATGAAAAAAGTTTGCAAACCTAGGGGGTCTGCCCCTAATTATGGAGGTGAAGCCCAATAATTCTGGCCCATTACTGGAGGCCTTGTTGACTTTTTCAGGCAGCGTGTGGTGCATTGACTGGAGTCTACCCTATTCTTCATATTGTGTTCCTTGGATTGATAGTGGTGAACACGTGGACGTTTGATTTTGAAGGCGCACAGTGGTCCATTATGTTGAAACTGCATATGAACATTAATTGAAAAAATATATGGAAAGGGGTGAGGACCTGGGGCTCGAACCCAGGTCTTGAACATTACCAACCAACGCGCTTGCCAATGGAGCTGTCTCATTCATCTGTAAATAATATAATTAATAAACATAATAAAACAAAAACGCGTTAATGCTTTGTTTTCCGCGCGAAAGTTTAAACAGGCCAACCATCGTTCTACACATCATCATCTTCCTCGCGTTGTTTTGTTTTCCTGAAAATATAAAAATCATAGGCAACGGTTTTCAAACGTTCTAAAAGGCATCATTAGAGAAAATAGCGAATAGCCCAGGAAGGCTCATAAATTGAGCGCGAGGGTGGCTTTCTCTTCGTCCAAATATGCTGAGCATGGTTATGGCATCGTGGTGTCCCAATTTTGCTGTATTCAAAAACCCCCAATTCAAAGCTTCATAAACCCTAAAACACGATAATGGTAGAATCGTATACAATGCTCAAAAACACAATTAATTTACATGGTTAGCATTAGAATCAAACAATGAACACAAATCACATATTAAAAATTGCTAAATGCGCATGAATTGGGATGCAAGAGTATGAAATTTTTTCTGTACAGGTGAGATCGTTCTCACGTTTCTGGGCACGAAAGCTTGCAGTTTTTTTATCCAAATCCCTTCTTTGAAGCCTCAGCAAGCTAATGAGATAAAAATCTTTCCTTGAATCGTCTTAGAACTAGGTTTTCAGAATTGGAATTTTTGCCAAAAATATTGAGTTTGATAATGGAGTTTTATGCGCAGCTTCTTGGTCCCTGGCATTAGGGTTGCGTTTGGTGCTTATGTATGAATGATTTAGGGTTGAAAACTTGATCCAAAACCTTTGCATTCATGGTTTGGAAGATTTGATTTTTCAAGATCTTTTTTTCAATATTTTCCATGCTATTTGGTATCAAATCATGACAAAACCTTCCACAAATGATTATGCACGAATCTTGAGTGTCCAATGAGAGTATTTTCTGCACAAAAAGATTTGATTTCATTGGTTTTATATTTTTCATGTATTTTATTTAATTAAATGAATTATTAATAATAAAAAATTCAAATAAATAAATAAAAATGGAGGAAAACTTCCCTTTGGGCCAAATGGTCGTGCACATGCCTTGGATGATGAATTGTGGAAGAAAAAGAGGCCCATTAGCAATTTTAGGTCATTTGAATCAATGTTGACTTTTCAAAATATCCAAAAATTTCCCAACTTCCACAAGGCATAACTTGCTCAATTTTTAAGATTTGCTCATGTTCTCTGACATTTTGGAAAGGTCTTTGAGTCCTCTAACCAATGCCTTTGGTCCCATGTCATTTTGATTTACCAATCTCAAGTTATGGCCTTTGACTTAAAGTCCCTTTTTGTTGACTTTTTCAACTGTCCAAATAAGGAAACTTTTGCATCTTGATGATTTTTGAGCCAAGCTTTGAGAATCATGATCAAGCATTGATCAAATGATGTTTGTGGCTTCAAAATGAGATGTTGACCAAAAATTTGGACTTTTGACTGCCAAATGACCATTTTGCCCCTACAGTTGACTGTAGTGCAATTAGGGTTTTGACTGTGCAATTTTGTGCTGAAAGTCTTGAAACTTGGTATGAGGATGCTTGACCATATTTATTGGCATGTGGGACTTGATTGGACCCTTGGAAACTTCATTTTCTTGATCAGAACCAAAACCCTAATTTTGACTGCTTAGGAGGCCCTTGAACTGTGCAACCCTTGGGGAATTTTGAAGCATGACTTGGCAATTTCTTGAAGAATATGGGAGGGCAAATTTTGGGGTACAACAACTGCTCACGTGCCACAAGAGATTTCTGCCGATCAATTTGGAAGTTCTGTTACGAGCTTGACGATTGACAATGGTTTAGGTTTCTCTGATGCTGATCTGACTCCTGAGGGAAGAAACCAAAATAAGGCCCTGTATGTATCTATTGAATGCAGGGGTACTACTTTGGTTCATGTATTGGTTGATACTGGATCTTCATTTAATGTTCTACCGAAAGCCGCTCTTGACAGACTTGATTGCAAAGAGGTCATACTGAAAGCCAGTGATATTGTAGTTCGAGCCTTTGATAGGTCAAAAACGATGGTACACGGGGAAGTGGATCTTCTGATCAAAGTGGGTTCACAGGTCTTTGAATCTACATTCTATGTAATGGACATTCGGCCAACTTATTATTGCTTACTGGGGCGCCCCTGGATCCATGGGACAGGTGCTGTCACCTCTACCCTACATCAAAAATTAAAGTATCCTGTAAATGGAAAAATTGTTACTGTCTGCAGCGAAGAAGAGTATATGGTTAGCCACTTGAATTCTTTCCGGTATGTAGAGATGGATGGTGAATTCATTGAGACTCACTGTCATACTTTCGAAGTTATCCATCCTGCCACTACTGAAGATGTCTCTTCCATTCCTAAAGTTACTAGGGCACCGCCCAAGTTGGCTTCATTGAAAGATGCTAAAACTACCGTAGAAGAAGGTGGTTGTACTATTTGGGGTCAGCTTCCTGACATCCCCTATAAATCTGAAAAGTTTGGTTTGGGTTTCACTGTAGAGGGTCAGAGGTCTGTTCGTCACGCTCGAGCTGGAAGGCCACCATTTCGCATCAAAAACAACAGAGTAAACATAATAGAAGACACTGACAGTGATTATGACCTTGGCAGCTGAATCTTTCCTACCGTTGATAGAGGGCTTAGCAACTGAAAGGCGGAAGATGTTATCTCTATCTCCTTTAGTCAGGAGAAATAGCCACGTTTATGTTTTTTTTATTACTTTCACGTTTTGGCTTTGTAATATTTGAACAATGACATTAAGCCTTGTGCCTTACCCGGGGCACAATGGTGCATTTGTTAAGGGTTGTTATTTCATAAACATATTTTCATTTAATAAAATCATTGGGCGTTTTGCATTAAAATTTTATGCTCTCTTTCTTTATTTTCACTTTTATCACTTTCAAATAGCTATGTGTTCTTACACACACCCACACAATACATTGTAGATCAAAATCCACCCTGGATCCAGACGATAACAATTATGCTATTGCCACTTATAACTTTTAATTTCCGATCTACTAAGCCGAGGACGAAGGTGAGGAATATTATGAAATCCCAGGAGAACTTGCCAGACTGTTAGTGCAAGAAGAGAAAGCTACTCAACCACATGAAGAGCCAATTGAAGCGGTAAACTTGGGTTCCAAAACAGACAGAAAAGAGGTCAAGATAGGCACCAACTTAGAGGATAGTGTCAAGATTAGGTTGATACAGGTGTTGCATGAATATGTTGAGATCTTTGCTTGGTCATACGAAGACATGCCAGGGCTTGATACCGATATTGTGGTTCACCATTTACCGATGAAAGAGGGTTGTGCTCCGATAAAGCAGAAGGTTTATCGTATGCATCCTGAGATGTCAGATAAGATCAAGGCTGAGGTCATGAAACAATTCAACATAACGTTCTTAGCAGTGACATCATATCCTCAATGGGTTGTGTTGTACCCCAAAATTTTCCCTCTCATTTCTCAAGACATTTCCTCATAAGGATTTTCAAAATTTCAAATTTACACAAAGTACAATTGGGCTTTCAAGCATCAAATCGAAGAAGATCATTCCTGCTTCGATTTCACATCCTTTGATTGGGCTTTTGGCCTCTTTCTATGCAAACTTGGCTTACATCCTTCGATTGAGCATTGGTCCCTGACATGTTTGCTTTAATTCATAAAGCAATGGCTATCTGCATGTAGCCTTCGATTGAGAAATTACCTCTTTTCTGCATGCTTCGATTCACAAAGCAAGGGGCTCCCACCATGCTAGCGTACACAAGGCAAAAGCTTCCCTATGGCTAACATTCATATTATCACCCACAGGGAATTGGCCATCTTCATGCTAGCTCTGACTGGGCAAAGTCTCCCTTTGAAACAACTTGATTTCGATTCACAAGGGCAACGCCTACCTTTATACAAGCTTCAACTGGGCATTTGTTTCCCTTTGAAATAACCTCATTCGATTCAAAAGGGAAGGGCCTCCTATTGGTGTCCTTCAATTCAGAAGTTAGTGGCTTCATGCTGGCTTCTTTCAATTCAGAAGACAACGATCTTCTGAAAGCTTCCTTCGATTCAGAAGGCAATGGCCTTCTGAAAGATTTCTTTGATTCACAAAGCAGGGACCTCCTGCATGCATCTTTTGTTTGGGCATGTGGTCTTCTTCGAATGCAAGTTTAGTTTACATCCTTCATTTGGGCATGTGGTCCCCTTTTATGCAAGCTTTGGGTTACATCCTTCGTTTGGGCAGTGACCTCCTACATGCAGCTTTTGATTGGACATTGGCTCTTCATACAAACCTTCGTTTGAGCAATAGCCTCTTGTATGCTTGCTTGGAGTCACAAAGTAGTGACCTCTTGCAGACAAGTTTTCAAATTGGACAAATATTACCTTCTCACAAAGCTTCGATTGGAGTTTGGGTTTCCTTCGAAGCAACATGCTTTGAATCCAACTCTTAATCCTTCGAGAAAGCTTAGGTGAAGAAGTTTGATCAAATCTTATAGCCTTATCCTCCAAATCTCACTTGTCAGGCTATGTTGCTTCCAAATGTTTACATGATCAGAGGCTTACACAAATTTTTGATACATTACACAAAGGTTCGAAGCTTTATCTACTGGATAATACTATTCTTGAATAAAATGGCAAAAAGCTACGTACCCTTTTTTCATAAAGAGTACTTTAATCACAAAGTTACCTCCCAATCTGATTTTTGTCTGAATGCAAGCAGTGCCAAAAGCATAAGTCCAATCTCCTGCCCCCAATAGACATTAGGCCCCTACTTCTACATGAAACTTGGGAACAACGAAAAAGGATCAAACTTGTTTTCGTTTTCAACTAAATCATGGTTTGTTATCCTACAAACCTGGTTACTCCAACATCTCTAACGTTTTCTCTATAAATAGAGAAATAATTTACAAGCTGAAAAAGACTTTTGGGTGATGTGGAAAGAATCTTAAAAAAAAAAATCTTAAACTCTCAAACACTTAACACACTCTCAAACCCAGAATCCAAAGAAACACCACACTTGTTTCTTCCCTTCGAATCTAGAACCCAGGGAAAAAAAACCCAACGTTTTTCTCTTTCTTTCGAATCCAGCTAAAGAAACACAACACTTGTTTCTTCCCTTCGAATCCAGGAGCACCCAGGGCAGCAGCTCAAGGTCCAACACCTACATTCCAGCTTCAAGCAAGGTAAGTCTTCTTAACCTTAAACCTTTCATTTCAAGCATAACATGTAAATAATCATTTCCTTTCATTTTAAAGCATCATCATTACCCTTTAGTTTTTTTTCGTTTCAACCTTCTCTGTTTGTTGTCATTGCTAATATTTTGGTTTGTTTTCTTTGTTTACCAAACATATTTTAAGAACTAACCTGGCCATGAAACAATATTAGCATGGTCACAACCCATGCTGATGTTTAAACCCAAACGAAAGAAGACAGGAAGAAGGATGTTTGAATTTAAGCTTTAGGCTTCGCCTCATGCTGCTATCTAACCTCAAACGAAAGGAAGCAGAGAAAATGGCATCATCGAAGGATACATACTCACGTTTGCTTTGCAGGTCCAATCGAAAGGAAGTATAAAAAAGGGTGTGATTGAAGGATACACTCACGCTGACTTCCAGGCCAATCAAAATAAGCAAAAAAACGGTGAATCGAAGGGTGCATCTCACGCTGACTTCCAGGCCCAAATCGAGAGAAGCCAGGAAGAGTTGAATTGAAGGGCCCTACTGCCTGGATCAGAGAACTTTTTTCCCTTCTTTTATCTTGTTTTGTCTTTATATTTTCTTGCGATTCAACATGGTGGTAATAGTGTAGGATATTTATTTTATGCATTTTTATTGCTTTATACAGATGTTAGTAATTAGGATGTATGGCAAGATAAAATCAACAAGTAGACAACCCAAAAATCAAAGACAAAAATGCATGCAATCAAACACACTACACATACATGCACCTATAGGGTAATCTCACTTGTTGCCTCGGAAAAATAGTCATGTCCCTCGAATATGGGCATTTTAGCAAAGACCCTCGATAAAAAGATCGTAGTCCCTCGATGACCCTCGATGTTGCCTTCGGTAAATGATCTAGTCCCTAACGAAAATTGCTAAAACTTCCCATAGGTTGCCTTCTTTGACTATACACACAACCCACGCCCGTCCCTTCACATCCAACGATGGGGCTTCTTACCAAATCGATGGTAAGATATTAACGTCGAAAGGAGGAGGGAAAGAACATTAGAACTTTCGAGTAGATAGGACGCTTGTAGTTGCTTGCTTGCTCACAACTAAAAAACCATTTTCACA
Organism: Vicia faba; assembly: GCA_948472305.1. Lineage (NCBI taxonomy): Eukaryota > Viridiplantae > Streptophyta > Magnoliopsida > Fabales > Fabaceae > Vicia > Vicia faba. Next base: position 1,056,537,593 of record OX451736.1, on the reverse strand, counting down.
CCAACACTTTCAATTGAAACATTTTCAAAAGTCAAAACACTTTGTACGTATTCTTATAGAGATGAGAATCATTACAAAGATACTTTTCAAAATCACTTTCAAAAACATCTTCCACGACAAATATCTCTTTGAACTATTTTAAAAACCAACATTTTGTACACATTCTTATAGAAAGGAGAATCATTACAAAGACGTTTTCAAAATACTTTCAAACTCAAACCCACACCACAAGCACACTTTTGAAACAAAAGCAAGTGATCTAGCAAGCAACTAAGATCCCGTAAACAACTACGGATGAAAAGGGTTCTAATACCTTCCCTTTTCATAACCTACCCCCCCCCCCCCCCCCCCCCCCGAACTCAAGAAATAATCTCTAAAGGTATTTCCTGTTCTTTTCAACCTTTCCTATTTGGATAAAAGAAAAGTTGGTGGCGACTCTTGATATCCGCAACAGTTGCAATCAAACGTAAAATAACCAAGTCAGTTCTCCCACCGTATTCCAGAACTGGCGACTCTACTAGGGACAAAAACTTAAAAGTGGGTTTACCTTAGGGTTAGATCACCTTTAATTTCTTTCCTTTCTTGACTTGCATGCTTTAAATTATGGTTCCTTGTTTGGGATTTGTTTTTGATCCTCCACCCGGATCTGGGGCACCTTTTAGGTTAGTAGTAATAGATTGTGGAAGCTGTACGGTGTAGACCGATATGGTTGAAGCAATGGCTACGTTAGTGTGACGCATTTGTTGGTACCAGTATCCCTTATGTTGAATCGAGGAGAATACATGGTCGCTGAGCGGCGTCATGAAGCACTAACTGACCTTAGAACCTTAATTGAACAACTTGGCCATTAGGAAGTAGTGAGATAGACGACTTTGGTTTAAAGCTGAAGATTGGTTGATACTCGATGCTACACTCATTGGGATCAGACTTTTGGGATATCTCGGTTGTAAGAAAAGATTGATTGTGCTAACACAATTCCTAAAAGAAAAGTCGGTGATATTGAGACCCTCTAGGACCCATTTAATTTCTAGGACAGGTTGAGCCAACTAAACTTCAAGAGGGTACTTTCCTACAAACCCCATTGCAAGCCTAAACCTAAGGACTTATTTGCTTTGTGTGTATATGATTATTTGTACATAACAACTTGTTTGCTTTGCATACTTGTACATAAACATCATGACATCATAACATAGCATTTTCAATAACCATTTCAAGGATCTCAAGGGACTATGATGCAGGGTCACGTTGAACCAGACATTTATCAAGGGGCAAGAGGATTTATTCTCCTCTAATCAAACACCGTCAAAGACCAAAATACGACAACTCGAGTCAAGGGCTATGTCCCACTTGACATGGTGAGCTTGATTCTCTTGGAAGAATATCCACCGATACGAAGTTCTCCAATCAAAGATGTGATCAAATTTCAACTTCTAACATCTTCTTGTGTTTACCCCGCGGGATTCTTGAAAACATTGCATCCACATATCATGCATGTCATCATAACAGGTTTTCCCCACACGGGTTTCTCATCTGCTTACTGTTTATTTCAGTAGAGATGGCTCTAGAACAGCCTATCAAGGACATTCGGACTTAAAATGCTCAACTTCAAGAAATATTCCTGAACCTATCCAAGGGGCAAGAAGAAGTGAAAGCACTCCTCACTAGGGACATAACCATGAAGAATCCTGAGGACAACAACGATGACCAGTTGGAACGGCTACAAACTGAGATGGCCATAATAAAGATCCAGATGATGGGCCAGATGGATTTTATCCAAAACTTGGCTCAGGGACAAGAAGAGCTGAGAACCCTCGTCAATAAGCTTCATCAAGACGGATGCAACCGTATGAAAAAAACAATCGAGATTGGGGATCAAGTCATTATTCAGCCTCCCATGAGACAAGAAGCCGATTTGATGGAGAGTAGACCTTTCCAAATTACTGCTACATCGTGAGCCCAACAATAACCTCACTAACAACGACATGGGAATCAGCATAAAAAGGTCGCACCTAAGAGACAAATCATCGAGATTAACATGTCGTTGGCTCAAGAGTTACAACACATGTTGAAGGCAGAGCTAATTACGTTAAAGGCTCCTCCTCGGAATCCTAATACTTCCTCTCCTACTTACCACCCCAACGAGAGGTGCGCATACCATTCTGATAGTCCTAGACATGATACGAATAGTTATTGGGCTTTGAAGAACAAAATTCAAGACCTAATCGATGAAGGAGTGTTAGAGTTTACACAAGACGGTCAACTGGAGCTCTTCTATCATCCCTTAAGGGCATCCATATAAAGTGAAGGTCTAGGCGGAGGAACTTTCTGTTTATTCGAATTTTCAGTTGTAATTTCTTTGTTTGCTTAAACACTTATCTTTATGTCAGACTTTGGTTATTCTTATTAATGCATTAAATGTGTTTGTCTTGAATTAATCCATTTGTTTTCATCATACATTAAACTATGGTTTTTACTCCCTTTATGATATTCAACTTTTGTTTCAAAAAGTTGCAAACCTTTAGAGGAAGGATGACAAAAACAACGCCATAATCTCATACAGTGTGCTTTTGGACAGACCTTACTGACGATATACAGGTGTTCTTTCATTTCCTAAACACTGGAGTTATAAGGAGGATAATCCCTAGTCAACCCCTTTGAGCCAAAGAAGCAGGAGTTTTTATTTTTCATAAAAATTGAAACCTTTAATCAAAACCTGGGGCTGGGTAGTCTCTCAGTTAATTCAAGTGCGCGTCAGTCGCAAGCTTTCACTTCGTACACAATGAATGACACCAAAAACATCCTTCTGAATCAGAAATACGACAATGGTTCCCTATCAAATAGGCAGTCATTATCTCCCAAGAGAAAAGCCCACTAAGTCAAAACCTACGAAGGAGACTTAAGAAAAAATTGGGGCATCCCGCTGACTGTAATCTCGAAACAAGAGTAGCCAGGAAAAAATCAGGGATAATAAATCAAAAGAGGTCACTACAACTCCTCGAAAACATGAAAAATATTGCAAAAAATGATTGCCTTCCAAAAAATTTAACTTGTCTGGACCATCACCATAACGTCACTTTTAAACTCAATTGGAATTCAAACGCACAATTAACTGAGTTTAGGACTGAAGAACATCATGAAGAACAAGAGGGTACAAATACACTTTGAGCCTTATCCTTTGTTTCTTAAACCGTGAACCAAGTCACATTACAACCCTTCAAAAGTTCTAATTGAAGCATGGGTTAGTTCAAAAGCATACTGTTACCAAAGGTATCCTGACTCCTGTAAGGCTTACTGCAAATCTTGAGTTGAATTCACATTCTTACAAAACTCCTTATTTGTTAAAAATGCATTTTAAAAACTTCAAGACAAGCATAAAATTTTCATTATTTTGAATACCGCTGTTTGCATATAGCTATTTGTTTGACCACAAAGAAATTCGCATGACGAACATCCAATAAACGAAAATTCTCTCAAGAAACAGAATCATTTCAAATAGGAAGACACTTCCAATGACAAATCTCCTATAAGCAAGGGGGCATGCCATGTCATTTTCCAAACTCATCCAGGGAAGTCAAGTAGAGATTCCAAGAAATCTCTCAAGAAGTGATGAGTAACCAGGGGCAAGTCTTTATCTGAATCACTTGGGACATTGAACTTGAATTCCAGCAAAGGGTCACATAGGACCAAACAAACATTTTTCTGACAATGCTACAACACTTTCTACTAGGGGCAGTGGCAAATCTCCATGAAATCCCCTTCATAAGGTGATCCCCAGTCAAGTCCCCACATATTCATCTCTATAAGGTTATCCCCACAGAATAATCTTCACAAAATAAAGGTCCAAAACCCACAAAGACCAAATTTATGGATATCCCCACAGAATTATCCCAACAAAATTGGATTCATGCAATCCCCAGCCAAAGCTTCAATCTCCAGAAAACTTCTCCCCAGCCGATTTGATCTCAAGAATCCTCGAGGAGTTCTGCCAAAAGAAGACGCCTCTCCAATAGATTGGCAATATGGTTTATTACCCTAACAAACGACAAGATTACCCAACTTGAATTTGCCTCTCAGACTATCACAAGTCAAGGGACCACAACCCATCTTCCCCAGTAGACTTTTCTACAATTCCCAGTGAGTTGCTGCGAAGCTTGGAAGCCAATCAGATAACAGTTAACTCCTTTATCCCCAACAAGTTGTTAACTTCCATTCTCTTCAATCAATAGATAACTCCCCAGTAGGGCAACGAACAACTAAAACTCCCTAACTCTTTTTCCCCAAGCGGAAATCAACACTCTCCACAGAGTTTTCCCTCAAACAAATTCAATATTCCCCAACAGAGTTCTCCTTAAACAACAAAATAGGAATCCCCAGCAAAAACATTCTAAAACAAGGTCTGAAGATATGCATACTTTTCATCCCCAAACGGAAGTCCGGGATTTAACGTCCCAAAACTCCCCAACATTTGTCAAGGATTTATTTTCCAAGACAAAGATACATTCCAACAACATTTCACATTTCATGCGTCATGGCATATGCATACGGAACACATATAGCACAATCTCATTTATTTTGAGAACATCATTGCGCCATGCATTTCATACACCATGACATTGCATGCAACTAACTCTCTACCTTTTCAGGAAATATCAATCAACAGATAGTTATCACTAACAATTTTCAAAAGGTCAGAGATTAATTCCTGAAACCAACTAGGGCAACTATCTCTACAACTAACAAAAGAAAGTTCCAGATTAATACCTGAAACAAGACAGGACAACTATCTGTGAACAAATTGATTGTAGATCAATTCCCAAAACCAGACAAGATAACTATCTACATGAGCAGATTAAAGATTAATACATGTAACAAGCCAGCAAAACTATCTTTCTTTCTAAGGTCAGAGATTAATACCTAAAACAAGACAGGACAACTATCTCAACGACCAATAAAAGCAAGTTCTGGATTAATACCTGAAACAAGACAAGAAATTATATGTGAACGACTGACTGTAGATTAATATCTGAAACAAGACAGAAAAACTATATGTGAACGACTGATTGTAGATTAATACCTGAAATAAGACAGCACAACTATCTACTCGACAAGCTGAAGCAACCCTACCCAGGTTCCTTCTCATACATTTCCAGATGAAGTTTCACACAGATTCATCATGAAGCAACCCAGGTTCCTTCTCATACATTTCCAGATGAAGTTTCACACGGACACATTCTGAAGCAACCCTACCCAAGTTCCTTCTCATTTCCAGATGCAGTTTTGCCCTGACTCATCATGAAGCAACTCTACCCAGGTTCCTTCTCATGCATTTCCAGATGTAGTTTTACCCGGACTCATCATGAAGCAACCTTACCAAGGTTCCTTCTCATTTCCAGATATAGTTTTACCCAAACTCATCATGAAGCAACCCTACCCAAGTTCCTTCTCATGAATTTCCAGATGCATTTTTACCCGGACTTATCATGAAACAACCATACCCAGGTTCCTTCTCATTTCTAGATGCAGTTTTACCCGGACTCATCATGAAGCAACCCTACCCAGGTTCATTCTCATGCATTTCTAGATGCAGTTTTACCCGAACTCATCATGAAGAAACCCTACCCAGGTTCCTTCTCATTTCCAAATACAGTTTTACCCAGACTCATCATGAAGCAACCCTACCCAGGTTCCATCTCATGAATTTCCAGTTGCAGTTTCACCCAGACTCATCATGAAGCACCCTTACACAGATTCCTTCTAATACATTTCCAGGTACGGCTTAACACGGGTCCGTTCCAGCATATCCTTTAGATTTAAATCAACCAAAGATTTATTCTGATACTTCTTCAAGATACAATCAAACTTAGACTTAGTCTAATTTTCTGTCAACAATCACCTTTGGATGGCATCTGTAAGCCTATTCCCTACACAATCAATCACCATATCATCAAGTGTAAATTTATGGGCACTTTAGTTTTCAATCATCTTCCACCTGCAAGTCACGAATGGCGGACTCGCCAATCTAACTCTTCAGGTTTAAGAAGATTGAACAGGGGCAGCTGTTGTACCCCAAAATTTGCCCTCTCATTTCTCAAGACATTTCCTCACAAGGATTTTCAAAAGTTTAAATATGCACAAATTACAATTGAGCTTTTAAGCATCAAATCAAAGAAGAGCATGCCTGCTTCGATTTCACATCCTTCGATTAGGCTTTTGGCCTCTTTCGATGCAAGTATGGCTTACATCCTTCGATTGAGAATTAGCCCCTGTCATGTTTGCTTTGATTGATAAAGTAATGGCTATCTGCATGCAGCCTTCGATTGAGCAATTACCTCTTTCCTGCACGATTCGATTCACAAATCAAGGGGCTCCCACCATGCTAGCGTATACAAGGCAAAAGCTTACCTATGGCTAACATTCATATTAGCACCCACAGGGCATTGGCCATCTTCATGCTAGCTCTGACTGGGGAAAGTCTCCCTTTGAAATAACTTGCTTTCGATTCACAAGGGCAACACCTATCTTTATACAAGCTTCGACTGGGCATTTGTTTCCCTTTGAAACAGCCTCATTCGATTCAAAAGGGAAGGGCCTCCTGTTGGTGTCCTTCGATTCAGAAGTTAGTGGCTTCATGCTGGCTTCTTTCGATTCAGAAGACAATGACCTTCTGAAAGCATCCTTCGATTTAGAAGGCAATGGCCTTCTGAAAGATTTCTTTGATTCACAAAGCAGGGACCTCCTGCATGCATATTTCGTTTGGGCATGTGGTCTTCTTCGAATGCATGTTTGGTTTACATCCTTCGTTTGGGCATGTGGTCTCCTTTTATGCAAGCTTTGGGTTACATCCTTCGTTTGGGAAGTGACCTCTTGCATGCAGCTTTTGATTGGACATTGACTCTTCATACAAACCTTCGTTTGAGCAATAGCCTCGTGTATGCTTGCTTGGAGTCACAAAGCAGTGACCTCTTGCAGACAAGCTTTCGAATTGGACAAATATTACCTTCTCACAAAGCTTCTATTGGAGTTTGGGTTTCCTTCAAAGTAACATGCTTCGAATCTAACTCTAAATCCTTCGAGCAAGCTTAGCTGAAGAACATTGATCAAATCTCATAGCCTTATCCTCCAAATCTCACTTGTCAGACTATGTTGCTTCCAAATCTTTACATGATCAGAGGCTTACACAAATTTTTGATACATTACACAAAGGTTCGAAGCTTTATCTACTGGATAATACTATTCTTGGATAAAATGGCAAAAAGCTACGTACCATTTTTTCATAAAGAGTACTTTAATCACAAAGTTAGCTCCCAATCTTGTTTTTGTCTGAACGCAAGCAGTGCCAAAAGCATAAGTCCAATCTCCTGCCCCCAACAGACATCAGACCCCTACTTGTACTTGAAACTTGGGAACAACGAAAAAGGATCAAACTTGTTTTAGTTTTCAACCAAACCATGGTTTGTTATCCTAAAAACCTGGTTACTCCAATATCTCTAACCCTTTCTCTATAAATAGAGAAACAATTTGCAAGCTGAAAAAGACTTTTGGGTGGTGTGGAAAGAATCTTCAAAGAAAAATCTTAAACTCTCAAAACTCTCAAACACTTAACACACTCTCAAACCCAGAATCAAAAGAAACACCACACTTGTTTCTTCCCTTTGAATCCAGAACCCAGGGAAACACTAACCCAATGTTTTGCTCTTGCTTTCGAATCCAGCCAAAGAAACACAACACTTGTTTCTTCCGTTCGAATCCAGGAGCACCCAGGGCAGCAACTGAAGGTCCTACACCGACATTCCAGCTTCAAGCAAGGTAAGTCCTCTTAACCTTAAACCTTTCGTTTCAAATCATCATCATTACCCTTTGGTTTGTTGTCATTTCCACCTTCTCTGATTTTTGTCATTGCTAATCTTTTGGTTTGTTTTCTTTGTTTACCAAACATATTTTAAGAACTAACTTGGCCACGAAACAATAGTAGCATGGTTTCAACCCATACTGCTGTTTAAACCCAAACAAAAGAAGACAGGAAGAAGGATGTGTGAATCGAAGCAATAGGCTTTTCCCCATGCTGCTATCTAACCTCAAACGAAAGTGTGATCGGTGGGAATGAGAAATGACTATTTTGGAATGCTGGTTCGCGTTTGCGTTTGTTTTCGCAAAATGTCGCGGTAAGCAAGAGTCGCCACCATCTTTTATTTTATCCAACAAGGAAAGGTCAAAAGCACAGAAAAATTCCTTTTCGAGATATTTCTCGGGTTCGGGAGGTAGATTATAGAAAGGGAAGGTGTTAGCACCCTTTCTATCTATGGTTATCCACGGGCTCTTAGGTACTTGCTCACTATGTTTTCAAAAAGTTTGCTTTTCTTTGTGTTTGTGGATTTGAAAGGAGTTTTTGTTTTGAAAGGGGTGTAAGTGCGAAAAGTTTTGTTTTTTTAATTTCAAAAGAGCAAGTACTTAAGAACATCTACCTACTCAAAAAGGAATTAAACTGTGCAAGTGTCCTTTAGACAACGCTATCCCACTATTGAGGAGTAGGTAGCACCATCGTTGGAGTTTTCGGGTCAATTCGATTAAGGGACGTGTGGTCACTAAAGCAATGTTAGGATGCTTTAGCGGTAACCCTAATGTCTTAGATCATTTTTATCGAGGCAACCATTTCGAGGCAACTTTGATCTTTGGACAGGAGGGCAACCTCTAACACATCCTATACTCAATGACCACGTTCGAGGCAACCAAATGAGGCGTACCCTAAGAGTGGCATGTGCGAGTGTATTGTTTTTCAGTTATATTATCTTTGTATATTTAGGTGTTCTACCATTTGTTTTTAGATCTTGTCATGCAATCCTAGTTAGCATACATCTAAACAGTTAATATATGTACAGGAATTTAAAGTGCGGGAATTGTAAATCCTACGCTATTACAAGGCTTCGGGGAGGGGGATTATTTACATGTCCAAAATTGGGGGAATAAAGCAGTAAAGTGTAAAAGTCTTAGTTAAGCTATTACAAACCAGTAGGCAGTTATAATAAAATAAACGCGCGCGAATCTGAAAATAACCTCTAAAAATCCTAAGAATAAAATATTTTTGTTTTTTTATTTTATTTTGGGAAAATGATCTAAATCTACTTAATTTTAGTTTTGGAAAAATGTTAAGATAATTAAATGATTAATTAACAAAGTTAATTTAATAGAAAAAAAACTAGCCTAATGTTTTTGTGTTTTTGATTTTATGTTGATTAAAAAAAGAAATAAAATGGTCAAAACAAAAATGAAATCGAAGGAACAGGCAGTAAATAAAAAAAAAGTATAATTCTGGAGGCCTGGGTCGAAAGAGGCGTGGGCTGTCTTTCGACCCAGTGAAGAGGCTTGATCGAAGGTGCCTGAGGGGCTGCACTCTGGGGGTGTTCGATCTGGATATGTCATCCTTCGATCTGGAAATCCTGGATCCAGTTCGAAGCTAAGCTGCTAAGCTTCGAAGCTCTAAACAGGATTCTGAGAAGATATTTCCTGCAAAAACGAGACAAATGTTAAAGGTCCAGGGGGGATTTTACCCCCCTGATTCGAATCTCCTCCCAATTCTGATCCTTCCTCAACGTGAATCTGCTGAATCTAGGTCTGGGTTCGTTTTATCCTGAGATTCAAAGGGGAAACTCAGATCGTGCCCAAGCAATGGAACGATCTCATCTTTGCATTGTAGCTTACATGCAACATAATCAGTAATAACAGGAATACATATGCAATGCGTATTTAAATGTCATGAGGGTGCAATTTTGGTTTTGCAAACCCTTACCAATTAAAGATGTATGATCTGTGGCGCTGGGTGTGGAGATGTTTGCTGAATGACTGCTTTGGCTTAGATTACTTTTGAAAATATTGACAACCTTTGGTGGGTTGTGGGCAGCGTATCTCAAAATCCTCTGTTTTTTTGTGTTTCCTTCCCCTTTGTAATGTGTCACTGGCCTCGTATTTATAGGAGTGTGAGGGTGCATGAAAATGGAAAGGGACAGCCATTTAATCAGGCCTTTAAAGCCATGAGACAAGAATCAGACACATTAAAAAATTTCCTTTTTTGAAATATTCATGTCTCTTGAATGAACCTGGACACTTTTGATTTTCGAATGCCTTCAGGCCATGCTCTTCGATTGGTCCTAAGTTGCCTCCTTCGAATTGACTTCTTATGTGCCCTTCGAATGGGCCTTCTGAATGCTTCGACTGCTTGATTTGAAAAGAATCACTCTGGTCGAATCAGCTCTTGTGGAGTTAGGAACAGAAAAGGCAAGAATCTGGCCTTTAACTCAGGAATTGAATCCACAATCAGCATTTAATTATTTCTATATTTGCAAGGGACACATGCCATTGTGAACTTTAGGTGAACCTGGACAGGTTAGGATATGTGTTTTTGCTTAGTCATACCAGCCTACTTCATTCCTTCAAATATGCCTTCTTTGCCAGCTTCAAAGTCCAATTCGAATCTATTTAGAACATTCCCTATTAAACAACTTCGACCAGCCCTTGGCCTTGTGATGAGTCTAAGTTCTGATTTGAAGTGTCAAGAACTTCCTTCATCAGAGCATCTTAGATTAAGAGAAACTCTGCACTGAAATGCCATTCGAAGGTCATTTCGTTCTGATGTTCTGATTGAGGTAAAGTATGAAGTTCCAGTCGAAGGACCCTCTGAAGTACTAGTCGAAGCATTGTGAAATTGACTTGATCGAAGGGGTCCAGCGCTCAATCGAAGACTTGCAGACCAAAGCTTGATCGAAGGGTTCCAAACACCCGATCGAAGCTTACTAATCAAAGCCTGATCGAAGAGTGCCAATTGCCCAATCGAAGACTGGTGAACCAAAACCTGATCGAATAGTGCCAAATGCCCAATCGAAGACTGGTGAACCAAGCCTGATCGAGGGATTTTGGATGCCCAATCGAAGACTTTTCCCAGATGCCAATCGAAAGACACTTTGTTCATCTTCAAAAAACTTTATTTTCCTTAGGCAAGGGTTTGTGACCAACCATGTAAGGGAATACCTTTGAAAACATGAGAGGGCAAATTTTGGGGTACAACAGAAAGGAAGCAGAGAAAAGGGCGTGATCGAAGGATACATACTCACGTTTTCTTTACAGGTCCAATTTAAAGGAAGCAGAAAAGGGTGTGATCGAAGGATACACTCACGCTGACTTCTAGGTCAATTGAAAGAAGCAGAAAAAGGGTGAATCGAAGGGTGCATCTCACGCTGACTTCAAGGCCAAAATCAAAAGAAGCCAGGAAGAGTTGAATTGAAGGGCACTACTTCCTGGATCAGAGAACTTTTTTTTCCCTTCTTTTATTTTGTTTTGTCTTTATATTTCCTTGTTATTCAATATGGTTGTAATAGTGTAGGATATTTATTTTCTGCATATTTATTGCTTTATACAAATGTTAGTAATTAAGATGTATGGCAAGATAAAACCAACAAGTAAACAACCCAAAAATCAAAGACAAAAATGCATGCAATCAAACACACTACACATACATACACCTCTAGGGTAATCTCACTTGCTGCCTCGGAAAAATAGTCATGCCCCTCGAATATGGGCATTTTAGAAAAGACCCTCGATAAAAAGATCGTAGTCCCTCAATGACCCATGTTGTTGCCTTCGGTAACTGATCTAGTCCCTAACGAAAATTGCTAAAACATCCCATAGGTTGCCTTCTATGACTATACAAACAACCCACGCCCGTCCCTTCACATCCAACGATGGGGCTTCTTACCAAATCGATGGTAAGATAGCAACGTCTAAAGGAGGAGGGAAAGAACATTAGACCTTTCGAGTAGGTAGGGCGCTCATAGTTACTTGCCTGCTAATAACTAAAAAACCAGTTCCACACTAACACTTTCAATTGAAACATTTTCAAAAGTCAAAACACTTTGTACGCACCCTTATAGAGACGAGAATCATTACAAAGATACTTTTCAAAATCACTTTCAAAAACATCTTCCACGACAAACATCTCTCTGAACTATTTTCAAAACCAACACTTTGTTCACATTCTTATAGAAACGAGAATCATTACAAAGACATTTTCAAAATACTTTCAAACTCAAACCCACACCACAAGCACATTTTTCAATCAAAAGCAAGTGATCTAGAAAGCAACTAAGAGCCCGTAGATAACTACGGGTGAAAAGGGTGCTAATACCTTCCCTTTTCATAACCTAACCCCCTAAATCAAGAAATAATCTCTAAAGGTCTTTCCTATTCTTTTCAACCTTTCCTATTTGGATAAAAGAAAAGTCAGTGGCGACTCTTGCTATCCGCAACAATTGCGATCAAACACAAAACAAAAAAGTCAGTTCTCCCACCGTATTACAGGTTACAAATGTTTTTCCGGTACCAAAGAAAGACATCAAGGTACATATGTGTGTAGACTATAGGGATCTGAATAGGGTGAGCCCCAAGGATGACTTCCCGCTTCCACATATTGATGTTTTGGTCGACAACACCTCTCAACACAAGGTATTCTCCTTCATGGATGGTTTCTCGGGATATAATCAGATCAAGTGGAACCTGAAGACATGGAAAAGGCTACTTTTGTTACACAGTGGGGCACTTTCTGCTACAAGGTTATGCCTTTTGGGTTGAAGAATGTCGGCGCAACATATCAGTGTGCTATAGTAGCTTTGTTCCATGACATGATTCATCACGAAATAGAGGTCTATGTCAAAGATATGATAGCCAGATCACAGACTGAAGAAGAGCATCTGGACCATTTACATAAGTTGTTTGAGAGACTGAGGAAGTATAAGCTGAGATTGGATCCGAACAAGTGCACCTTTGGGGTGAGATCCGGTAAACTCCTGGGTTTTGTTGTTAGCGGTAAATGAATTGAAGTTTATCCTGCTAAAGTCAAAGCTATTCAAGAAATTCCAGTACCCCGTACCGAGAAGGAAGTCAGAGGTTTCTTAGGACGACTGATCTATATTTCCATATTTATTTCTCATTTGACTGCTACTTGTGAACCAATCTTTTAGTTGCTAAAGAAAGATCAGGTAGTAAAATGGAACGACGATTTTCAGATAGCCTTTGACAAAATCAAGGAGTACCTACAAGAACTTCCAATTTTGATGCCACCAATTTAAGGAATATCTCTGATCATGTATTTAACAGTGCTAGAGAACTCAATAGGGTGTGTACTGGGCCAACATGACGAGTCTGGTTGAAAAGAGCATGCAATATACTACCTTAGCAAAAAGTTTACCGACTTTGAAACAAGATATTCAATGCTTAAGAAAACTTGTTATGCTTTGGCATGGGCTACTCGCCGACTAAGACAATATTTGTTGACTCATACTACTCTATTAATCTTTAAAATGGATCCCATCAAATACATATTCGAGAAGCCAGCTCTCTCCGGTAGGATAGCCCGATGGAAAATGGTCTTAACAGAATATGACATTCAGTACACCACTCAGAAGGCAATTAAAGGAAGTGTCTTGGAAGATGATTTGGCACATCAAGCTATAGACGATTACCAATCTATGAATTTCGAGTTCCCGGATGAGAACATCATGATAATTACAAATTGCAAAGAACCTGGACCGTATGAAGAACCTGAGCCTGGATCCCGATGGACTATGGTTTTCGAAGGAGCTTCTAATGCACTTGGCAATAGAATTGGTGTTGTAATCATCTCTCCTCAGGGTTGCCATGCACCCTTCACCACCAGATTATGTTTCAACTGTACCAACAATATGGCTGAATACGAAGCATGCATCATGTGTATTAAAGCTGCTATCGACCTGAGAATCAAATTCTTGAATGTGTATGGGGACTTAGCCCTAGTGATCAGTTAGATTAAGGGAGAATGGGATACGAAGCATCCAAATCTCATCCCTTATCGAGAGCACGTGTTGACATTAATTTTGTATTTCAAAGAGATCACTTTTGGGCACATCCCAAGAGAAGAGAATCAGTTGGCACACGCGTTAGCTACCATGTCATCTATGTTTAAAGTTAGATGGGATAACGAGGCTCCCAGAATTACGATTGAGAGGCTAGATAAGCCGGCACACTGCTACGAAATTGACACTGACAGAGTAGAAAAAAAAAGCCTTGGTTTCATGAAGTGAAAAGATATATTGAGGCTCAAGAGTATCCTGAAGGGGAATCTATCAACAACAAGAAATTCCTACAGAGGTTCTCATCTATATTCTTTTTGAGCAATAGAATTTTATACAGACGCAATCATGATTCGACTCTACTTCGTTGTATGGACAAGAAGGAAGTAAAAAAGATTATTGAAGATATGCACGAAGGTATCTTTGGTACTCATTCCAGTGGACATACTATGGCTAAGAAAATTCTGAGAGCGGGTTACTATTGGTCGACTATGGAAACTGACTGTCATTACCACTCAAGAAATTGTCACAAGTGCCAGATCTATGCTGACAAAGTATATGTGCCTTCAGTACCTCTGAATGTTTTGACTGCTCCTTAGCCATTTGCAATGTGGGGCATTGATATGATTGGAGAGATTAAACCTACTGCTTCCAATGGGCATTATTTCATCCTAGTTGTTATTGACTATTTCACAAAGTGGGTTGAAGTAGCCTCGTTTGCCTCTATTACTAAGAATGTGCTTGCCAGGTCTATTAAGCATGATCTTATCTGTCGGTATGGCATCCCCGAAAGAATCATCACAGACAATGGTATCAATCTCAATAACACAATGATCACAGAACTTTGCACGCAGTTCAAGATCAAGCACCATAATCCTTCTCCGTATCGACCAAAGATAAATGGTGCAATGGAAGCTGCCAATAAGAACATTAATAAGATTATGCAGAAAATGGTTGTGACCTACAAAGATTGGCACGAGATGTTACCATTTTCTCTTCACGGCTATTTTACTTCAGCTCGGACATCAACTGTGGAAACCTCGTTCTCTCTAGTTTACAATATGGAGGCCGTATTACCTGTCGAAGTTCAGATTCCTTCCTTAAGACATATGAAAGATGCATACATGGACGGAGATGAATGGATTCAGACTAGGCTGGATCAGTTAAATTTTATTGATGAGAAGGGGCTTACGGCTGTTTCTCACAGTCAGATGTATCATAAGCGTATGATCAATGCCTTCAATAAGAAAATCAAGCATCGAGTATATCAGGATGGTGACTTGGTAATAAAGTGCATCATCCCACTGTAAGGTGATCCTAGAGGCAAATGGAATCCCACCTACGAAGGGCCATTTGTAATCAAGAAGATGTCTTCGGGCGGTGCCATGATACTTACCACCATGGATGGTGAAGATCTTCCACACCTTGTGAACGCGGACATAGTTAAAAAATACTATGCATATAGACGACCCGCTAGGTTGACTGGCCTAGGAAAAAATAAGGGCTTCCTGGCGAACCAAAAGGGTTCGGGCAAAAATTAGGGATATATGTATATAATTGTACACCCGGAAAGTCGAAAACCTGAAAAGGCGACTTGGGCAAAAAAGGGTATTCTGGTGGACTGAAAACCCGAAAGGGCAGTCCAGGAAAATGTTAGGGATTAAAGCGTATAACTATGTCCCGTTGGATCACTTACAACCAACTTTATTACCAACGGAGAATGGTAAAGATTAATTCAATAAACTTCTTCTGACAAGCAAGGGATGAGATGCTCGAAGACATATGGGCAGTAGAAGAGTTGGAAGCCGACGAGATCATTTACACATATCTATAAATTTTGTTTTCACTTTGTAATCTCTTCATTTCATGACGATTTCCTCTTACTAGGATTTATGTCTCTTTGTACAACACTCGCCTATTTATAGGAAAACTATCAATATAAACACAATTTCAAAATTCAAGTTTTGTTTTACTTTTTCTGTTTTGTTTGCAAAAAACGTCCAATGTCTAAATTGAATGAACATATGCATATGAACATGATTACTATTAACAAAATATGCATAAAAAAAGGAATAAGTATTTACTCAAGGCTGTAGGAGGCGGGATAACATTCAAGCCGTCCATAAATCCCCACAGAGCAGTTTCCATAAGATAATTCCCTGAGGAATCAGCTTCACAAGCTCATCTTCAACAAAGACATATTCCCCGCAAGCCTGAAATAATCTAATTGTATTCACCAGCAAACCCCCCTAGAAGACAAGGGAGTATAATTTTTCCCCAGCAATGTCACCAAACTATGGAGTTTCAATATTTAGTAGATCATGATAACAATACAGTTCACAGGAATCCTCTTCCCCAACTACGTTTATTTCTCCAACACCATAAAACCCCCTGCAAAATTCTCTTCTACAGCTGGATTCAAATACCTTAGTAGGACATATTCCTCAACAAAGTGTTTCTTTAGCAGGGTTTATTTCCCCAACGGGGTTTATTTTCCCGACAGGGTTTATTTCCCCAACAGGGTTTATTTCCCCAACAAGGTTTATCTCCCTAGCCGAATCCAGTCTCTCCAGCTTAAGTCTATCCCTCTAACTACTATAAATCACCGGCAGAACTTCTCTCTCAAGCAAAGGGTAGTCCAAACCACTATCCCCAGACAGTTGCTACAAAATCGAAAACCAGACCAGGTATCAGTTAATCTTATCCTCCCCAGACAAGTCAGCATCCATGTCGAAGAACTCCGTCAGACAACACTTCGAAAGGTTATATATCTCTTTTATCCCCAGTCAAGGTATATATTAATTAAACTCCCTAGTAGAGCGGTGAACAACTAATATTCTTGAGTTCTTCTCTCCAAGCAGAAATCAACATTCCCCACCGGAGTTTCCTCAAATAACAAGAAGGAATCCTCAGCAGATCAAAGATTTATATTCATCATCCCTAACAACAATCAAGGATTTATTTTCCCTATCAAGAATGTTATAAAAATCTACCGGTAAACTTCAACGACGTCTCACATTCATATATCATTTATCTTAGCATATGCATATGAAACGCATTAGCATATTCACATTTATTTCGAGAGCATCATTACGCAATGCATTACATACATCATGATATTTCATAGAGCTAACATTGTCTTTTCAGGTTAAGTTCACAAACAGACGAACATCATAAATAATTTTCTAACAGGTCACAGAGTAATTCCTAAAAAAGACGGTGCGACTATTTACAGGATCATACAATTCCCCTAAGAGACTAAATCTGACAAGTAGCTACTTAAGCATTTTCCCCAGAGAATCATTCTAAAAAAATATCTCTTCTAGACAAAGTCGAGCGTAGACATATTCTAGTGCATCTTCAGATGAAGTCAGGCGTAGGTTTCCTTCTAATACTCCATTGGGAAAATTCAGGCGTAGACTTTTTCCGGTACCTCTTCTAGTTGAAGTCAGGCATAGACATTTTCTAGTTCGAATGAAATCAAGCGTGGATTTCTTTCTAATACATTTTTGAAAAAGTCAGGTGTAGACTCTTTCCGATACCTCTTCTAGTTGAAGTCGGGCGTAGACATCTTCTAGTTCAGATAAAATCAAGTGTAGATTTCTTTCTGATACTCTTTTTGGAAAAAGTCAGGCGTAGACTCTTTCCGGTACCTCTTCTAGTTAAAGTTGGGCGTAGACATCTTCTAGTTAGGATGAAATCAAGCGTAGATTTCTTTCTGATACTCTTTTTTTGGAAAACATCATCCGTAGACTCTTTTCGGTATCTCTTCTAGTTGAAGTCGTGCTTAGACATCTTCTTGTTAAGATGAAATCAAGTGTAGATTCCTTCTGAAATTCTTTTGGATTAAGTCGGGCATAAACTCATTCCAAACATATCTTCTAGACAAAGTCGAGCGTAGACTCATTCTAGTATATCATTCAGACGAAAATCAAGCGTAGATTCACTCTGATATTCTTTTGGACAAAGTCGGACGTAGACTCATTCCAAATACATCTTCTTAAGACAAAGTCAGGCGTAGACTTATTCTGATATTCTTATCGATAATTACTCTGGGTGGCATCTATAAGCCCATCTCCGAAGAATCTCCATCACCTCTCCAGATGACATCTATAAGCCCATCTCTGACATCCTGTTACTCTCCGAATGGCATCCTTAAGCCCATTCCCGGTATAATCAACCAACAATGTTACTTCGTCCACAAAAGAGTGCAAATTTCTGGGCACTTAAGTGTTCAATCATCGTCTACCTTCAAGTCACAAATGGAGGACATTCCAATATAACTCCCCAGGTTTAAGAAGATTGAACAGGGGAAGCTGTTATATCCTAAAATTTTCCCTCCCATTTTCCTTCAAGATATTTTCATGAGATTCTCATTTGCTCAAGTTGGCTCAAGAATTTATCAGACAAATTCTCCTTATAAGCAATGGGTCCATAAATAGGGCTTCATATTTCTCAAGGAAGGTTAGGTTTTCAAGGTCTAAAATGGTTTTCAAGGTTCTCCATAGGTCTCCAAGAATGCTCATGTCAAGTTTCAAGTCTTGCATCACAAGTTTGCTCAATCAATGGCTCAGAAGATAGAAAATCAACTGTATTGGGTAAAACGTTAACTGTGGCCAACATACAGTCAAACCTCAAGATTTTTGGTCAACACCAAAGTTTTGAATCCATATCCATCATTTGATCAAGGGTTAATAATGATTCCTCAAGAAAATCCCTGAAATCATCAAAAGTCAAACGTTGCTAAATTAGGATTCCTTAGGAGAAGTCAACTAAAATTTGATCAAGCATAACATTCACATGCTTCATCAGCTTTTCCCTAACCAAAGCTCATTTTAAAGGGTATTAAATTCTCTAAAACTTTGCCTCTCTAATATCAAGTCCAAAAAATGCATCATTTGAGAGATATAAGCCAATACATTATAGGTCATTCCAAAAGTCAACAAAAAGACACTTTTTGTCAAGGTAACTTACATCAAGATAAACTCTTAAAAAGTAAATATTATCAACATAGAGACTGTAGAGGACATCTTGAGCTTTCCAAAAAGTTCCAGATCACCTTTAAAAGATGAAAATTGAGTTAGTTATGACCATTGCTAGTTGGGAAATTTTGAGCAAATGCATGAAGTTCAATTTGAGCAAGCTTGATAATTTGGACTATTGGGCCATGATTTGAGGTCCAAATGTGTGTTATACTCTTCATACACCTCAAAATTCATTCATACACCCTTTGGTATTATTTTAATTTAATTATTTTTATTATTTTTGATTTAATTCATTAATAATATAAAATAAAATAAGATAAAATTATATCTTACTACAAGAGTTCAGGCCCATTTGTTTTTGCGCTAAAATTTCTCTATATATTCAGACATCAAGACAAGAACAAAGGACACGAACCCTTGCCTCTCAATATTATCTAAAATAGCAAAATTTTCTCAAAAACCCTAAGTCTTGAAATCCTTATTTCAAACCCCTTTCATTATAAAATCCCCATTTCATTCACTTCCAGGAGCATTGAAGGGTAAGATTGGATCAGTTCCCATGATCCAAAGGGCCTAAACCAGCATACATGCATCATCGTTTCCCATTATTTCATGATTTTTGTATTTTCGTTTTCATTATGTTTTAATGCACACTAATGCCCCTAACGTCCTCTTGAGATGCTAATGTGAATGTTTGAATCATCCCATGAGTCCCATGCTATCTGAACCATGAATGACCATGATCAAACTGATTCATGTTATTCTTACCATACCCCAAAAACCAGGATGAATTAGACCTAAAAAATATTCCCATTGGATTTGCAACCCCTGTTTTAGGGGGGTAGGATATTGTTGGATCATTAACATTGTGTTTTTTGTATGGTTTAAAATAATAGGTTGCTGGAGAAGATGACTGGAGCTAGGGCTCTGACGCTTCTCCGGCCAATGTATATGGTTATATATTATATATTAATCGTTTCAATTATATAAGCGGATGAAACAACCACCCCAGTGGCAGAAGCGCGCGCGATAAGGCATTTGTCTCAAAGGGCCTGGGTTTAATCCAACCTTTTGACACTTTTTTCTCTAATATTTCATATGTTTTGCAGGTTGATTACAAAATGCGCTGGATGCATATCCTAGCACAGGAGCGCACTTGGCCTGGTGGTATGCATGTTGCATGATGGCCTTGAGAGCGTGGGTTCAACACCCACGCCTACTCATTTGTTTATTTTTTCCAATTCTACGTTTCTCACTCTTCTACAAACCCTTTTTAAAAACCTTTTCTAACAAAACCCTAATTTTTTAGGTTCATTTAATTTTTAGGTTAATATAATTTTTAGGTTCATTTAATTTTTAGGTTAATTAATTTTTGGGTTTTGATTAATTTTAGGTCTAAATTAACGAACCCTAATTTAATTCTTTTAGGGTTTCTTTCTTAAATTAAAATCAACCTATACTTTAGGGTTTGTTTAATTTAATCACTTAATCAGTTTTTTTCCAGTTAAAATCAATTAGGCTTAGGTTAAATCATCAGTCATTTTTTCATCAAATAATTTCTCTGTTTCTTTTCCTTTTTACTGTTTCGCGCGCCTAATTATTTTCGCATTAGTTTTTACTATTATGTAATGGCTACAGAATGTAATAGTTTAACTAGGGCTTTATTTGATTTCTATTTCCCCCAATTTTTGTGGGTTTATACCCCCTTCCCCGAAGCTCTGTAATAGCGTAGGACTTTTAATTTCTGCCTTTACTGCTTTCCTTATAACTGCTAGTAATTAGGGTTTGTATGGCAAGACTAAAAACAATCTAGAAAACCCTAATCTCAAGATGAAATAACTGAATCAATACACTCTTCACACTTCCACCTCTAGGGTAACCTCACTCGTTGCTTTGAAAAACTGTCATGTCCCTCGAACGTCGGGAAGCTTTAGCACTGTCCCTCAATTAAAAAGATCCTAGTCCCTCAAAGACCCTTCGACGCTGCCTTCAATAAACGATCTTAGTCCTTTACGAGTTGCTGAAGCGCCCCTACAAGTTGCCTTTATGACTGTACAATGACCCGGGCCCGTCCCTACATCCAACGATAGGGATTCCTACTAACTAATGGTAGGATAGAACTATCTAAAGGAGGAGGAAAATAACACGAAAGATGTTTGAGTAGGTAGATAGCTCGTAATCGATTGCTCACAAAACATCCCTTTTTACACAAAACACTTTTCTAAAATATTTTCAAACACAAACACTCTGTACGCATTCTCAACTGATACGAGAATTATTACAAAGTTGCCTCCCTTAGGTATTTTTAAAATATTTTCAAACACATACATACAAAGCATTTCAAAACAAAAGTGAGCTAGCGATTAAGAGCCGTAGATAACTACAGATGAAAAGGGTGCTAACACCTTCCCTTTTTATAACCTACCCCCAAACTCAGAAAATTATCAAAGGTCTTTCCTGTTCTTTTCACCCTTTCCTTATTGAATAAATGAAAAGTTGGTGTCAACTCTTGCTATCCGCAACACTTGCGATAAAATGCAAAACCAAGTCAGTTCTCCCAACATATTACAATGTTCCTCTCTCAACTGAGGTTTTTTTTGTCTTCTTTTACTTCTTTTCATATATTGGATCCTCATACTAATTAGAAATTTATTTCCCAGGAACCACTTCATGTTGAAGCCACCGACTCTGATAACTCCACTAAAACAAACCCCATTGATAATACATATGCTCCTGAGAATTTTGTTAAGGATTCTTCCTTATTGAGCCCTCAGATCCAAGAAGGTTTTGCAGAGGCCTCGACTAAAAGGGTTCTTTCGCCAAACCATTTCGACGATGCCTAAGATGCAGAGAACCAAGATCTCTAACATATCGTTGCAGCTAAGACTCATGTTGAGGAGACTTTGAACCAACATGCTCTGTTTGATGAATGATTAAAAAATTTGGCTCATACCGGAAGCGCTCTCCAGAATACCAACTCTAACAGCTCTCTTAGCCAAGAATAAATCTTGGCCGTGAAGCAAAAGAATCTGGATGTAACTCTTAGGAGATTGCAGAAACTTCGACAAGCCTCATTTGGTTCTCATACTTATGGCTCATCAGATCTTCCTACTCCCGAAATGGATATTGTTGTGAACCTCAAGATGCAACAACTTAGTACCTATTTATTTGAAAATAAGTTTATTTAAGTGGTCGCAGAAGAAGCTGCATTGGGAGCAGACATGTTTAAATTATTTAACAAAATTTCCCAACAAAACATTCTCGAGTCTCTGGCTCAATATCTGATCGAATTTGAAGCCTTCTTCCACCAACTTGTCAAAGATCTCACGCTCCATAGATAAATTGATCTCCAACTCAAAATGAAGTTTGATGACATGAAGGGTGAATGGGAACTAAGTGAAGCTTGTGAGAAAAAAACTTAATGAGTTTCTAGCTAAGAATCAAGAACATTTCGACTAACGTCTTGCTTTTGATCAGCATATTTCAACCTACCGGATGCAAATCGTTGAACTCACAAAGAAAATAGATGAGTTCGACTAAAAGAAAGACTCGTTGGACTTGATTGATGGCCTTCCCAACCAAGATACCTGAAATTCTAGTATGACAAGACTCAGATGTCCTATGACATGTTGGGACATCTGATCCAACATAAACTAACAGTCGAGGTTTTAATAATAAAAAACAATACTGAAAAGTACAAATAACATACATAATTGTTAACCCAGTTCGGAACAACCTTCCTACTTTGGAAGCATACCAAGCCAGGGAAAAATCCACTATGATAGCATCAATTCATAGACCCTACAACAAGCCTCCAATTTACAGCCTAATCACTTAATCACTACCCTTCCTAGATTTCTATCTAAGACTCAACTAGATATGAGGCCCTCCTCAATCCCTATTCAATCACAACAACGATTGGATCAACACAATTCTTAAAAAACAAGAAGACACACTTCCATGACAATAACTAGCAAAGACTCTTGACTAAGACCACAACTGAGAGTTTCTTCAAAGCTTCCTCCAAGAAAAATACTCAACTCATTACTTCACAGCTTCTGAGTGAGAACAATAATGACAATCTCACAACCCGAGTGGTTCACTTACACCAACTCTCCTAGAGAGTGGAAAAAAGACAAAGCCCTAGACTTCTACATCTTGAACCCGTGTTTTTCCTAGGTTACAAACACTTCTATTTGTAACCTATACCCAACTGGATTTGGGCCTTCAAATAACAGATTTTTGGATATTATAAACAATAGTAACTTCTATTGCAAACAAGGTCTTCAATCAAACCTTCCTAAATTATCTTCAAATTTAGAAACTGTACATTCTTCAATATTCTGATTGATTATTATTGACCTCTAAATCAGTGCCCTATAATGTTGCATAATATTTACCATAATATTTTGCATCAGTTAAATCATAACAGAATCTAACTGTCCACTTCAGCTCAGGGGCGATGTCGTATGCTCCTTCATAGAACATCTTATCCAACATGTTGTTCCAGGTGTTGAAACTCTTCAACTTAAAATGTCCTAACATAAGATTAGACTTCTTGCTCAACCTGTTTCTGTTAGCAAGTTAATACATTCTATCTAACATATTTTTGTATTATCTATTTTACAAAAATTAATGCCAATCCTTAAAACTAGAGAACTTACAATCTCCCACTTTGGCAAATTTTGGCTAAAACAAATAAATAAAAACTATAACCAAATTACAACATAAACAAAAACATCCACCAACAGTAGTCCTCAGAAACTACTGATCATAGTAGCACAACAACATGGAGTCAATCTTCAGTAAAGATTTTAGGATATCTTTATTTGACATCTACTTTCTAGCATTTCGAATGAAATCCATTGCAGTACCAACTCCAGCATCAAAGAACATCAACCTCAGGATAAAAGAAAGGAAATTCCTGAAGATATTTGATGCGACCAATCTAGATGAAAAAGATGATAGGTACACATTCCCCCTCAACCTAGGAACCTATTCTTGTCACATATGAATAGATTTCCCTTTCAACTGGTGGAAAAAGAGGACCATGAAGCAACCACCAGCCAATCTATGGCACAATAGGAAACTTAAGAAGTATCCAACCACCATCCTAGGTAACTTAGAACACAAGTCATAATTGTGTTCATAACTCAGATCATATTTCACAAAATAGGACACAAAAATAGGATCAAACTACTTATCTGACATTTGTGTATAGCAACTGTAAGAAACTCCAGTGGCTTCAACATCTGAGATAACCCTTTCTCCCCCTTTTTATCTGAAAATTGGCAAAGGAGGCCTTCACAACACCAAACCCAAGAACATCTCACCCAAACCCGAGCAAAAGCCATAAGAATTATGGACTCAACATATCCTTACAGGGTGAAAGAGGAAAGGAGAACCCTCTTTAAATAACTGGTCAATTTACTTGGGAAATAACGATCCTTGAATGTAGAAATAATCTTAGTCAAAAGGAAATGTTATTTGAGGAGAAACTTCCCCCAAAATCAATGTGCACCATCCAAAAACAACATTGAATCTCTTAATAGCTCTGGATTATTTCTTCTGAGTAAAACAACTCCCAATAAAGGAACATGCACAGTCAAACACGCTTACTGGCCCGTGTTTTATCAAAATGTCCCTAAAAACTCCGTTGTTGATCATACAGGAAACATGTCCTTAATAATATCCTGACATCCAGTCAGACACTATCTTCTTCTGCTTGCATATTGACTAACACATCTTCATCCATGTTGTCTTCCACTGTATTCTAAGTGTCCTCCTTTCACTTAGACCTAGTGACACACGCCAAGACATCAAAACATCATATTTGTGACATCTCTTAATATAAAGACCTGAAGAGTCCTTTTAACATATGCAGAGAAAAATAAATTCTCCCAGACATAAACATTAATCACCAAATAGATATGTGAACTTCTGATCCACCAGCTTCACATGGCTAAGACCAACCATGCCTTGTCAAGATCACCAATAATTCCATAATGTCGCAACATGTTATCTGACATCACATCCTCATAAGAGGCATAAGATCTCCATAAGCTTTGAACAACATACAAATAATTATCTGTACCATTGTAGCAACAATCCACAGATACCTACATGACTCCTCCTGTCATGGATAACCAATGCTTCAGTTGAAGATGAAAACTTGAGCACTAGTTGAAAGACTTCAGTATTTCCCGCATATGCTGAACCATGACTCCCTCAGTAGAGTCAAACCATAGTCAGATATAATCACTCCTTGAGAATACTTCCAGGAACTTTGACTTCTTCAAGGACACATCTGGATACTGTTCTTTCATAACCACACTTTGTATCATGACCTTTTGAATAGGCAGGATGTCATGCATACTAGGTGTGAAGTCAGTCACAAACTCCAAAAACTCTTAGTTTGCTTAAAAGCTTTACTAAGATCCATATCACCAAACCTTTTCTAGAGTGACTTGTAGTAGAAGAAAACCACCTCCTCAAAACACTCTACTCAGACCTCTGTATCTATCAGTAGTCTTTCGCCCCTTACATCCACTAGTAGTTGCTGATACAAGTGGAGTCTTCAAAAAAGTAGTCATGCATTCACCAAGCATACTATTGTAGATAGGATTAGCTTCTCTGCATTCTAATCCACGTGGTCAGAAATGCAACTTATGAATATAATGCTTGAGCATCCAACTTCACATGCACAATCCCAAATAGTAAAACAAAATAGCCATCAATAATCATAATGTTAAGACATCATGTGAGACATCAGCTCCATAATACATAATCCAATTAAACTGGTTCTTAATCTATTATTTAAAGGAATCATTATGCAAAAAAATCCTTTTAAGAAGCTCCCATTAGAACACACAGTCGGTGCAACTTACTCAGCTTTTTCCAAACACCTGAAAGTAATGGAGAGAAATAAACTCTCGCATATTCTCTAAACCATAATGTTCAAAATGTTGTTTTGCATACTTTCCTCAAACAAATACTTAGTCTCCTGTCAAAGTATTCACCATCAGTCTTCATGCATAACCTCTTTAGGGGAAAGACAAATACTCAGCTCACGTCAAAGTATTTATTAAAAGTCAGATAATATTACCTTCTCACACAAGGTAAGACATTTGGTATGACATCCTTCATCTGCATACATCTGGCACCAGCTGATGACATTCATTCATGTCATACAAATATTCCAGATTAGGTCAGTGGCTTAACCTTAGCTCCACTCTGGATAATAACAACTTCCTTAGCTGAAGGAATAACACAACCTTTGAGATGATGTTCCAACATCAGATTCAACATCAATCTCAAACACATGGGTTTCACCATTAACTATGGTCTGGAGACACCATAGTAATCCATAATTATTGCAAGGGATACAAGAGGATCAACCATCAGTAGCTGACCAACTTTCCACACCGAGTCATACAGACATGTAAAAACCTGCATATCGCACATCTCAATATTCTTATTCTTAAACTTCTAAACTTCAGACCTCCTGTCTGACTTTGAGATGTTGGATTCCATTCTTCTGCACCTAAAGAGGATATTCCTTTTAACTGGTATCTGGAGAAAATTGCAACAACCATAGCAATGTATGATCATGTTTCACCACAAGCAGACGATTCAGACTAAGTCTGCTTCTCCTAATACACAAGGATTCCCTTCTGTCCTTGAAACACATATGTTTCATTATGTGAGGACACCATATAATTGAACCATAGTAGAGAGAGGAACTTCCCATAACTCCTCCTTGATTCAAACAATTGAGATTCTCATCCTAGGTGATTTGGGTGACTCTCCATTGTGCAGACACCAACCAACCACAAAATTTAGGTTGACATTCCTCCAATGCTCACCATCCCTTGAAAGATATTTCCATAACAACAGAATAGGAGTTCCATGTTCTCATATGCTTGATAAGAATACCAAGTTAGAGTGGACAACCTCCATCCTATTTATGAAAAGAACCACCAGTCATATTCAGAAAATCCTCAGTACAAAGATGTCAAGACATTATGTCTGACACTTCTTCAAGTTCTTATAGCTTCATATTAAGGACTCCCCCTTATTAACTACTAATAATTCATTGAGTACCATACAATAGTTGCACATCATGTGATTAGTGTATTACTTCCCTCAATTAGAATTTGTTTCATGGCCATAAACAAGATTCCATAAGCATATTTCCTTTGATAAGAAGGATCTTCCAGATGTTAGATAGAAAGTTTTGACACCATAACTTATCCTCCACATATAAAGGATCCAGATGGGATACCTTATCAAGCCTTCAACGCACAACCAATGCTCACCAACTCACTTAGATTAGAAGTAAACCAATCTAAAGAGTGCCAAAAATATTGATTATATCCTGACCAACATACTTATCTAAGACATGTTTCTATCATAGAAACTTCTTAGATACAAATGTCTCCTCTTCCAGATCAGGAGTAGGTTCCAAACATATGTGATTTAAGTCACCTTTTTTTAGCCACCAAGCATATTCTATGCCCTACCTTTGTCCAACTAGATTCTGCA
This sequence comes from Vicia faba, assembly GCA_948472305.1. Taxonomy (NCBI): domain Eukaryota; kingdom Viridiplantae; phylum Streptophyta; class Magnoliopsida; order Fabales; family Fabaceae; genus Vicia; species Vicia faba. The sequence continues at coordinate 1,056,510,193 of OX451736.1, read as the reverse complement.
CAATCTTCTGGCTTGATGTTCCAACATCTGGTAGGACATCAGTTCCCTTCACAAGGAACACATCAAGAGATCATTTATCAAAGCATGGAGATTGGCCTTTTAGGGTTGAAAGAAAAAAATAAATTGCCTCTACAAGATATCTTTTCAACAAACTCACATAAGAGTGCCTTTATGAGTGGAATTGGGATAAACCTCAAGTATCTTTGGCTGCTCTAGCAAGCTAGTCAAACCTCTCCTCAAGTATCACCACACCACGGGATATGCCTTCAGAGGAGAATATTGAGTTGTATCCTCAACACACAAAACCACAAGGAGTTTTCCATCAGATATATGCATCCGAATACAAACCATAAAAACTCCTCAACCACCTTCACGCAAAAGTAGTAACCCTTTCACAACACCATCCTTCGGGTGCAACAGGTTAACCTGGATTTGGAAATAAATCAAACCCTTAACACAGTAGCTTGCCACAAAAGCTACATGCCTAAAACCAACACAGACATGTCTAATATACACCCTGTCACAAACAATACATCTGTTGTACCCCAAAATTTACCCTCCCATTTTTCTTTAAGACATGCTCACAAAAGTCTCAAATACTCAAAGAATCTCAATGGTTGACCAGTCAAGATGCTCCTCCTAAGCCAAGTGGTCTACAACTAGGGTTTTGTGCTTCTCAAGGAGTATTGGGTTGCAGGGGTCTCAAATGATTTCCATGGTTCTCCATAGGCCTCCAACAAAGTTCATGTCAATTTTCAAGTCCTACATCACAAGTTTGCTCAGTCAATGACTCAGATGATTGAAAATCAACTATATTGGGTAAAAAGTCAATTATGGTCAACATACAGTCAAACTTCAAGATTTTTTTGTCAACATCAACATTTTGAAGTGATATTCATCATTTGGTCAAGGGTCGATCATGATTCCTCAAGGAAAGCCCTCAAATCATCAAAGGTAAAAAAATGGTCAAATTAGGGTTTCCTTAGGAGAAGTCAACTAAACTTTGACCAAGAATAACTTTCACATACATCATCAAATTTTCCCCAACCAAATCCCATTTTTAAGTAAATTCAATTCTCTATAACTTTGTATTTATGCTTAAGTCTAAAAAATGCTTCATTTGAAAGATATGAGCTAATACATTACAAGTCATTTTCAAAAGTCAACAAAAAGACACTTTTTGTCAAGACAACTTAAATCAAGATAAATTCTCCAAATGCAAAAATGATCAAAAGAGACATTGTAGAGGACATCTTGAGATTTTCTAAAAGTCCAGGAGCACCTTCAAAGGATGAAAATTGAGCAAGTTATGAGTTGCACAAGTTGGGAAATTTTTGAGGAATGCATGAGATCTCAATTGAGCAAATTTGTGATTTTGGGTCATTGGGCCTAAGTTTTGGAACTAAAATGTGTTCATAATATATTTTAAGACCCTTAAGTGAATTCATGAATTATTTTTAGTTTTTATTTTATTTATTTTAATTTTATTTATTTAAAATCAAAATTAAGTCAAATAAAATGCAAACTTAATGGACAAGGCATGAAAGGCTTATGGATTGAACTCTTGGAGCCCCAAATAAATCGTGCTAGCCTGTCCTATAACATACCAAATTCATGCAAGGGTTCAAGAAGGCAAGAAAATATCAAAAATGGAAAGTTTTCAAAATATTTGATTCTTGTTTTAAACATGGCTTGATGACTTGATTCTTGCCATATTATTGGAGTTATTTCCTTGCTCTATATATCCACAACACTCAGATCAAGAGAGACACGCTGGCCTGCCTAAAGAACAACCCTAAGGTGTTTAAAAATCCTCAAAATCAGAATAACTTGAAACCCTTACTGGCAGTCGTTCCCAAGCAGTATAAAGTATCTCACCACCTTCCTGAAGACTCCAGGAGGCGATCCACATCATTGCTCAAGCGTAACGCATTCCAGAATCCCTTCATACAATCCCACCGGTTTGGTAAAAGTTTTGATTTCAAACTCTTTAATCGTGTGATTTAAATCAATTTTATGCATGCATTCATATTATGGTTGATATTTGGAACATATCTAACGTGCCACAAGTTTTGAATACACATTTGAATCACATGGTACAATAATGGTTTGTGTGTTTTAAGCCCATATTTAAACTCAGAGCATAATTTTATGTAGGATAGGCCTCTTGGTTGGCCATGAATCTTTCAAATTTGCAGGTTTAAAAAATAACTCGTTGGAGAAGACAGTTGTTTCAGCCACCCATGGTGGCGTGGACTGGCCGGAGGCAGACGTGGCAGATTCAGATCATCTGATTGGCCAGTCAAATTTTTTGGCACCCTCTCTCTTACGTTGATTGGCTAATACTAGATACAAGGGGTCCACTTGTTTAAATTTTATTTTAAAATTCAAAATTTAATTTGTTTTTATTATATAATTAATTTTTTGCGTTTGTATTACTGGATGAAACAACCATCCCAGCAGTAGGAGGAAGCGTGCAAAGGAATTGGTGTACCAGGGCAGGGGTTCGATCCCTGCCCCTGGTATTTTATTTTCTAACATTTTCTGTTTACAGATCCCATACAAGCAGATCCAACGCACACACCATACATCTCCAACCCTTAACCATCAGATCTCATCAAGTCAATCCAACGCCTCAAATGCATACCTTCCACCACGAGCCTCCGTGAATTATCTTCACTGAATCTCACAAGCGCCTGGGCTTTTTTTGAATTGGGCTTAGACTTTTTGCTTCTTTCTCACCCCAGTATTACTTGTTTGTAGTAGGCCCATTTAGTTTCTTTTTTTTTGTTTAAAAAAAATATTTTCTTTTTTTAATCATTTTATTAAATCAGAAAAATCATAAAAATTTAGATTTAGTTTTTTTGATTAATTTAATTTTTGATAATTAAAATTAATTTAATTTAATCACATTTTGATTTTATTTATTAACTAATAAATTAATTAGAATTAGGTTTTACTTTTATTTTACACTTAAAATATTTTTCTAAACAAAAACAACAAAAATATCTTAAACTCTTAGAATGTTTTTAGGTTTTTAAATATCTTTTCCCTTTTCCATATCTGCACGTTTGTTTACTTTTTGCATTTATGTAATTATGTAACTACTCAAAAGTTTGTAATAGATAATTAGGGTTTATTGCTTTCCTCCCCAATTTTTATGGTTTGTAATTCCTCATCCCCGAAGCATTATAATAGCGTAGATTATTTCCCGCATTTTTACTTTTTACGCTTGTATATATTTAACTGCATAGTAATTAGGCGTGCATGGAAAGAAATACAAAAAACATTAGAAAACCTAATCGCAAGACAAATAACTGAAATCAAAATACTTTGCACACGCGCACCTCTAAGGTGACCCTCACTTGTTGCCTCGGATTTAAACAGTCATGTCCCTCGAATGTGAGACGCTTTAGCAAAGATCCTTTGGGTGAAAGATCATAGTCCCCCGATGACCCATCGATGCTGCTTCGATAAACGATATTAGTCCCTTAGGATAATTTCTAAATTATCCTACGAGATGCCTTTGTGACTGTACGATGACCCGCACTTTTCCCTCAAACATCCAATGATAGGGCTACCTACTAACTAATGGTAGGATAACACTATCTAAAGGAAAGGAGGAAAAGAATAAAGACTTCTTGAGTAGGTAGATAGATCGTAGTCTCTTTCTCACAAAAAAAACAATTCCTCATACATATACTCTCTTTTCTAAAATATTTTCAATGACAAACACTTTGTATGTGTTCTCAACGATACGAGAATCATTAAAAAGTTTGCCGCATTTAGGCATCTTTTCAAAATATTTTCAAACACATACACAAAAATATTTTCAAAAGTGAGCTAGCGATTAAGAGCCCGTAGATAACTACAGATGAAAAGGGTTCCAATACCTTCCCTTTTCATAACCTACCCCTTACTCAGAAAATTCTCAAAAGGCCTTTCCTGTTATTTTCATCCTTTCCTTTATTGGATAAAAGAAAAGTCGGTGGTGACTCTTGTTATCCGCAACATTTGCGATAAAACGCAAAACCCAAAATCAGTTCTCCCACCGTATTACAGAACTGGAGACTCTACTGGGGAATTCCTAAAGTGGGGTTACCTTAGAGATAGTTCACATTTAAATGCTTTCCTTGTTTTTTTACCTGATTCATTTTTAAGGGTTTCTTGGGTTATTCTTGTAAAGATCCTATACCCAGATCTGGGCATTTTAGGTAAGTAGCAATATATCATGAAGACTGTACGACGTACATCAATACGGTTGAAGTGATGGCTACGTTAGTGAGACACGTTGGTTGGTACTGGTGTCCCTTGAGTTAAGTCAAGGAGAATACTGGGCTGCCGCGTGGTGTCATAAAGCACTAACTGACCGTATAACCTTAGTTGACACAACTTAGACATTAGAAAGTAGCGAGATAGTCGGCTTTGGTGCAAACTGAAGTTGGTTGATACTCGATGCTACACTCATTGAGGTCGGACTCTCAGGATATTTCGATTGCAAATCAGATGCTTGTGCTGAAACAATGTGTTATACCCAAAAATTTGCCCTCTCATTTCTCAATAATTTTCTCACAAGATTTCTACTGGGTCAAGACTGCACAAGGTTTGATCAGCTCAAGATACTTCGTCAACACTGATGGCTCAAATTAAGGTTTGAATTTGCACAATTACAATTGGACTTTTAATGCCCCATGTAGTTTCCATAGATCATATTAGGCTCTAAAGCATCAAATTGAAGAAGAGAAAATTAGCTTTGGTTTCTAAGCTTCGATTAAGCATTTGACTTCCTCCGAGCAAGCTTGATCATAAGCTTCGATTAAGCAACGTTTTCCTTCACATGCATGATTTGTTTCCGAAGGCAATAACCTCCTACAAGCATGCCTCAATTCAGAAGGAAGTGGCCTCCTACTTGTTGGCTTCGATTCACAAAGCATTTTCCTCCTACATGCTTGCTTTGGTTCACAAAGCAGTGGCCTTCTGCATGCTGGCTTCGATTCACTAAGCAGAGGCCTCCTACATGCTTGCTTTGATTCAAAAAGCAATGGCCTCCTGCATGTTGGCTTCGATTCAAAAAACAGTGGCCTCCTACATACTTGCTTTGATTTACAAAGCAGTGGCCTCCTGCATGCTTGCTTTGATGCACAAAGCAATGGCTTCCCTCATGCAAGCATGCACAAGGTAATGGCTTCTCTCATGCTAGCACGCACAAGGAAATGACTCCCCTCATGCTTAGATTCCACCTTTAAATCCTTTAACACACATAGTTTCTACACTATGACACACAACTGGCACAATGGAAGAACAGGCAAAAGGCCCATTCGAAGAACATGAAGTTGGTGGATTCGAAAGACACATATTTGGTGGCCCATCTAAAGAACATGAATTTGTTGTATTCGAAGAACACGTGGTCCATCCAAAGAACATGAATTTTTTAAATTCGAAGGATACATATTTGGTTCATTCGAAGAATACAATTGATGTTTTGTCTCTTGATGAGTCTGGTCGAAGGCTGCTGGACAAAGTCCTATGTGCTGCTAAGTCCAAGTCTACTGCACTGCTATGAAACAGTCCTGCACCAAGCTGCCACAACACTCCAAAACTGCTGCAAAGCAGTCCTGCTATGCTGGTCCCATATTTTCCCCAAATTGGCTTACAAAGAGCTCCACCTCAAAGGCTATGAGGACAACATACCCAATTTCTTCAAATCTCAGTTGTTTTCCTCCTCAAATCTCAGCCAAACTCTTCTATAAACAAGATGTTCCATAACACATCTAAGGGTGGATTTTTAGTAGCTGGAGAGACTTTGGTTGCATGGAAAAAATCTTCAAACACTCTCAAACTCTCAAACACTCCCAAACTCTCAAACACTCTCAAACTCTAAAAAATCTCAAACCCATTCATGCATTAGACAGTCTTTCGATTCACCCCTCTTAACTTACATATACCAACCTTGGAACAATCCCAAAGCCTTCAAAAAACCCACTCAAGGAAGTTAGTGAACCCTTCGATTCACTCCTAACCAACCTTCGATTCAGTGACTTGCAAGGCAAAGAAGCAACTGAAATAGATTCAGGGAGGTCGAAGGAGGCTTAGCCAATCATCAAACTGTTCCTGGAGGTTCTATCGAAATCCTTTAAGCTTCACTTCAAGAGGTAAGTTTTCTTAAACTTAGAACTCTTCATTCAGATATCATTTGTACATACAATAAAATAAAAATGTAGATATCATAGGAAGCTGACCATGCTTTTTTAGTTTTGATTTTCTTTGCTTGTGTTTTGAGATTTTCAACTCTGACTAGTTAGATTTTGATGAATAAAATTCATTGCTAACCTTTGGTCCATAGCTTTTTCTAAAATTCATATGGTTAGATTCGTTTTGAAGATCTTAGGCAGGTTTTTGTATCTTTCGATTGTCTGAGGATTGAAGCCTTTCAAATCTCAAAATTGGAGTCTTGCATCCATGCGCTCGAAGGAATAAGATAAAGCCATTGTGATGCGGTGGGAGAGCTGACTTAAGGTTTGCGTTTGTGTTTGCAAATGTCGCGGTTAGTAAGAGTCGACATCGACTTTTCTTTTATCCAAAAGAAAAGGTAAAAAAGCAAAGGAAAGACCTTTGAGATGTTTTCTTGAGTTCGGGGGGTAGATTATGAAAAGGGAAGGTGCTAGCAGCCTTTTCATCCATGGTTTTCCATGGGCTCTTAGTTACTTGTTTAGATCACTTGCTTTGCTTTGTTTTGTTTGAAATGATGCTTGGTGTGGTTTTGAATGTATTTTGAAAATAGGCCTTTGTTTAGGCAATCTTTGTAATGATTCTCGTTCGTAAGAATGTATACAAAGATGCTTGTCTTTTGAAAAATGTTTCAATGTTTTGTAAAATGTTATGAAATGTGTGTGTTTATTTTTGAAAGTAGCAAGGATTTTTTTGAAATGGGACAAGTAACTAGAAGCTATCTACCTACTCAAATGTCTTTCTTGTGCATTTTTATTCCTTTGACATTGTTGACTTACCATTGGTTTGGTAAGCAACCCTATCTTTGGATGTAAACGGGACGGGTGTGGGTCATTGTATGACCATGATAGCAATGTTGCCAAGTATCTTAGCATGTTTGAGGGACCAAGATCATCTTTGTTTAGGCAACCTTTTGATAGCGTCATCGAGGGGCTATGATCTTATATTTGTTTTGTTTTTCCAAGATACTTCGCATGCGTAACATGGCCATTTTAATTTAGGCAACCAAGTGGGAGAAACCCTAGAGGTGCTTATGTGCAAAGTGTGTCATTTTACATGCTTTTGTCTTGCAATTAGGTTTTTCTATTTGTTTTGTTTTTATTCTTGTCATGAAAACCCTAATTTACTAAACATGGCATAAAAGCGATAAATTGCGTAAAAATAAACTAAGCTATTACAACAATTATTATGGGAGGGGGGATACAAGTTTTGAATGGGGATATTTTCACAAATATAAACCTAAATATATTATTACAACCCAATCGAATATTGTGCGAATTAAATAAATATACAAGTATTTAAAATGCAATGCAAATGTATTTATGTAAAAATGTTTTGGTATTTGTTTTTTTTGTATGAGAAAATAATTTAAATTAAACCCTAAAAATAAGGAAGAATAAATATTATTTTTGGAAAGGGGTGAAACCCTAACTTTTTGATTAAAAGAAAATAATGTTTCATATTAATAATTTGTCCATTTTTTGTACAAGAAAATAATAAATAATATTATATGTAAATATTAAAAATTAAATATGTATAAAAATAAATATTTTATGTGTATAAATACTATAATAAAAATGTATAGTATTTTTAAATGTATTTACAAATTTTTTTAAGAAAATAAGTTCTATTTATCCTAATAAAACTATTTTTTATGCAAAAAATAATAAAAAAATTAAAATAAAAGTGTGAAAATAAATAAATTATTTTTGGGTATTTTTTATCATTAGAAAAAAATAAATGCAAGTAATAAATATAAAAATATGAAAGAAAAATACAAAAATATAAGAAATAAGTCAAGGGGGTGTGAAAGTAAATCAGGAGGTGTGGTTAGTAAAAACAAAAAGGCCAAAGTTGCCAAAAAGCCCAATGCTTCGTCTCTGTCCTCCAACCAAGCTTCCTGCGTGCGCGTTTTTGTTCAACCTGTAACTCTCAGATGCTTGCACAAAAACAAAAAACTTATAACATGAAACTTATGGCATTTAATCTCACGATTCCAACCATATAAAATTTGTAACCTAACTCTTAAAGATCAGAGAGAATTTTGGCAGCCCTAATTCGTGACCTAACTTTTTCATGAACTTCAAGCTTCAAATTCTCACAGCATTGTTAATATAAATGAAAAGTATGCATATGTACAACTTCACCATGATAAGGGCTACATTTTTTCTTCACAAATCGTGGCTTGAGGATGCCTAAATACAGAGATAGAGTTTTGAAAAATACTTCCTTCAGTTGGATTTGGATAGAGCAATGTAGGGACTTTGATGGAGGCCTGAGGATCGTGTGAGCTTCCTTGAGCTTCCCTGAAGCTATTCCAATGCTTAGCTTGCTCTGAGGATGGCTGGAACTCTTTGCACAAGTCAAGTTGCAAGCTTCCAAAGTGAAAATGGCAATGGCTGAAACAGGGGTTACAGACACAAGATGAATGCTTGGACTGCTTTGGTATAATGTGTATGAAGTGTTTCAAATGTTAAAATGCAAAACGCACGAGCCAAAAATGAACTGGCTATGATTTTGTAGCAACTGTGTGTTTTGGCAGAAAAATGGAGTTTTTGAGTTTTTGAGTGTTTCAGTTGTCAAGCCATCGTGTTTTGGTTTGTAACAAGTTTGTAAATATGTATAGAAATGATACAAAGTCCATCTCTTACTAGTTGTATAAGTTTTAGCACTTTTTGCAACTTTTCTTGCATTTGAAGAAAAGTGAAGTGACCATACTAATAGGCCCGTCCTTGATTGCTTGAGAGCTGAAATGCACTTGTACAAATTTCTTGAGACCTGTGGAAGTTGTTTGTGCCAAAGGGACAGTTCCAAGGCTCATGATTTGTAAAGTGGCAAAATCTCACCTTTATGAAAATGGCATTGTAACCTTTATGCCTAAAATGGAATTATCTCTTGTACAATGTTCCAAAAGCCAAGATAAAGCCTTTATCTTCTGAGTTTGCATTTAATTATGGACTTTATAATAAGTTTAGGACCTGTAAAGCAAGATTCAAACATCAACGATCTGATTTGCAACTTGATGCTTTGTAAAAATGGCATGAACAAAAGTGATAAAATGCCAACTTCTCTTCTTCGATTCTCCCTAACCAAAAATGATCTTGGAGATTTCTTGGACATTTTGGAAAGCTTGTCATGTGCTCTATAATACATCTTTGAAATGAATTTTGAGATACCTCTTGGAACTAGGTGAAAAATGTCCATGAAGTTGGGTCAAAAACCTGCCTAAATTAGGGCAAAATTTCACTAAGTTAAGAAGTTCATGGACCTATATTCACAAATTCATAACATGAGATCCAAGCATCTTTTGGGAAAAGTTTGTGAAGCAAAGTTGTAGATTTCATGGAGGACTACAATTTTCATGTTGGAATTTTTCTTTGAATCAAATTGCATCATGGTGAAAAAGTGGTGAAAAGTTGGGAAAAAATAAGAAAATTTCCATACTTAGAAAAATTCTAAGTTATGAAAATTTTCAAATCCAAAACCCTAATTTTCAAAATTGGTTTTCTTGGTGAACAAGTTTCATTTTTTGACATATCTTGATGAAATATGACCCTTGGCACTTGATTTTGACCAAAAAGTCAAAGTTTGACTTTTCAGTGCACATTTGACTTTTGAACCATGTAATTAGGTCAAGATGATGCCATTGAACCCTTGAAATCATGCTTGAACTCAATTGGCCATTGGCTAGGTTAAAAAATCAGAAATTGCCCTTTCTCAGTCAAAACCCTAATTTTGACTATTTTGCCCTTTTGATGATTTGATCAAATTTCTTGAGGAGTTGTGATCCAAACTTGATCAAATGGTACATATGAGTCTAAAATGTTGTTGTGGATAAAAAATTATGAGCTTTGACTTTAAATTGGCCATAGTTGACTTTTTCCCCAATACAGCTGATTTTTAGGTCAATTGTCCAATTGACTGATCAAAAATGTGGCCCAAGGCTTGAAACTTAACATGAGCAATCTTAGGGGTCCAAGATGATGTATGAAAGTCACACGAAGCGTTGGTGGTCCAAAAATCATTATGCAAACTCAAACCCTAATTTGGGGTTATCAGTGCAAGATGAGATGTCCTGAGCTGAGCAAACCCTAATCTTGCCTTGAATCAAAGAAGTCTTGTGAGAAAAGTATTGATAAATGAGAGGGCAAGTTTTGGGGTACAACAACTGCCCCTCTTCAATCTTCTTGAACCTGAAAAGTTAGATTGGCGAGTTTTGTCGTTCGTGACTCGAAGGTAAAAGATGATTGGACACTAGAGTGCCCATAAATTTGCACTCGATAAAGTGTAGTTAAGGGAATGGGCTTAAAGATGCCATTTGGAGAGGTGATAGAATCTTGTTGGAGATGGGCTTGTAGATGCCATCCAAGAATGTTTGCTGAATTGTAAGTTGTAAGTCAGAAAAATAAGTATCAGAATGGTATCCGCGTCTGGAACGTATCTGAGCTGTATCTGGAGACTTGTAATCTGAATGAGAAACAGAATATCATCCGCGTCTAGAGCATATCTGAACTGTATCTGAACTTGAAATTTGAACAAGGGCCAGAATGGAATCCGTGTCTGGAGCGTATCCGAACTTGAAATCTGAATTAGTGATAAAATGGCTTCCGTGTCTGGAGCGTATCTGTACTGTATCTTGGTGTTGAAGTCTGAATGAGTAATAGAATAGCATACACGTCTGGAGCGTATCTAAACTGTATCTGAGATCTGAATTTGAATGAGTAACATAGTGACTTCTATGTCTGGAGTGTATCTGAGTTGTATCTGAAAGCTGAATCTGAATGAGTAATAGAAAGACTTCTGTGTCTGGAGCGTATCTGGACTGTATCATGATTGCTGAATCTGAATGAGTAACAGAATGACTTCCGTGTCTGGAGTGTATCTGGACTATATCATGATTGCTGAATCTGAATGAGTAACATAATGACTTCCGTTTCTGGAGTGTATCTGAACTGTATCATGATTGCATACTGTAAACTGTAGCGGTTAATCTTATCCTGAAAGGGGTAAAATGTTAGCTACAACACAAAGTTATGTTGCATGAAATGTATGATGCAATATATGTACTTTATCAATGTTTATGATATATGGATGCAATGTACGCGCATGTAAGCTGATGTGCTGTAATGCTGAGGAAAATAAATCCTTGACTGCTGCCGGGGACAATAAATCCTTGATTGCTGAGGATAAGAAATCCTTGGCGACTTCTCTGGGGATATAGGGATCCTTCATGTATTGAAGTTGGAGTATTGATAAAAAATACGTTGTGAAGGTAATGTCATATACTGCCTGAGTAATCTGCTTAGGGAGTCTAGAGAATTTTAATGACTTCTACTGGGGATTACACAATCAGAATCCTTATTCTGTTGGGGAATAAAGAAAACTCTGATGACTTCTGCAGGGAATTAATAAAGAGAATCTTCAATCTGTTGGGGGAGCAATGAAAACTCTGTGGGGAAGGAAAAACTTATTCCTGTTTTGGAAAAAGTTCAGGAGTTTTGGTCGTCTGCCACTCTATTGGGGAGTTATCCTAGGTTAGGGGAGAGACAAAAGTTAACTGTTACCTGGTTGCTTTTCAGTCTTCAAGATGACTTGTTGGGGAATTTGGAGAAACTAAATGGTTTACGCTGGGGATTGGTAGTTTGAAATTTTGGCTCCGCTAGGGATTGGTAGTTTGAAGTTTTAACTCCACTGGGGATCTGTAGTTTCAACTCCACTGGGGATCTGAATGATGTACTGTAGGGATTGCTCATGGAATAGCCTAAAGACGTTTTCCTATCCTTTCAACCTATCAGTAATTGTTCTTTTCCACTTTGTTTATTTGTAAACAGTAATTATATTAAAATGCATATGTTCATTAATGAATCATTGGACGTTTTTTCCAATAAAAACACAAGTGTAAAGAAAAAGGCCAATAGTTTTCTGTACTTTGAAAAAGATATCTCTGTATTTACTTTGAATAAGTGTTTTGTACAAAGGAAACAGTCATCCTAGTAAGAGGATGGTGCCATAAAATTAATAAAAATTTATACAAAGAAAGATAGCTATGTGTGATAATCCCATGGGGTTCCCATTCTGCTATAGCCTCCGTATCTCCGAATATCTTGTCCATCTGTTGCTTCGTCCGAAGATGATTGAATTGATCAGAAGCTCAGAGTTTGTCAATGAAGAGATTGTCCTCAAAGTGATCCGACGAGACATAGTCATACGCTTTAATTCCCTAACTTTTTCCTGGACCGCCCTTTCGGGTTTTTAGCCCACCGGGAAACCCTTTTTTGCCCAAGTCGCCCTTTCGGGTTTTTAACTTGCTGGGTGTACATATTTTTTATTTTATCCCTAATTTTTGCCCGAACCTTTTTGGTTCGCCGGGATGCCCTTGTTTTGCCTAGGTGTGTCAACCTAGCGGGTCTCTTACGCGTAGTATCTTTTGACTATGTCTGCGTTCGCAGGGTGTGGCAGTTCGTCACCATCCATGGTGGTTAAGATCATTGCCCCACCAGAAAAGATGTTCTTGATTACAAATGGTCCTTCGTAGGTAGGAGTCCATTTGCCCCTTGGATCACTTTGTGGCAAGATGATGCGCTTGATCACTAGATCCCCAACTTGATATACTTGGCGTCTGACTTTCTTGTTAAAAGCCTTAATCATCCGTTTTTGATACGTCTGACTGTGGAAAACAACAGTAAGTCTCTTCTCGTCAATTAAGTTCAGTTGATCAAGTCGGGTATGGATCCAATCGTCTTCACTTAAACCTGCATCTTTCATGATTCTCAATGAGGGAATCTGAACCTCAATAGGCAAGACAACTTCCATGCCATAAACCAAAGAATAGCGTATTGCCTCAGTTGACGTGCGAGCCGTGGTACGATACCCGTGAAGAGCAAATGGTAGCATTTCATGCCAGTACTTGTAGGTGACTGTCATCTTCTGTATGATCTTTTTAATGTTTTTGTTAGCAGCTTCAACTGCACCATTCATCTTTGGCCGATAGGGGGATGAATTATGATGTTGAATCTTGAACTGCTCGCACAAGACGGTGATCATAGTATTTTTAAGGTTTGTACCATTGTCAGTGATGATCCTTTCGGGGTTACCGTACCAGCATATAATATTCTGCTTGATGAAGCGGGCAACAACATTCTTAGTAACGGATGCGAAGGAATCTGCTTCGACCCACTTGGTGAAATAGTCAATGGCCACTAGAATGAAGCGGTGTCCATTGGAGGTTGTAGGCTTGATCTCCCGAATCATGTCGATTCCCCACATAGCAAAGGGCCAAGGAGCTGTTAAGAAATTTAGAGGAACCAGAGGCACGTGCACCTTGTCTGCATAGATTTGAAACTTATGGCAGGTCCGGGAGTGCTGATAGTAGTCAGCTTCCATGGTAGACCAGTAATAGCCTGTCCGTAGAATATTCTTCGCCATCGTATGCCCACTAGAGTGAGTGCCAAAGGTACCTTCATGCAATTCAGCCATGATCTTTTCAGCTTCAATCTTGTCCACACAATGGAGCAGAATATAGTCATGATTACGCATGTACAGGATGCCATTAGTTAGGAAGAACTTAGCAGAGAATCTCCTTAAGAACTTTTTGTCATTGACTGAAGCTCCTTCTGGATATTCTTGAGCCTCGAGATACCTTTTGACTTCATGAAACCATGGCTGGCCCACTACTTCTTCGGTATTAATCTTGTGACAGTGTGTTGGTTCGTCCATTCGTTCAATGGTGATCTGGGGAGCCTCGTTATCCCAATTAAGTTTAAACATAGATGACATTGTAGCTAGAGCATCTGCTAGCTGATTTTCTTCTCGCGGGAAGTGCTCAAAGGTAATCTGCTCGAAATGTGGTAACAATGTCAAAACATGTTCTTTATAAGGGATGAGGTTTGGATGCTTAGTGTCACACTCTCCTTTGATTTGACTGATGAACAAAGCTGAGTCCCCAAACATATCTAAGGATTTGATTCCCAAGTCTATGGCATCCTTGAGTCCAAAGATGCATGCTTCATATTCTGCCATGTTGTTCGTACAGTTAAAGCAAAGTCTGGCAGTGAAAGGAGTATGGCATCCTTCCGGAGATATAAGTACAACGCCGATACCGTTACCAAGTGCATTGGATGCCCCATCAAAGTATAGGGTCCATCGGGATCCTTGTTCAGGTCCGTCATATGGTCTGATCTCTTCAATGTTGTCCACTATCATGATATCCTCGTCAGGGAAGTCGAACTTCATGGATTGATAATCTTCTACAGATTGATAGGCAAGATGATCAGCTAGCACACTGCCCTTTATAGCTTTTTGGGTTGTGTACTGTATGTCGTATTCTGTTAGGATCATATGCCATCTTGCTATCCTCCCAGATAGAGCAGGCTTCTCAAATATGTACTTTATCAGATCCATCTTAGATATCAGCGAAGTGGTATGAGTCAACATATACTGTCTTAGCCGGCGAGCAGCCCATACCAAAGCGCAACAAGTTTTCTCGAGCAGTGAATATCTGGTTTCACAGTCGGTAAACTTTTTGCTTAGGTAATAAATGGCGTGCTCTTTTCGGCCAGGCTCATCATGCTGCCCTAGTACGCACCCCATTGAGTTCTCTAAGACGGCCATATACATGATTAGTGGTCTTCCCTCGACGGGTGGCATCAAGACAGGAGTTTCTAGCAAATACTCCTTGATTTTATTGAAAGCAATCTGACATTCATTGTTCCATCTGACTACTTGATCTTTCTTCAACAGCTTGAAGATTGGTTCACAAGTAGACGTTAGGTGAGAAATGAATCTGGAAATATAGTTTAGGCGTCCCAAAAAACCTCTGACTTCCTTCTTAGTGCGAGGAGTAGGAATTTCTTGTATCGCTTTGACTTTGGTAGGATCAACCTCGATGCCTTTGTTGCTGACAATGAAACCCAAGAGTTTACCGTACCGGACTCCAAATGTGAACTTGTTTGGGTTCAATCTTAGCTTGTACTCCTTTAATCTGACAAACAACTTTCGCAAGTGATCAAGGTGTTCTTCTTCAGTTTGTGATCGGGCTTTCATGTCATCTACGTAGACCTCTATTTCATGATGTATCATATCATGAAACAAAGCTACCATGGCGCGTTGATAGGTAGCCCCGGAATTCTTCAGTCCGAATGGCATCACTTTGTAGCAGAACGTACCCCACTGTGTGACAAATGTAGTTTTTTCCATGTCCTCAGGTGCCATTTTGATCTGGTTATAGCCTGAGAATCCGTTCATGAAAGAAAATACTTTGTGCTGGGTTGTATTTTCGACCAGGATGTCGATATGTGGAAGTGGAAAATCATCTTTAGGACTGGCCCTGTTTAAATCTCTATAATCCATGCACATTCTTACTTTACCGTCCTTTTTAGGCACAGGAACAATGTTGGCCACCCATTGAGGATAGGAAGTAACATCCAAAAATCCAGCATTGAACTGCTTCATAACTTCTGCTTTGATCTTCTCGGACATGTCAGGTCTCATGCGGCAGACTTTTTTTTCACTGGTGGATAGTCTTGTCTTGTGGGTAGACGGTGTACCACAATGTCTGTATCGAGTCCCGGCATGTCTTCGTATGACCAGGCAAAGATCTCAACATAATCATGCAATAGCTGAATTAGGCGCTCCTTGACACTCGACTCTAGATTGGCACTCACTTTGATTTCCTTTGTATCCTCCTCGGTTCCCAAGTTGATTGTATCTAACAACTCCTCATGAGGCTGAATTGCTCTTTCCTCTTGCTGTAGTAGTCTGGCCAATTCCCCTGGCACCTCACAATCTTCCTCACCTTCGTATCCGGCTTGGTAGATCAGATCTTCAGAGTCACTGAAGGCTATAGAAGTATCGTTACCCATGGGATCCGGAATGGAAGGGTACCTGCATTTGTGAGTGTGGGTGTGTGTAAGGGTATAGCCATCTTAAAACAATAAAATGTAAAAGAAAGACAATGAGCATAAAAGGTTTATGTGTGAAAAACCATCCATGATTCATTGAATGACATATGAAGATGAAATAAAAACCCTTACAAATGGACCATTGTGTCTCGGGTAAGACACAAGGTTTTTAAAGTGCGAATTGTTCGTGAATTATTACAAGTCTAACAGAAATGTAAAAGATAAATTACTGCGAGATGAAAGTTATCAAAACAAAGTCCTTGGCTTCCCAGTTGCAAAGTCCTCCACTGACAGTAGGAAATATCCAATCTTCCAAGCTGCCATCCTCTTTATTGTCTTCTACTGCATTGACCCCTTGGTTGGTAATCTTTATATGTGGCCCCCCAGCACGGGCACATCGCACATCCTTCTAACCAGTCGAAGTAAACCCCAAGCCAAACTTGTCTGATTTGTAAGGAATGTCTAGAATCTGACCCCAGATTGTGCACCCCTCTTCTTCCACTACTGCTCTTGCATCCTTTAGAGATGACATTCGAAGCGGAGGTCTTGTGATTTTAGGAATTGAAGATACCGCCTTGGTCGCTGCTACATCTGGAGAGACTTCTTCAAAATGTTGGAAAGGGGTCTCTATGAACTCGCCATCTAACTCCACATAACGGAAGGAATTCAGATGACTAATCATATACTCCTCCTCCCTATGGACAATTTAGATCTTTCCTTGGACCGGGTATTTTAGCATCTGATGCAAGGTGGAGGTGACATCACCGGCATTATGGATCCAGGGGCGTCCCAACAGACAGGAATAAGAAGGACGGATGTCCATCACATAGAAGGTTGAGTTGAAGACATGAGTTCCTATCTTTATTGGGTTGTCCACCTCCCCGTGGACCATTCTCTTTGAACCATCAAAAGCTCGCACCACTATATTGCTGGGTTTTAAAGTCAGCCATTCACAATCTAATCTATCAAGGGCTTTCTTCGGCAAGACGTTCAAAGATGATCCCGTATCAACCAAGACATGGGCTAGGGTTGTTCCTCTGCACTCCACTGAGAAATGTAATGCCTCATTGTGTTTTCTCCCTCTGGGTGTCAAGTCAGCATCGGAGAAGCCCAAACCATTATCAGCTGTCAAACTGGCCACACAGTCCTGGAACTGGTTAGCAGACGTCTCTTGCAGCACATGAGCTGTCTTCAGAAATTTTACCAGAGCCTTGGCATGGGCTTCAGAGCACAACAGCAGGGCTAGCATAGAGATCTTGGAAGGGGTCTGCCCCAATTGTTCAACCACATCATAATGACTCTTCTTAATTATCCTCAGGATCTCTTCCATCTCCTTCTTGGATGTTTCAGGAATAGCTAGTGATTGAGCCTTCGTCTGGACATGCTCCTCTTGAACATTCTTTCCTTTATTCTCAGCAGCGGAAGTAGGGATAGGAATTGTATTGTCTTTGTTGGTAGGTACACTTGCAGGTACAATCACTGGTACAAATGTAATCTTCGGAACGGCCACGGGTCCAAAGACTGCTGTTGGAGGAGCAATCTCTGGAGAAAAGATTCTTCCACTACGGGTAACCTTACTTGTTCTGGCAATGTTACTGATGTCGGAATTTTCCTCTTCGGAGCTCTCTTCTTCGGCTGTCAGTTCATCCTGTTTAATACCATGGTAGTAGATTTCTCCACCATAATTCCATGGTACTGATTTATCTGATTTGTATGGGACAGGCCCGAACATTGTAATCTTAAGTGGAGCAGTCTTTGGAGCAGGTGTAATCCTAACGGGTCTTTTAGGGTTCCTGGAAGGATTGGTGTAGATGGTTATTATTGAAACTTCTTTAACTGGAACGGGTGAAATAGGAGCTTTCTCAAACAAAATTTCTTGGTTATTAATCAGTTGTTGGATTCCTTTCTTCAATAGAGGGCAGTCAGATGATGAGGACAAGCAAACATGGCAGTCTTTGTCACAACCTGGGAAGATGCCAGCTTTTAACAAATTCAACTTGATGGTCAGGAGCAGAGTTAACAGTTCATCCACGGTATCAACAAACAGATCTTCTTCAATAGCGTTGGCATTATGACCATGCCTCGGCATCGGAGCGAAAATAACATTTGGTTTCTCAGGCGCTTCAAACTCAACTTCCTTCGCGTCTATTAGATCTTGAATCTTGTTCTTCATAGCCCAACAGTTGTTGGTGTCGTGCCCTGGACTTTCAGAATGTACGCACATCTGGCATTAGGATGGTAGTGTGGAGAAGTAGTATTAGGATTTTTTGGGGCCTCTTTTAGAGTGGCCAGATTTAACTTCAAGAGATGTGGTAGAACTTAAGTTGGAGTCATGTTAATCTTGGTAAATTTCCGAACTGGCCTTTCTACCCTTTGCTGGTTAGCTCTTGGCTGGTCTGATGCAGGCTTCGGAATCATTACGGCCCCCACTGTTGGTCGGTGCTTGGTTCTTCCCTGATTTCTCTGTGAATAGACAGCAGATACTTCCTTTCTTCCCGTGAAGGGCTTTTTTACAACTGTCGAGGCAGACACTTCCTTCTGAATTTTCCCATTTCTTATACCAACTTCCACTCTTTCGCCAGTTAGAATCAATTCGGTAAACCCTGCAGAGGAACTCCCAATCAGATGATTGAAGAAATGACCTGATAGAGTTCCCAAGAACATGTCCACCAACTCCCTCTCAGATAGAGGGGGTTGCACCCTTCCGGCTAGGTCTCTCCACTTTTGCGCGTAATCTTTAAAGCCCTCATTAGAAGCCATATCCATACTCTGTAGCTGAGTACGAGTAGGTGCCAAGTCGGCGTTGTATTGATATTGTTTATAGAATGTTGCTGCCAAGTCTTCCCAATTATGGACATCTGCCCTCTCCAACTAATAGAACCAATCAAGCTGCGTTCCTGATAAACTGTCTTGGAAAAAGTGGACCCATAAATCTTTGTCGGTAGAGTGTGGTTGAATCTTCCTGACATAGGATCTGAGGTGCATTTTAGGGCAAGACACCCCATTATACTTGGCAAACAATGGCACCTTAAACTTTGGAGGGATCACAATTCCTGACACCAATCCCAACTCATTAAAATCTAGCCCCGGTACTCTCTAGATTTCCATAACGCTTAGTCTCTCTTCAAGGTGTTTGTACTTGTCATCAGCCAGAGGGTATTGTTGTTCAGAGTAATCCTCTTCTTCCTCTTCTTCTTCTTTATAATCTGATGGTACTGCCGTTCCTTTTCCTTTTCTCTCCCCCTCTTCAGATGTTGTTGGAAATTCCAAGGTCCTTCTGGCTTGTCCATGAAATCTTCTGCCCATTATAACCACACCAGCTGGCTTCTTTTTCTTTTTCTCTTTTTCATTTTCTAGCAGAGTCTTCAGTTCCTCCTGCCCTTGGCTAAGGTCATGAGCAACTGTTGGAATTGTGAATTCTGAGCTTGCAGATCTTTGACCGTTTGTTCGATATCCATCTTACTGAAATAAACAGTAGAGAGATGAGGAAACTTGGTGTGAAGACCTGTTTATGCTTATGATGAATGATATGTATTCATGCAATGTTTTCAAGGATTTAGAAATTCAAATTTGTTTTAAACAAAAAAAGAAACACACGTTATATTAATAAGATAGAATTATGAGTACATCAATTCCCCTTGGGCAAAATAATACAGAACTCTAAGGTAAAAAGACGTTGCACATCCTCTTTGGTGCAATGTAGGTGTTGAGAGTCTGCTCTTCATGAAGTAGCCGAGTGAGTTCCAAAAACTTCTTCTCGCTTGCGTAGAATTGGGCTTCGAAAGTATCACGCTCTCCTTTGAGCTGTATCCAACTCCTTTGTAGGTCTTCGAGTGATGTCGGCATGTCAGGATGTAGGATGGTGTATGGAACCTCTCCTTCCTTAACATACTCTATAATCACTGGGAGAATGGAGGGATAAGGCATCATAAGAATTTGGGCGCGGGTTCGTACCCACTTGAGGTAAGGCTCAAGAGGGATGGAATTCTTGTGTCCCAAAGTCTTGCTATCCACCTTGTTGGGCATCCTCCAAGCTCGGATGAATCTCTGGCGGAGACCTTGATCGTCGTTGTCATAGTCGAAAACCAATCCTTGAATCAGCATATTATGTGGGCCATCCCTTCGGGAATAACCAAACTGTCTTAGAGCTAAGCATGGGTTGTAGGTGATGCCTCCCCTAATGCCAAGTAGAGGGGCATTAGGGAATTCCCCACAACGGTCAACAATGATGGTATTCTCTTTGGATCGAGAACACCAATGGATATCTGAATGGTTAAGTGTCATTAACCTTTGTGACCACCTCAAACCTTACTTATTCTTCAAGACTGATTGGGGAAGATGAGAAATAAACCATCTTTCCAGGAGAGGAGTGCAACACATAAGAATACCTCTTTTCCTCATTGTACGAGTGTGAAAAGAGTGGAGGATATCCCCAAGCAATGTAGGAACCAGGTTGCGAGACATGAAGATTTTGACGGTGCTCACATATATGAGTTGGTCAGGATTAGGGACAAGACCATCCCATACATGATAAGAGCTACAATATCCTCAAAATCTTGCAAGTCTAGGGAATTCCAACAGCTTTGGGCCTTCTCAAACATAAACTTTGCCAAGAATACTTTGACACCACTTCTAGTTTCCCAATGGGTTGTGACATCAGATGAGTGCAAGTGCAGGGCTTGAGCAATCTCTTCTGGCTTTGGATCTCTTTTCGTACCGTTGAATGGTAGTTGATTGAGAATAGGAATCCTCAGAAGTTGAGAGAATTCTTCCAAAGTGGGCACAAGTTGATAGTCAGGAAATGTGAAGCAATGATGCAAAAGGTCAAAGAACTGGGAGAGAACCTTCATCATATCCTCCTCTGTGTTGGAAGTGACCAAGTTGAGTAGACGACCATGTCTCTCGGTGAATGGAGAATTCTCAGGGATCCTTGAAGCTAGCTCCTTGAGTTGTGGAGGAATTCTCACAAGGTTGATTTAGATAGTTTTCATGCGAAGTGAATCCATAACCTACAAAACAAGAATAAAGATGAATCTCCATAATCCTTGAAATGGTTAGTGAATGCATATGATGTTCATGATGTCCATGATGTTATGCACAAGTATATATGTACAAGAAAATCACACAAGTTCCTAGTTTAGGCTTGCATGGGGTTTATAGGTAAGTACCCTCTTGAAGTTTAGTTGGATCAACCTGTCCTAGCAATAGTAACCGGGTTCTAAGGAGCTCAATATCACTGGATTGTTTCCTTGTTCATTGTTTCAGTTCAAGCCTCTTCATTGGCGACCAAAATATTCCAAGAAACCAACCCTCAATGAGTGTAGTATCGAGTATCTACCAACTTCGGACTGCACCAAAGCCGGTCATCTCACTACATCCTAAAAGGCCGAGTTGGTCAAGTAAAGTTTCTAGAAGTTCATTAGTGCTTCATGACATCACTCAGCGGCCTCGTATTCTCTTTGATTGACTCAAAGGCTACCGGTACCCACAAATATGTCACACTAACATAGCTATTGCTTAGACCATGTCGCTATACCCCGTACAGTTTCCACAACGTATCCCTATTTACCTATAATGTTTCCCAAATCCGGGTAGAGGATTCAAACCCAAAAAAAAGAACCAAGATGTAAAGAAAACAAGTCAAACAATTGTAAGCAAATAAAGGTGATCTAAACCCTAACGTAACCCCACTTTTATAAAATTCCCCAGCAGAGTCGCCAGTTCTGTGATGCGGTGGGAGAGCTGACTTGAGGTTTGTGTTTGTGTTTGCAAATGTCGCGGTTAGCAAGAGTCGCCACCGACTTTTCTTTTATCCAAAAGGAAAGGTAAAAAAGCACAGGAAAAACCTTTGAGATGTTTTCTTGAGTTCGGGGGGTAGATTATGAAAAGGGAAGGTGCTAGCAGCCTTTTCATCCATGGTTTTCCATGGGCTCTTAGTTACTTGTTTAGATCACTTGCTTTGCTTTGTTTTGTTTGAAATGGTGCTTGGTGTGGTTTTGAAAGTATTTTGAAAAGAGGCCTTTGTTTAGGCAATCTTTGTAATGATTCTCGTTCGTAAGAATGTATACAAAGATGCTTGTCTTTTGAAAAATGTTTCAATATTTTGTAAAATATTTTGAAATGTGTGTGTTTATTTTTGAAAGTAGAAAGGATTGTTTTGAAATGGGACAAGTAACTAGAAGCTATCTACCTACTTAAATGTATTTCTTGTGCATTTTTATTCCTTTGACATTGTTGACTTACCATTGATTTGGTAAGCAACCCTATCTTTGGATGTAAACGGGACGGGCGTGGGTCATTGTATGACCATGATAGCAATGTTGCCAAGTATCTTAGCATGTTTGAGGTACCAAGATCATCTTTGTTTAGGCAACCTTTTGATAGCGTCATCGAGGGGATATGATCTTATATTTGTTTTGTTTTACCAAGATACTTCGCATGCGTAACATGGTCATTTTAATTTAGGCAACCAAGTGGGAGAAACCCTAGAGGTGCTTGTGTGCAAAGTGTGTCATTTTACATGCTTTTGTCTTGCAATTAGGTTTTTCTATTTGTTTTGTTTTTGTTCTTGTCATGCAAACCCTAATTTACTAAACATGGCATAAAAGCGATAAATTGCGTAAAAATAAACTAAGCTATTACAACAATTATTATGGGAGGGGGATACAAGTTTTGAATGGGGATATTTTCACAAATATAAACCTAAATATATTATACCCAATCGAATATTGTGCGAATTAAATAAATATACAAGTATTTAAAATGCAATGCAAATGTATTTATGTAAAAATGTTTTGGTATTTGTTTTTTTTGTTTGAGAAAATAATTTAAATTAAACCCTAAAAATAAGGAAGAATAAATATTATTTTTGGAAAGGGGTGAAACCCTAATTTTTTGATTAAAAGAAAATAATGTTTCATATTAATAATTTATCCATTTTTTGTACAAGAAAATAATAAATAATATTATATGTAAATATTAAAAATTAAATATGTATAAAAATAAATATTTTATGTGTATAAATAATATAATAAAAAGTATAGTATTTTTAAATGTATTTACAAAATTTTTTAAGAAAATAAGTTCTATTTATCCTAATAAAACTATTTTTTATGCAAAAAATAATAAAAAAATAAAATAAAAGTGTGAAAATAAATAAATTATTTTTGGGTATTTTTTATCATTAGAAAAAATAAATGCAAGTAATAAATATAAAAATATGAAAGAAAAATACAAAAATATAAGAAATAAGTCAAGGGGGTGTGAAAGTAAATCATGAGGTGTGGTTAGTAAAAACAAAAAGGCCAAAGCTGCCAAAAAGCCCAATGCTTCGTCTCTGTCCTCCAGCCAAGCTTCATGCGCGCGCGTTTTTGTTCAACCTGTAACTCTCAGATGCTTGCACAAAAACAAAAAACTTATAACATGAAACTTGTGGCATTTAATCTCACGATTCCAACCATATAAAATTTGTAACCTAACTCTCAAAGATCAGAGAGAATTTTGGCAGCCCTAATTCGTGACCTAACTTTTTCATGAACTTCAAGCTTCAAATTCTCACAACATAGCTAATATAAATGAAAAGTATGCATATGTACAACTTCACCATGATAAGGGCTACATTTTTTCTTCACAAATCGTGGCTTGAGGATGCCTAAATACAAAGATAGAGTTTTGAAAAATACCTCCTTCAGTTGGATTTGGATAGAGCAATGTAGGGACTTTGATGGAGGCCTGAGGATCGTGTGAGCTTCCTTGAGCTTCCCTGAAGCTATTCCAATGCTTAGCTTGCTCTGAGGATGGCTGGAACTCTTTACACAAGTCAAGTTGCAAGCTTCCAAAGTGAAAATGGCAATGGCTGAAACAGGGGTTACAGACACAGGATGAATGCTTGGACTGCTTTGGTATGATGTGTATGAAGTGTTTCAAATGTTAAAATGCAAAACGCACGAGCCAAAAATGAACTGGCTATGATTTTGCAGCAACTGTGTGTTTTGGCAGAAAAATGGAGTTTTTGAGTTTTTGAGTGTTTCAGTTGTCAAGCCATCGTGTTTTGGTTTGTAACAAGTTTGTAAATATGTATAAAAATGATACAAAGTCCATCTCTTACTAGCTGTACAAGTTTTAGCACTTTTTATAAATTTTCTTGCATTTGAAGAAAAGTGAAGTGACCATACTAACAGGCCTGTCCTTGCTTGCTTGAGAGCTAAAATGCACTTGTACAAATTGCTTGAGACCTGTGGAAGTTGTTTGTACCAAAGGGACAGGTCCAAGGCTCAAGATTTGTAAAGTTGCAAAATCTCACCTTTATGAAAATGGCATTGTAACCTTTATGCCTAAAATGGAATTATCTCTTATACAATGTTCCAAAAGCCAAGATAAAGCCTTTATATTTGAAATGCATTTTGAGATATCTCTTGTGTGATCGGTGGATCTGGAACTGACTGTTTTAAAGCTGGTTCGCGAAATGTCGCGGAAGCAAGAGTCGCCACCGTCTTTTATTTTCTCCAAATGGAAAGGACAAAAGCACAGAAAAATTCCTTAAAGAGATTGCTCTCGGTTCGGGAGGTAGATTATAGAAAGGGAAGGTGTTAGCACCCTTTCTATCCATGGTTATCCATGGGCTCTTAGATACTTGCTCATTGTGTTTTCAAAAATGTTTGTTTGCTTTTCAATGTGGGTTTCAAAAATATTCTTTGAAAAGTTTCAGTTCAACTCGTACGTCAGAGTGTTTGAAAAGTTTGCTTTGAAAGCTTTTGAAAAAGTGTTGGTGTGAAAAGATTTTGATTTGTTTGAAATTAGAGCAAGTATCCTTGAGAACCTACCTACCCTAAGGAATTCGTCTGTGTAAAAGTCCTTGAAAGTAGTGCTATCCCACCATTGAGAGGTAGGTAGCACCACCATTGGAGGGGTTCGGGTCAATTCGAGTTTTAGGGACATGGTGATCACCGGAGCAATGGGAAGACACCTTAGAAGCTACCCTCATGCCAGGTTCCCGGATCATTAGGACTTACTAAGACGTCCTCTACTCGACGATCACCTTTCGAAAGGCAACAGTGAGGCGTACCCTAGGGGTGGTGTGTGCGGATTGTGTGTCATGTTTCAATTATTTGTCTTGTCATGTTTATTTGTGATCTACGCTTGATTTTAATTAAGACATTCATTCTTGCATGCTTTTTAACAGTTATATATTTGCGGGAAAATAAATCTAAACTATTACAAATGGCGCGGGTCCACATCGCCAAAATTAAACCGGACCCGATTTTACAAAAAAAAAAATAAATAAAGAAAATAAGCGAAAAGTAAAAATTGTTACAAGGCTTTGGGACATGTACATAATTATTTAAACGACATAAAATAAATGTGCAAATTAAATAAATTATGGACATGGGCGTTGGACCCTTTTACAATAAATTAAAGTTAATAAGGAATTAAAAATTAAAATTAAAAAGAATGTTTTTTTGGTATTTTTGTATTTTTTAAGATTAAGGAGAAATTAATTAATTAATTAAGAATAACATGAAATATTAAACCTAATTCTAACTATTTTTAAATTATTAAGAAAAAGATTGAATTTTGAACCTAAATGCAACCCTAATTAGTTTACAAGTTTAATCACTAATATTATGGCAAAAAAAGAGGAAAATTAAAAGGAATAAAAAGTCATTAAACCTAATGCTATATTTTTGGATTTTAGTTATTAAGAAAAAGATTGAA
The DNA here is from genome assembly GCA_948472305.1 of Vicia faba. Lineage (NCBI taxonomy): Eukaryota > Viridiplantae > Streptophyta > Magnoliopsida > Fabales > Fabaceae > Vicia > Vicia faba. The sequence continues at coordinate 1,056,484,352 of OX451736.1, read as the reverse complement.
TTTTTAACCTAATTTAAATTTAAGTTATTTATATACATTTAATTATAAAAAAATAAAATAAATAATAATATTATGGAAAAAAAAGAAAGATCAAAAGGAGTGGAAATTATTAATTAACCTAATTCTAATTATTTTTGGATTTTTATTTATTAAAAGAATTAAATTGCAAACATCCTAATTAAAACTAAATTCATTATACATTAATTTATTTACAAGAAAATAATTATAATAAAAATATTTACTCTTTTTTTTGGTTTTTTCTGGTTTTTAATTAAGTTTTTGTATTTTGTAAAGAAAACAATTAATTAATTAAAACAATGAAAATAAATAAAAAATAAATTATGAAAAGCAAAGCAAACCAGGGGGGGTGACCCCAAAATTGGAGGTAAGGCCTAGCATTCTGGCCCATTAAGCATTGGCCTTGTTGGACTTTTTGAATCCTGCGTGACACGTTTGACTCAAGCGCAGCATACTCTTTTAATCTAAGCCTTTAGTGTGGATTGGATGGACACGTGGGCATCTGGATGATGATGGTACATGGTGCACCATAGTGTTGTGCCTGCATAGGAATTGCCATTGCAAAATAATATTGAAATTTGCCAGACCTGGGACTTGAACCCAGGTCTTTGATGCTACAAGTACGTCCACCTGCCAGCTGAGCTACCACGCGTTAATTAACATATTATAATAAACAAATAACAAAAGAAAAGAATAAAAGCGTTAGTGGCTAAGCGCGAAAATTTAAAATTGGCCAATCACTGCTAGACAGCACATCATCTCCTTCGTTGTTCATTCTTTTTTTTCTGAAACAAAAGTCTATGGAAACGGTTTTCACGCGTGGCTTAAAGTAGCTTTTAGAAAAATAGCGACTAGCGCTATAGGACCAATAAATTGGGCGCGAGTGGTGCTTTTCCTTCGTCTAGGCTTGCTGAATATGACTATCATGGTTTGGAAGGCTAATTTTACAGTATTGAGAAAGCCCTAAAATCACAACCTGAAAACCCTAAAATGTGAACATGGTGAAATCGCGTATGGTCAACAAAAATGCAATTAAACACAATGGTTAGCTTAGAAACTTTGTAAGGAACAAGAATTCATCAATAAAAATGCAAAAGGACGTATGAATTGTGATATGCGATTTCAAAAGTTATGTGACACAGTTTTCGTTCTCCCTACCAATTCCTGGAGTTTTGAAGGATGTTTGGAGTTGGGATGTGTTTAGAAATGGTCCAGGAAGCTATTAGAAAAAGAATTGAGGCTTAAAACTCCCCCCAACCCTGATTTCAGATTTGTGTTTTTATGCCAAAATTTCAATGTTGCAACAAGCCTTTGAGCGCAGCATATGATGTCTTAGGCTTAGGGTTTGACTCAGTGCCTATGATGGAAGAGAATTGGCTTGCTATTTGACCTTAATTCATGCTCATGAAAGAACAAGTCCTAGGGTTTTTACCATTAACCAATTTTCCTTCTTTTAAGCCAAGACCTAGACTTAGTGTGTAACTTAACCCTAACCTGAGTTTTTGAGTTGGCCCATGATACAAGGAAGTTGTCCAAATTCACATGACACTATTCCATTGGTTTTTGAATTTTACTTGAATTTTCAAAGATTTAAAATGAATTAAATTATCAAAAATTAAATAAAATAGAAAAATCAATATTTGGTCTTGAAATTAACCATGGGACACGTGTGTGGCATGACAAGGATGAATCAAGTGGAAGAAATTGGGCCCTTTTGTCAAAAATTGGAGTTTCAAGGATAGTTGACTTTGGCCATTTCACAAAAATTTCCCAACTTCTACAAGGCATAACTTGCTCAATTTTTAAGCTTTTCACATGTTCTTGGACATTTTGGAAAGGTCTTTGAGTCCTTTAACCAATGCCTTTGGTCCCATGTCATTTTGATTTTCCAATCTCAAGTTATGGCCTTTGACTTAAAGTCCCTTTTTGTTGACTTTTGAAAATGACCTATAATGTTGAAATTGATAACTTTTTGTGAGAGCATTTCTTGGACTTGAAGTATGAAGATGAGTTGTAGTAAATGTCTTTCTCTTCAAAATGAGCTTTGGATGGAATTTTTATGATAATCCATGTGAAAGTTATGCTCTGGTCAATTTCAGTTGACTTTTTCAGCTGTCCAAATATAGCAACTTTTGCATCTTTGATGATTTCTGAGCCAAATTTTGAGAATCATGATCAAGCATTGATCAAATGATGTTTGTGGCTTCAAAATGATATGTTGACCAAAAATTTGAACTTTTGACTGTCAAATGACCATTTTGCCCCTACAGTTGACTGTAGTGCAATTTAGGGTTTTGACTGTGCAATTTTGAGCTGAATGCCTTGAAACTTGATATGAGGATGCTTGACCATCTTTGTAGGCATGTGAGACTTGATTGGGCTTTTGAACACTCCATTTTCTTGATCAGCACACAAACCCTAGTTTTTACTGTATGGAGGCCTTTGCACTGTGCAACTCTTGGGGAATTTTGTAGCTTGACTTGGCAGTTTATTGGAGAATATGGGAGGGCAAATTTTGGGGTACAACAGTTGCCCCTGTTCAATCTTCTTAAACCTGAGGATGCAGATTGGCTGACGTGCCTTTCGTAATCCGAGGGTAAAAGATGATTGGACACTAGAGTGCCCAGAAATTTGCGCTCACATAGTGGCAGTGTGGTGGGAATGGGCTTATAGATGCCATTTAGAGATTGATCGCGTAAGAGATTCCTTAGCGAGAACCTGCATACCTGCAAAAGAAAAAATGAGTACCTGACACGTTGCAGGAGCTGATTTTAGATGCTTGGTATAGATGTGTCCTGACTGGTTACAGGAGCTGAGTCTGGAGCTTCAAACGCTGATGAATGAACCAGGGATGGTTACTGCCTCAGCATGGATGGTAAGAGAACCTTGGGCGATTTTAACTTCAACAACGCTCGTTGAGAAAAATCTTGGGTGTCTTCTACTGGAATAAGAATCAGGGAGATCTTAGGGTCGATCTGACTGAACCAGAGGAGGCCTTTGACTGGATAAGCATCAGGAAAATCTTAGGGTCGATTTAACTGAACCGGTCTAGGTCTTGAAATATCTTCAACTGGATAAGCATCAGGAAAATCTTAGGGTCGATTTAACTGAACCAAGAGAAGGCCTTTGACTGGATAAGCATCAGGAAAATCTTGGGACGATTTAACTGAACCGGTCTAGGTCTTGAAATGTCTTCAACTGGATAAGCATCAGGGAGATCTTAGGGTCGATCTGACTGAACCAGAGAAGGCCTTTGACTGGATAAGCATCAGGAAAATCTTGGGACGATTTAACTGAACCGGTCTAGGTCTTGAAATGTAGCTTGAGAACTTAACTGGATCTTTCCTGAAAGGTAAAAGTCAGTCATATGCAATGCATGATATGGATCAAGCAATGATGTTCTCAACATAAATGAGATTTGTAAGATATGATGTGTACATGCATGCTATAATGATGTATGTGATGTTTCATGTATATTTTTGTCTAGGAAAGTGAATCCTTGACGGGTGCCGGGAAGTCGTATCCTGGGCTGATGTCGAAGAATAGATTTTGCTTCCGCTGGGGATGATAACTGCAAGGATACCGGCAGGAGAAGATGACTCCGTTGCGGAATAAACTTGGCGAATGGAAGATTCTGCGGGGAGAAAAGATATTCTAGCGATCATGCTGGGAAGCAATACTCTGTGGGGATAGAGATGCTTTGCTGAGTGTTGATAGCAGTAATTTGCTGAGGATGTCTTTGTTGTTGGAAGTGTTAATGGACTTCGCTGGGGATAGGAAAGAACTATGTTGACGATGACCTTTCCGTGGCTTTTGGCTGAGGATAACCCAGTTATATCCTGTTAAGGAAATAACTCTTTGAATAAAGCCGGACGACGCGTTCGTGCTCTGCGAGGGGATAAGCTTCCAGAATCTACTGGGGATAAGCTTACTGCTTGGAGAGATGAATTCCAATTTTCCTGGGGAAACTGGATTGGACTCTTCTGGGGAGTTTTGGAATGTAATTTTATAAGTTGAAAGGGGGAACCTATGTAGGGTTGCATGCTGATGAGTTTGTGTAAAACTGTATCTGAAATGGAGAAGGAACCTGGGTGGGGTTACTTTGATGATGAGTTCGTGTAAAACTTCGTTTTTTTGGAAAGGGAGAACCTGTGTAGGGTTTCTGGGTGACGAGTCCATGTAAAACTGCATCTTGAAGAGAGGGAACCGATGTAGGGTTGCTTGGTGAGGTAAGTTCATGTAAAACTTCTTGATGAACCGGGGTGAGGTTATCTTGAGCTAAATCCATGTAAGACTTCTGGGGGGAACCAGGGTTAGGTTGCCGCAGGATAAGTTCGTGTAAAACTTCTTGACGAACCGAGGTAAGGTCATCTTGAGATAGGTCCATGTGAGACTCTTGGAGGAACCGGGGTTAGGTTACGGCAGGATAAGTTTGTGTAAAACTTCTTGATGAACCGGGGTTAGGTCATCTTGAGATAGGTCCATGTGAGACTCTTGGAGGAACCGGGGTTAGGTTACGGCAGGATAAGTTTGTGTAAAACTTCTTGATGAACCGGGGTTAGGTCATCTTGAGATAGGTCCATGTAAGACTTCTGGAGGAACCGGGGTTAGGTCACTTCGGGATAAGTTCGTGTAAAACTTCTTGACGAACCGGGGTAAGGTTACTTGTGATAAATCCATGTAAGATTTCTGGAGGAACCGGGGTAAGGTTACTTGGATAAGTTTGTGTAAAAACTTCTGGAGGAACCGGGGTAAGGTTATTTGGTTGAGTTTGTGTAAAAATCTCTGGAGGAACCGGGGTAAGGTTACTTGGATAAGTTTGTGTAAAAACTTCTGGAGGAACCGGGGTAAGGTTGCTTCGGGATAAGTTTGTGTAAAACTTCTTGATGAACCGGGGTTAGGTCATCTTATGGAGGAGGAGTCTGTGTATGACTTTGTCTGAAGGTTGAGCAGAAACCGGTGTTGGGTTGCATGATTTTGATTAAGTGGATAATTGTCCTGTTTGGTCTCGGACGTTAGCCCACGATCTGGAATTTGTAAAGGTAGATGGTAATCATTTTTATGTTGATCTGTCCTTTGTAATTTGGTTGACAGAGCAATTGGATCGCCTGGATAGTTCATTATTGCCCCTGCTTCGGAGGTGAGGGAAGAGGATACCTGTGCGGGTGATCGACAAATCTTCGGGTAGGCAAGTGACGAGATACCGGAACATAGTCGTACGCTTCGATCCCTAACTTTTGCCTGGACCGCCCTTTCGGGTTTTCAGTCCACCGGGATACCCATTTTTGCCCAAGCCGCCTTTTCAGGTTTTCGACTTGCCGGGTGTACATGTTTTTCGTTTCATCCCTTCATTTTGCCCGAATTCTTTTAGTTCGCCGGGAAGCCCTTATTTTTGCCTTAGTATGTCAACCTAGCGGGTCTTTGATTATGCGCAGTATTTTTTCCGACTATGTCCACGCTCTCAGAATGTAGGGAGTTGCCCCTGTTGGAAGTATTTTGCCATGCCCCAGATAATGAGCAATGTGCCCCTTGATTGGAGGTTCTTCTGTTCACAAGGTGTTCATCGTGCGAATTTCCCTGCTTGTTCAAACAAGTAGTCATATGCAAACAAGGTTATTTTAAGAATGCAAAAGTCTATGTCTGTCTTGAATTTTGAAAATGCATTTTTTGTAATACAGTGCGATGTCAACTCAATATTTTACAGCAAACCTTCAGGAGTCAGGATACCTTCGTAACAGTATGCTTTCGAACTAACCCATGCTTCAGCTAGGACTTTTAAGAGTTATATCGTGGCCTGGTTCACGGTTTAAGAAACAAAGGATAAAGGCTCAAATTATTTGTACCCACCCGCTCTTCGTGATGTTCTCCAAACCTAAGCTCAGTTGATCGTGCGTTAGACCTTGTTTGAGTCTTTGCTCTGATTTTCCGGTGATGATTCGGATATTGAACGTTTATTTGAATAGGCAATCATCCCCTTTTTTGCTGAGGGTTTGTGAGACCTCTTTTTTTTTGATTTAGTTATCCCTTTCTTTTTTTTTGCCTGAACTGTTTCCTTTTTGGGATTACAGTCAGCGGGATGCCCCAGTTTGGTAAGTCTTCTTTATTGGTTTTGACTTTTTGGGCTTTTCATTCATGAAATTTTTTTTTTGATAATGACTGCCTGTCCTTATGATTGTTCGGAACCATCACTGTCTTTTGTTTTTGAAAAACTCATTTAGTGACATTCATTGTGCACTTGGATCGACTGAGAGAACTACCCTGCCCCAGGTTATGATTAAGGGTTTTGATTTTCGAAAATACAAACTCCTACCTCTTTGGCTCTGATGGGTTGACGAGGGATTATCATCCTTATAACTCCAGTGTTTAGGAATTGAAACAATGCCTGTACCTCATCAGCGGGGTCTGTTCAAAAGCATACTGTAAATTGTGGTATTGTTTTCGTCATCCTCCCTCAAGAGGTTTAGAATTTTCAATTAAGAATTGACCATCGCAAAAAATATGAAAGCAGTTTTAAGCATAGTAAACATAATTAATTCAAGACAGACATGTGTAATGCATTCATGAAATAAAAGAGTTTAACACAATAATTGTTTATCTGAACAAGAAAAGGAAAAATACAACTTGAAATCAAATGAACAAAAATTTAGCCATGCTTTGGCAATGGAGCGGTGATCACGTTGGGAGTCTTCGCAGGCTCGAACTCGATCTCTTTGGCATCGATCATGTTCTGAATTTTGTACTTCAGTGCCCAACAGTCCTCAGTATCGTGCCCCGGGCTATCAGAATGATAGGCACACCTTGCTTCTGGATTGTAGCTAGGAGAGGAGGTCTTAGGATTGGCAGGAGGGTTGATTACTGCAATCAGGTTCATCTTCACCATATGCTGCAATGCTTGTGACCAAGGCATGTTAATGTTGGTGAATTGCCTTTTAGGCCCTTCCGGCCTTTGCTGGTTTCCCCTTTGTGGTTGACGGTGTGGTGCAGAACCAGAGATCATGACTGCCCCTGCATGTTGATCACGGCGACTCTTTTGACTGTATACAGCGTTGGATTCCTTCTTTCCCGTGTAAGGTTTTTTATGAATATCAGAAGGTGTGGCCTCTTGAATCTTCCCCGACTTGGTACCAGCTTCAATTCTTTCGCCAGTCAGGATGAGGTCGGTAAATCCAGCAGATGAGTTACCAATGAGGTGATTGAAGAATGGCCCGGATAGGGTCCCCAAGAACATATCAACGAGTTCCCGGTCAGTTAACGGAGGTTGCACCCTTCCAGCAAGGTCTCTCCATCTTTGTGCGTACTCCTTGAAACCTTCACTTGACCCCAACGACATACCCTGGAGTTGGGTACGTGTGGGAGCAAGGTCGGCATTGTACTGGTACTGCTTATAGAAAGCAGTCGCCAACTCCTCCCAGTTACGAACTTTGGTCCCATCCAGTTGATAGAACCATTCGAGGTGAGTCCCTGAAAGACTTTCCTGGAAGAAGTGGATCCACAAGTTCTTGTCTGCTGAGTATGGTTGGATTTTCCGAACATAAGACCTGAGATGCAACTTGGGACAAGACGCCCCGTCATACTTGGTAAAGGATGGTGCCTTGAACTTCCGAGGAATAATCACACCAGTTGACAAACCCAGATCTCCAAAATCCAGCCCAGGTACCTGTTGGATCTCCATAGCATTCAGCCTATCCTCCAACTGTTTGTACTTGTCCTCAGCCGGAGGGTACTGTTCGTCGTTGAAATCTGTCTCGCTGTCGGAGACCACTGGACTAGGCACCTCTCTCTCATGGTGACTGCTTTCCCTCACAGATGGGGTTGTCCCCTCAGTTTCCTCCTGTGGTGTATTCCCAGATCTGCGTCTAGGGCTGAACAGAACAATCCTCTTCTTCTTCTTGTCCTTCTTCAAAAACAAAGCCTTCAGATCTTGTTGACCCTGAGCCAAGCCTTTGATCAGCTCCTGAAATTGGGCGTTCTGCGCCTGGAGGTCCTTGATAGTCTGCTCGGCTGATAATTCAGGATTCATGACGATCGGCTGAAATAAACAGCGGAGAAGGGTAAGCAACCTGTCAAAGGGATACCTGCAAAGCAATGAGATGTATGACATGCATGTAATGTTTTCAAGGACCTCGCGGGGTAAACAGAGAAACTTTGTTAGCATTTGGAACCGGTAGCTTGATTGTAAGAACTTCATTTTGTTGAGAGTCCTTCGTCAAGGGTCAAAGGCTCACCATATCCAGTGGGTCATAGCCCCTGACACCCTTGGCTAGAGGAAAATAAATCCCCTTTGCCCCTTGCTGGGTAATTGGTTTATCATGACCTGCATCACAAGCCCTTGAGATCCTTGAAATGGGTTAGGATGTATGCAATGGTATGCAATGGTATGGTGTCATGATATGCATGGGGTAATGTGAGTAACCCTGTTATGAGTCCCAATTAAGGACTATAAACAGACCCTGCAAGAAATTCAGTATACTTTGTTATGAGTCCCGATTAAGGACTATAAACAAAACCTGCAAGAAATTTGGTAAACCTTGTCATGAGTCCTAGTTAAGGACTATAAACAAAACCTGTAAGTAGTTCATGTGTCAGCTAACAAGCATGCAAGTAGGCAAGTACAAAGGCACACAAGTCACACAAGAGAAACCCTTTGGGTTTAGGCCAACATGGGGTCTGGGTAGTACCCTCTTGAAGTTGGTGGGCTCAACCTGTCCTAATCAAAGTAACCGGGTTCTAAGGTTCCCAATATCACGGGATTGCTTTCATTGTTCATCGTTTCGATTTAGCCACTGAACTGGCGACCGAAATATTCCAGGAAAGCAACCCTCAATTGAGTGTAGTATCGAGTATCAACCAACCTCGGACTGCACCAAAGTCAGTTATCTCACTACCCTAAAGAGGCCAAGATAGTTCAATTAAGGTTCCTAAGGTCTGTTGATGCTTCACGACACCACGCGGAGGCCCCGTACTCTCCTTGACTGAACTCAAGGGTTACCGGTACACACCAAAGTGCCACATCAACGTAGCAGACTGTTTCAACCATGTCGGTATACCCCGCACAGTTCCCTCACAGCCTTGTTGCTACTTTCTAAAAGGGTATCCCCCAGATCCGGGTTAGGATCTATAGAACTCCCAAGACAGTCCCACAATTTAAAGCAAACAAAGCAATACAATTGAAAACACAGTTATGAACTAACCCTAAGGTACACCTCACTTTAAGTTTGTAAATCCCCAGCAGAGTCGCCAGTTCTGTGATCGGTGGATCTGGAACTGACTGTTTTAAAGCTGGTTCGCGAAATGTCGCGGAAGCAAGAGTCGCCACCGTCTTTTATTTTCTCCAAATGGAAAGGACAAAAGCACAGAAAAATTCCTTAAAGAGATTGCTCTCGGTTCGGGAGGTAGATTATAGAAAGGGAAGGTGTTAGCACCCTTTCTATCCATGGTTATCCATGGGCTCTTAGATACTTGCTCATTGTGTTTTCAAAAATGTTTGTTTGCTTTTCAATGTGGGTTTCAAAAATATTCTTTGAAAAGTTTCAGTTCAACTCGTACGTCAGAGTGTTTGAAAAGTTTGCTTTGAAAGCTTTTGAAAAAGTGTTGGTGTGAAAAGATTTTGATTTGTTTGAAATTAGAGCAAGTATCCTTGAGAACCTACCTACCCTAAGGAATTCGTCTGTGTAAAAGTCCTTGAAAGTAGTGCTATCCCACCATTGAGAGGTAGGTAGCACCACCATTGGAGGGGTTCGGGTCAATTCGAGTTTTAGGGACATGGTGATCACCGGAGCAATGGGAAGACACCTTAGAAGCTACCCTCATGCCAGGTTCCCGGATCATGAGGACTTACTAAGACGTCCTCTACTCGACGATCACCTTTCGAAAGGCAACAGTGAGGCGTACCCTAGGGGTGGTGTGTGCGGATTGTGTGTCATGTTTCAATTATTTGTCTTGTCATGTTTATTTGTGATCTACGCTTGATTTTAATTAAGACATTCATTCTTGCATGCTTTTTAACAGTTATATATTTGCGGGAAAATAAATCTAAACTATTACAAATGGCGCGGGTCCACATCGCCAAAATTAAACCGGACCCGATTTTACAAAAAAAAAAATAAATAAAGAAAATAAGCGAAAAGTAAAAATTGTTACAAGGCTTTGGGACATGTACATAATTATTTAAACGACATAAAATAAATGTGCAAATTAAATAAATTATGGACATGGGCGTTGGACCCTTTTACAATAAATTAAAGTTAATAAGGAATTAAAAATTAAAATTAAAAAGAATGTTTTTTTGGTATTTTTGTATTTTTTAAGATTAAGGAGAAATTAATTAATTAATTAAGAATAACATGAAATATTAAACCTAATTCTAACTATTTTTAAATTATTAAGAAAAAGATTGAATTTTGAACCTAAATGCAACCCTAATTAGTTTACAAGTTTAATCACTAATATTATGGCAAAAAAAGAGGAAAATTAAAAGGAATAAAAAGTCATTAAACCTAATGCTATATTTTTGGATTTTAGTTATTAAGAAAAAGATTGAATTTTTAACCTAATTTAAATTTAAGTTATTTATATACATTTAATTATAAAAAAATAAAATAAATAATAATATTATGGAAAAAAAAGAAAGATCAAAAGGAGTGGAAATTATTAATTAACCTAATTCTAATTATTTTTGGATTTTTATTTATTAAAAGAATTAAATTGCAAACATCCTAATTAAAACTAAATTCATTATACATTAATTTATTTACAAGAAAATAATTATAATAAAAATATTTACTCTTTTTTTTGGTCTTTTCTGGTTTTTAATTAAGTTTTTGTATTTTGTAAAGAAAACAATTAATTAATTAAAACAATGAAAATAAATAAAAAATAAATTATGAAAAGCAAAGCAAACCAGGGGGGGTGACCCCAAAATTGGAGGTAAGGCCTAGCATTCTGGCCCATTAAGCATTGGCCTTGTTGGACTTTTTGAATCCTGCGTGACACGTTTGACTCAAGCGCAGCATACTCTTTTAATCTAAGCCTTTAGTGTGGATTGGATGGACACGTGGGCATCTGGATGATGATGGTACATGGTGCACCATAGTGTTGTGCCTGCATAGGAATTGCCATTGCAAAATAATATTGAAATTTGCCAGACCTGGGACTTGAACCCAGGTCTTTGATGCTACAAGTACGTCCACCTGCCAGCTGAGCTACCACGCGTTAATTAACATATTATAATAAACAAATAACAAAAGAAAAGAATAAAAGCGTTAGTGGCTAAGCGCGAAAATTTAAAACTGGCCAATCACTGCTAGACAGCACATCATCTCCTTCGTTGTTCATTCTTTTTTTTCTGAAACAAAAGTCTATGGAAACGGTTTTCACGCGTGGCTTAAAGTAGCTTTTAGAAAAATAGCGACTAGCGCTATAGGACCAATAAATTGGGCGCGAGTGGTGCTTTTCCTTCGTCTAGGCTTGCTGAATATGACTATCATGGTTTGGAAGGCTAATTTTACAGTATTGAGAAAGCCCTAAAATCACAACCTGAAAACCCTAAAATGTGAACATGGTGAAATCGCGTATGGTCAACAAAAATGCAATTAAACACAATGGTTAGCTTAGAAACTTTGTAAGGAACAAGAATTCATCAATAAAAATGCAAAAGGACGTATGAATTGTGATATGCGATTTCAAAAGTTATGTGACACAGTTTTCGTTCTCCCTACCAATTCCTGGAGTTTTGAAGGATGTTTGGAGTTGGGATGTGTTCAGAAATGGTCCAGGAAGCTATTAGAAAAAGAATTGAGGCTTAAAACTCCCCCCAACCCTGATTTCAGATTTGTGTTTTTATGCCAAAATTTCAATGTTGCAACAAGCCTTTGAGCGCAGCATATGATGTCTTAGGCTTAGGGTTTGACTCAGTGCCTATGATGGAAGAGAATTGGCTTGCTATTTGACCTTAATTCATGCTCATGAAAGAACAAGTCCTATGGTTTTTACCATTAACCAATTTTCCTTCTTTTAAGCCAAGACCTAGACTTAGTGTGTAACTTAACCCTAACCTGAGTTTTTGAGTTGGCCCATGATACAAGGAAGTTGTCCAAATTCACATGACACTATTCCATTGGTTTTTGAATTTTACTTGAATTTTCAAAGATTTAAAATGAATTAAATTATCAAAAATTAAATAAAATAGAAAAATCAATATTTGGTCTTGAAATTAACCATGGGACACGTGTGTGGCATGACAAGGATGAATCAAGTGGAAGAAATTGGGCCCTTTTGTCAAAAATTGGAGTTTCAAGGATAGTTGACTTTGGCCATTTCACAAAAATTTCCCAACTTCTACAAGGCATAACTTGCTCAATTTTTAAGCTTTTCACATGTTCTTGGACATTTTGGAAAGGTCTTTGAGTCCTTTAACCAATGCCTTTGGTCCCATGTCATTTTGATTTTCCAATCTCAAGTTATGGCCTTTGACTTAAAGTCCCTTTTTGTTGACTTTTGAAAATGACCTATAATGTTGAAATTGATAACTTTTTGTGAGAGCATTTCTTGGACTTGAAGTATGAAGATGAGTTGTAGTAAATGTCTTTCTCTTCAAAATGAGCTTTGGATGGAATTTTTCTGATAATCCATGTGAAAGTTATGCTCTGGTCAATTTCAGTTGACTTTTTCAACTGTCCAAATATAGCAACTTTTGCATCTTTGATGATTTCTGAGCCAAATTTTGAGAATCATGATCAAGCATTGATCAAATGATGTTTGTGGCTTCAAAATGATATGTTGACCAAAAATTTGAACTTTTGACTGTCAAATGACCATTTTGCCCCTACAGTTGACTGTAGTGCAATTTAGGGTTTTGACTGTGCAATTTTGAGCTGAATGCCTTGAAACTTGATATGAGGATGCTTGACCATCTTTGTAGGCATGTGAGACTTGATTGGGCTTTTGAACACTCCATTTTCTTGATCAGCACACAAACCCTAGTTTTGACTGTATGGAGGCCTTTGCACTGTGCAACTCTTGGGGAATTTTGTAGCTTGACTTGGCAGTTTATTGGAGAATATGGGAGGGCAAATTTTGGGGTACAACATCTTGGAACTAGGTGAAAAATGTCCATGAAGTTGGGTCAAAAACCTGCCTAAATTAGGGCAAAATTTCACTAAGTTAAGAAGTTCATGGACCTATATTCACAAATTCATAACTTGAGATCCAAGCATCTTTTGTGAAAAGTTTGTGAAAAAAAGTTTTATATTTCATGGAGGACTACAACTCTCATGTTGGAAGTTTTCTTTGAATCAAATTGCATCATGGTGAAAAAGTGGTGAAAAGTTGGGAAAAAATAAGAAAATTTCCATACTTAGAAAAATTCTAAGTTATGAAAATTTTCAAATCCAAAAGTCTAATTTTCAAAATTGGTTTTCTTGGTGAACAAGTTTCATGTTTTGACATATCTTGATGAAATATGACCCTTGGCACTTGATTTTGACCAAAAAGTCAAAGTTTGACTTTTTAGTGCACAATTGACTTTTTATCAGTTGACTGCAAAATTCATCTGTCAAATCAATGAACTTGAGATCTTTTGAACCATGTAATTAGGTCAAGATGATGCCATTGAACCCTTTAAATCATTCTTGAACTCAATTGGCCATTGGCTAGGTTAAAAATCAGAAATTGCCCTTTCTCAGTCAAAACCCTAATTTTGACCATTTTGCCCTTTTGATGATTTGATCAAATTTCTTGAGGAGTTATGATCCAAACTTGATCAAATGGTACATATGAGTCTAAAATGTTGTTTTGGATCAAAAATTATATAGTTTGACTGTAAATTGGCCATAGTTGACTTTTTCCCCAATATAGCTGATTTTTAGGTCAACTGTCCAATTGACTGATAATATATGGGCCCAAGGCTTGAAACTTAACATGAGCAATCTTAGGGGTCCAAGATGATGTATGAAAGTCACATGAAGCATTGGTGGTCCAAAAATCCTTGTGCAAACTCAAACCCTAATTTGGGGTTATCAGTGCAAGATGAGATGTCCTGAGCTGAGCAAACCCTAATCTTGCCTTGAGTCCAAGAAGTCTTGTGAGAAAAGTCTTGATAAATGAGAGGACAAATTTTGGGGTACAACAGCCATGTTTAAACATCCAGAACTGAGTTCATTGTATATCTAGTGCAAGTTGTAAAACCAACGGATGAAACAAACCACCCCAGTGGTACAAACAACGCGCGCTGAAAGCCTTGCCATGTAGAAGGTCTTGGGTTCAAGCCCCAGCGAGACCTTTTGTATCTATTCTGTTATTTTTTTAACTAACAAACAGACCCCATGCCCAAGCATAAAACTATTTTTGTACACAAAAAACTGTTTTAAATACAAAAACTGTTTTCTACACAAAAACTGTTTTAAACACAAAATACAGTTTTCTATACAAAAACACCAAAACTATATTTAAGTTAATTAGTTTATTTTATTTAACTTCTTACATTGAAAAAAGACCAAAAAACATTTTCCTATTTATTTTATTTTCTTTAACTTAATTTTCCTTAACAAAATCAAAACAAATTTCATTTTCTTTTCATTTCAGTTCTTGTATATTTATTAAAATTCAACATGGTTGTAATAGATAATTAGGATTTAATTTCTTGCAAATTCTCATTTGTACATTTGTATCCCCCTTCCCCAAAATATGTAATAGCGTAGGAAATTTACTTTTCGCAATTTACCGCTTTCATGTAAATGCTAGTAGTTAGGATGTGTATGGCAAGATAAAATCAACTGTTAGAAAACCATAATTTCAGACAAAAGTGCATGCAAACAAACACACTATTCACACACGTGCACCTCTAGGGTAATCTCACTTGTTGCCTCAGAAAATATTCATGTCCCTCAAACATGGGCGTATTAGCAAAGACCCTCGATAAAAAGATTGTAGTCCCTCGATGTTGCCTTCGGTAAACGATCTAGTCCCTAACAAAAATTTCTAAAACGTATCATAGGTTGCCTTCTATGACTATACAATTGAACCACACCCGTCCCTTCACATCCAATGATGGGGCTTCTTATCAATCAATACTAAGATAACAACATATAAAGGAGGAGGAAAAGAACATTAGACCTTTTGAGTAGGTATGACGCTCGTAGTTTCTTACTCTTGAACTAAAACCATTTTCCACACATACACTTTCAAAACATATTTCAAAAACAAACATCTCTTTGAACTATTTTCAAACCAACACTTTGTAAGCATTCTTATAGATACGAGAATCATTATAAAGTTTACCGCAACAAAGGCATTTTGCAAAATATTTTCAAACTTACACCCATCACAAAACAACTTTTCAAACAAATGAATCTTCAAGTGATCTAGCAAGCAACTAAGAGCCCGTAGATAGCTACAGATGAAAATGGTGCTAACACCTTCCCTTTTCATAACCTACCTCCCGAACTCAAGAAAATATCTCAAAGATATTTCCTGTTCTTTTCACCCTTTCCTTATTGGATAAAAGAAAAGTCGGCGGAGACTCTTATTATCCGTAACAATTACGATCAAACGCATTACAACCAAGTTAGTTCTCCCACCGTATTACAGAACTGGTGACTCTTCTGGGGACTAACTTAAAAGTGGGGTTACCTTTGTGCTAGATCACCTTTACTTGCTTTCATTGTTTGTCTTGCTTGCTTTGCATTTATGGATCCTTGTTTGGGTTTGTTTTGATCCTACACCTGGATCTGGGGCACCTTTTAGGTATGTAGCAATAGATTGTGGAAACTGTACGATGTAGACCAATATGGTTGAAGCAATGGCTACGTTAGTGTGACGCATTTGTTGGTACCTATATCCCTTGTGTTGAATCAAGGAGAATATGGGGCCGCTGAGTGGTGTCATGAAGCACTAACTGACCATATAACCTTAATTGAACAACTTGGCCATTAGGAAGTAGTGAGATATCCGACTTTGGTATAAAGCTGAAGATTGGTTGATACTCGATACTACACTCATTGAGATCAGACTTTTGGGATATTTCGGCCGCAAGAAAAGATTAATTATGCTGAGACAATGCCTGAAAGAAAGGTCAGTGATATTGAGATCCTCTAGAACCCGGTTATTTTCTAGGACAGGTTGATCCAACTAAACTTCAAGAGGGTACTTACCTATAAAACTCCATGCAAGCCTAAACCTAAGGAATTGTGTGCTTTGTTTGTATATGATTATTTGTACATAAATAATTGTTTGCTTTGTTCACATGTACATAACATCATAAACATCATAAGCATTCTCACTAACCATTTCAAGGATTTGGGAATTTATTTTTGTTCTGTTTTGTAGGCCATGATTCCCATTCGTAGGAATACCATCCGAGTCATCTTCGTGAAAACACATCCTCAACTTCAAGAATTAGCATCAAGGGTTCTTGGAGATTCTCCCTTCACCAAGAAATATGGTCAACTTCTAAATTTGGATACCTCAAACTTCCAAGAAGAAATGATGTGTGTGCTCTTCCAATTTTTTGATCCCATGCATCATTGCTTCACCTTTCCTGGCTACCAATCGGTGCCTACATTAGAAGAATTCTCTCAACTGTTAGGAGTGCCTGTGCTTGATCAAATACCATTCACCGGTTTAGAAGAGACTCCAAAGCATGAAGTCATTGTTGAATCCTTGCATTTGAAGAGATCTGACATTATAACGAATTGGGAGACAAGAAGTTGAGTTAAGGGTTTCTTAGACAAGTTTTTGTTGGAGAATGCTCGTTCATTCTGGGAGGATATGGATTTTCAAGCTTTTGAATATGTCTTGGCCCTTCTAGTCTATGGTTTGGTTCTATTTCCCAATACGGACCAACTCGTAGATGTGAATGCTATCAAGGTCTTTCTCTCTCGTAATCCTATGCCTACCCTGCTTGGAGACATTCTACATTGTTTCCATACTCGCACCATGAAGAAAAGAGGCACTCTCTTGTGTTGCATTCCCTTACTCTTTAGGTGGTTTATTTCGCACCTGCCTCGATCAACGTTGAAGAATGAGCAAGGCTTGACATGGTCTCAAAGGATGATGTCACTCACACATTCTGATATTAATTAGTGTTCTCGATCCTTGGAGGACATTACTATCATTGGCCGTTGTGGGGAATTCCCTAACGTCCCTCTGCTTGGCATTATGGGAGGTATTACCTATAACCCTTGTTTGGATTTACGACAGTTTGGGTATGCACGAAGAGATGGTCCCTATGATGCACTCACCCAAGGTTTGGTATTTGATTGTGAGGGCGACGACCAAGGCTATCTTCAAAGGTTCATACGAGCTTGGAGAATGGTAAACAAGGTGGATAGAAAGACATTGGGGCATAAGAAATCCATTCCTTTGGATCCTTGTCTTAATTGGGTACGAACTTATGCTCAAAGTCTCGTTATGCCATACCCTGCCATCTTACCTATCATCATGGAGCCTATTGTCGAAGGAGATGTTCTGTATACCATCCTTCATCCTAACATGCCTACTTCTCTTGAAGATTTGCAAAGAGCTTGGATCCAACTAAAGGAAGAGTGAGACACCTTCAAAACTTGGTTCTATGCAAGTGAAAATAAGGTTTTGGAGCTTATAAGAAAGCTTCATGAAGAGTGAAGTTTGAACACCTCCATTGCGCCAAAAAAGATGCGCTCGACCTTTTTGTCTTATGAGTTTATTTTGTGTTGTAAGCCCAAGAGGCATGTTTGTAATCAATTTGAACTTATTAATGCAATTGATATTTGTTCCTTTTGTATAAACAAATTTAAATCTTCGAGATCCTTGAAAACATTGCATCCACATACCATGCATCATATCATGACAGGTTTTCCCCACATGGGTTTCTCACCCGCTTACTGTTTATTTCAATAGAGATGGCTCTAGAACAGACTATCAAGGACATTCAGAATCAAAATTATCGACTTCAATAAGTGTTCTTGAACCTATCCAAGGGGCAAGAAGAAGTGAAAGCACTCCTCACTAGGGGCATGACCATGGAGAATCCTGAGGACAACAAGGATGACTAGTTGGAACGGCTACAAACTAAGTTAGCCACAATGAAGATCCAGATGGTGGGCTAGATGGCTCTTATCCAAAACTTAGTTCGGGGACAAGAAGAATTGAGAACTCTTGTTAACAAGCTTCATCAAGACGGATGCAACCGTATGAAACAAATAGTCGAGGCTGGGGATCAAGTCATTGATCAGCCCCCGAAGAGACAAGAAGTTGGCTTAGTGGAGAGTAGACCTTTCAAAATTGACACTATGTCACGAGCCCAAAAATAATCTTTCCAACAACAGGATAATCGGCGTAAGCGGGATACATCCAATAGGCAATATACCAAACTACACATGCAAATGTCACAAGTCTTGCAACACATGTTGGAGTTGAATTTGGTCACATTGAAGGATCCTCCTCGGAATCCTAATACTTTTGCTCCTAGTTACCATCCCAATGAAAGGTGTGCATATCACTCCAACAGTCTGGGGCATGATACTGATAGTTGTTGGACGTCGAAATATAAGATTCAAGACTTGATTGACGAAGGAGTGTTGGAATTTTCACAAGATGGCCAGATTGAATTTTTCTGTCATCTCTCAAAGATACACCCTCTGAAGTGACAAATTTAGGTGGAGAAATTTTTGTTCATTTGAATTTTCAATTGTAATTTCTTTTGTTTGTTCAAACACTTATCTTTATGTCAGACTTTGGTTATTCTCATTAATGCATTGCATATTCTTGTCTTGAGTTAATCCATTCGTTTTCACTATATCTAAACTGTGCTCTTTACTCCCTTTTGTGATAATCAACTCTTTTTAAAAGTCGCAAGCCTTTAGAGGGAGGATGACAAAAGCAATACCGTAATCTTATATAGTATGCTTTTAGATAGACCTTGCTGATAATATACGTGCATTCTTTCAATTCCTAAATACTTGAGTTATAAGGAAGATGATCCCTAGTCAACCCCTTTGATCCAAAGAAGTAGGAGTTTTCTTTTTTTCACACAAATTGAAACCTTTAATTAAACCTGGGGCATGGTAGTTTCTCAGTTATTTCAAATCTGTGTTCGATCACAAGCTTTCACTTCATACACAATGAATGACATCAAGAACGTCCTTCTGAATCAAAAGACGGTGATGGTTCCCTATCAAATAGGAAGTCATCATCTCTCAAAAGAAAAGCCCACTAAGTCAAAATCTACGAAGGAGACTTAAGAAAAACGGGGGCATTTCGCTGGTTGTAATCTCAAAACAAAAGCAGTCAGCAAAAAATCAAGGATAATAAAAATAAAAAAAGAGGTCACTACAAATCCTCGACAACATGAAAAAAATGTTGCAAAAATGACTGCCTCCTCAAATAAACTTCTGAGTATCTGAACCATCATTCTAGATTCAATAGGAGTTCAAACACACAATTAACTGAGTTTAAGATTGGAGAATATCATGGAGAATGGGTCGGGTATAAATACACTTTGAGCCTTATCCTTTGTTTCTTAAACTGTGAATCGAGCCACATTACAACCCATTAAAAGTCCTAATTGAATCATGGGTTAGTTCGAAAGCATACTGTTATAAAAGGTATCCTAACTCCTGTAAGGCGTACTGTAAATCTTGAGTTGAATTCACATTCTTACAAAATTCTTTTACCTACTAAAAATGCATTTTCAAACTTCAAGGTAAACATAAACTTTGCATTGTTTAAATACCACTATTTGCATATGACTATTTGTTTGACAACAGAGAAATTCATACAACGAATATCCAATGAATGAAAATTCCCAAATGGAAAAACACTTCCAATGAAAAACTCTCCATAAGAAAGGGGCATGACATGTCACTGTTCAACTCATTTGTGGCAGTCAAGTCGAGATTCCAAGAAATCTCTCAATAAGTGATGAATAACCAGGGGAAGATCTCCATTTGAATCACTTGGGGCATTGAACTTGAATTCCAGCAAAGGGTCACATACGACCAAGCAAACACTTTCTGGGAGTGCTACAACACTTACTGCTAAGGATAACAACAAATTCCCACAAAGTACTTTTCATAGGGTGATCCCTAGTCAAGTCCCCATAGAGTCATCTCTATAAAGTTATCCCCATATAATAAATCTCACGGTGAAGGGACCACAACCCCTAATCCCTAGTGAAGTCATCAACAAAGTCAGTATCATCTTTGAAAGTTATTACAAAGCCTGGACCCGACCAGATAACAGTTTAAAAGCTCTTCTTCCCCACTAGAGTTTGCCACTATCCCCAGCCAGAGTTTCAATCTCCGGAAAACCCTCTTCCCAGCTGAGTTAGTCTCAAGAAGAATCCTCAAGGATTTCTACAAAAGAAACACCTCCCCAGCAATTTGTCAAATATTCTCTTCAACAGGGTTTATTTCCCCAACAAACTACAGATTCTCCAGCTTGGGATTTTGCCTCACATATTATCACAAATCAAGGGACCATGACCCTTAATCCCTAGTGAGTTACTGCCAAGCCTTGAATCCGACCGGATAACAGTTAACTTATTTATCCCCAACAAGTTGTTAACTTCCATTCTCTCCAATCAAGAGATAACTCCCCAGTAGAGTAACGAATGACTAGAACTCCTGAACTCTTTTCCCCAAGCATAAATCAACACTCTCCATAGAGTTTACCTCAAGCAAAGTCAATATTCCCCAGCGGAGTTCTCCTCAAACAACAAAACAGGAGTCCCCAGGGGAAACATTCTAAAACAAGGTCTGAAGAGGAGCATACTCTTCATCCCCAGTAGTAGTCCGAGATTTCATTTCCCAAGGCTCACCAGCATTTGTCAAGGATTTATTTTCCCAGACAAAGATACACTTCAACAACATTTCACATTCATACATCATAATCTCATTTATTTTGAGAACATCATCAAGCCATGCATACATCTGCATGCAACTAACCCTCTTCCTTGTAGGAAAAGTCAATCAACAAAATCCTCTTTTAGCAAATATCACAACCATTTCTCAATAGGTCAGAGATTAATTTCTGAAACAAGCCAGGGCAACTATCTCTACGACCAACAAAAAACAAGTTCCAGATTAATACCTGAAGCAAGACAGGATAACTATCTGAGAAAAAATGATTGTAGATTAATACATGAAGCAAGACAGGACAACTATCTACATGAGCAGATTGAAGACTAACACCCGAAACAAGCTGGGGAAACTATCTTTCTTTCTCTAAGGTCAGAGATTAATTCCTGAAACAAGCCAGGGCACTATCTTTATGACCAACAAAAACAAGTTCCAGATTAATACCTGAAGCAACACATAACAACTATCTGAGAACAACTGATTGTAGATTAATACCCGAAGCAAGACAAGACAACTATCTACATGAGCAGATTGAAGATTAACTCCTGAAACAAGCCGGCGAAACTATCTTTCTTTCTCTAAGGTTAGAGATTAATTCTTGAAACAAGCCAGGGCAACTATCTCTACGACCAACAAAAAACAAGTTCCAGATTAATATTTGAAGCAAGACAGGACAACTATCTGAGAATAACTGATTATAGATTAATACCTGAAGGAAGACAGGGAAACTATCTACATGAGCAGATTGAAGATTAAATCCCGAAACAAGCCGGGGAAACTATATTTCTTTCTCTAAGGTTAGAGATTAATTCCTAAAACAAGCCAGGGCAACTATCTCTACGACCAACAAAAGACAAGTTCCAGATTAATACCTGAAGCAGGATAGGACAACTATCTGAGAACAACTGATTGTAGATTAATACCTGAAGCAAGACAAGACAATTATCTACATAAGTAGGTTTTGGATCAATTCCTGAAACAAAATAGGGTGACTATCCACACAACCAAGTGATCTCCTTCAACGCTTTGTTCTGAAAAACATTTCCCATTCAGATACGGAATCCTGAAAAGCATTTTCCTCAGAGACCAAGTTCTAGCGAGCATTTCCTTCAGAGGAGTTCTGAAACGCATTTCCCCTTCAGCACTTCATTCTGAAAAGCATCTCCTTCAGAAGTTTTATTCTGAAAAGCATCTCCTTCAGCGCTTCATTCTGAAAATCATTTCCCCTTTAGAGACGAAATCCTGAAAAGCATTCTTCAAGATGCATTTAAACTTAGACTTAGTCTAATGTCTGTCAACAATCACCTTTGAATGGCATCTATAAGCCCATCTCTGAAAACTATTCATCACCTCTCCAAATGGCCTCTTTAAGCCCATTCCTCACACAATCAACTAATACATCAACGAGTGCAAATTTCTGGGCACTCTAGTGTTCAATCATCTTCCACCTTCAAGTCACGAATGGCAGACTCGCTGTTGTACCCCAAAATTTTCCCTCCCATATTCTTCAAGAAATTGCCAAGCCAAGTCACAAAATTCCCCAAGGGTTGCACAATGCAAAGGGTTCCTATACAATCAAGATTAGGGTTTGTGTTCTGATCAAGAAAATGAAGTTTTCAAAGGCCCAATCAAGTCTCACATGCTTACAAATATGGTCAAGTATCCTTATATCAAGTTTCAAGGCATTCAGCTCAAAATTGCACAGTCAAAACCCTAAATTGCACTACAGTCAACTGTAGGGGCAAAATGGTCATTTGACAGTCAAAAGTTCAAATTTTTGGTCAACATATCATTTTGAAGCCACAAACATCATTTGATCAATGATTGATCATGATTCTCAAAATTTGGCTCAGAAATCATCAAAGATGCAAAAGTTTCCTTATTTGGACAGTTGAAAAAGTCAACTGAAATTGACCAGGGCATAACTTTCACATGGATTATCAGAAAAATCCCATCCAAAGCTCATTTTGAAGAGAAAGACATTTCCTACAACTCATCTTCATACTTAAAGTCCAAGAAATGCTCTCACAAAAAGTTATCAATTTCAACATTATAGGTCATTTTCAAAAGTCAACAAAAAGGGACTTTAAGTCAAAGGCCATAACTTGAGATTGGTAAATCAAAATGACATGGTACAAAAGGCATTGGTTAGAGGACTCAAAGACCTTTCCAGAATGTCCAAGAACATGAGAAAAGATTAAAAATTGAGCAAGTTATGCCTTGTGGAAGTTGGGAAATTTTTGGATATTTTGAAAAGTCAACTTTGATCCAAATGACCTAAAATTGCTAATGGGCCCATTTTTCTTCCATGATTCATCATTCTAAGCATATGCACGACCACTTGGCCCAAAGGGAAGTATTTTCTCATTTTTTATTTATTTATTTGAATTATTATTTATATTAATTCATTTAAATCAAATTAAATATAGGAAAAATACTAACCTAAGTTTTCAAATCTTTTTGTACACATTTCAGCCTCAAGATTTCGTGCCTAAGTCAATAAGGAAAGATTGGGAGTGATTTGATCTTAATTGATACAAAAACATGTGAAAAATATTTGGAAAATAAAGCTAGAAAATCAAATCTCCAAAACAATAAAAGCAATGGATTTGATTGAGTTTTTTTGACCTAATGCTTTCACTACAAAGGCTTGATCCTAAACCTAATCGTGCTACACAAAAAACTGCGCAAGAAAGCCATTGACAAACTTTGGAAAATTCTCTAAAAACTCAATTCTGAAAACAGCTTTTTAGGTGGATTCAAAGCACAAGAACCATTCCAATAGCTTCCTGAAGGCCTACTGAACGAATTCCAATCAGAATCATCCATCACCACGCCAAGAATTGGTATATCGAGCATGAACTGCATCAAGAAAATTCCACAATCGTGCATCATGATTTAAGCATTATTTGTGAAATTTATTTATGGATTCATGTTCATTATGACATTCTGATGCTAACTGTACCATTTGATTGTGTTTTTGTGCTCTCAACGCGATTTCACCATGTTTGATATTTAGGGTTTGCAGAATGTTAAAATAGGGCTTTTGCAATAAGGAAAAATTAGGACTCAAGACCATGACCATTAGCATCAGTGCATCTGGACGAACAGGAATCACCTATCGCACCCAATTTATGGACACCATAGCGCTAGTCGCTATTTTCTTAAAACTGACCTTAAGCAACGCATAGAAAACCGTTGCCTCATGTTTTTGTTTTCAGGAACACGTGAAGAAGACGAGGTCGTGGCATACGCTGATTGGCGTGTTCAAAAATTCGCGCGTGTTTGCCAGCATTAATCCACTTTCTTTTTATATTATTTGTTTGTTGATTATATAACAAATTCATTGTGTGGCTCAGCTGGCAAGCGTTGATTGTAATAACGTCCAAAACCTGGGTTCGAGCCCCAGGTCTGTATAATTTGTCATATTATTTTGCAATAACCATTCCTATGCAGCGCTAACGTTCAAGGTACACCATGCGCCTCAAACTCAGGCTTTGCCACGTTCATCTCAAGAGCAATCCAAAGGTGCAGATTGGAGAACACGGTGAACCCAAGTCAGCGCAGGTGTACGTTCCCAGGAAAAGTCAACAAGGCCAGCTCCTTAATGGGCCTGGATTTCTAAAAGCATACCTCCATTTGGGGACTACCCCCCTGGTTTGCAATTCTTTTTATTTTTTCTTCATATTTTATTTTTTCAATTGTTGTTTTATTTGCTTTATTGTTTTAATTTAATTAATTATTTTTTTTTACAAAATATAAAACACATAAAAAACTCAGAAAAAGATAAAAAATATAATGATTATTTATTTTGATATTTTCTTGTAAATAAATTAGCATGTAATTAATTAGTTTTAAATTAGGTTACAATTTTAATTCTTTTCATAATAAAATCTAAAAAATGTAGAATTAGGTTTAGTTAATTTTTATTCTTTTTTAATATTTCTTTTTCACAATAATAATATTTATTTTATTTTTTATAATTAAATTTGCATGAAAATAATTTAGGGTTAATTTAGGTTAAAAACTTCCATATTTTTCTTAATAACTTAAAAAATAATTAGAACTAGGTTTAACATTTTATTTTAGTTTTAATTAATTCTTTTTCTATTAAATCTTAAAAAACATAAAAATACCAAAAAACATTTTCTTTTAAATTTTAATTTTAATTCCTTATTAATTTTTATTTTTGCGAAAGGGTCCAACGCCCATATTTTTAATTGTTTAATTTCGCATACTTATTTCTTTTTCCGTTTAAATAATTATGTACTTCTCCCGAAGCCTTGTAAAGTTTTAATTACTTCTCGCACTTTATTTACTTTGCTTTATTTATTTTTCTGTCAAATCAGGTCCGGTTTAATTTTGGCGATGTGGACCCGCGCCATTTGTAATAGCTTTAGATTTATTTTCCTCGCAACTTTTAACTGTTAAACAAAGCATGCAAGAATGAATGGACAAAAATAAAATCAAGCGTAGAACACCAATGACATGACAAGACAAATACAAATGAAAACGACACACGAATCGCACACACCACCCCTAGGGTACGCCTCACTGTTGCCTTGCCCCGAAAGGTGATCGTCGAGTAGAGGATGTCTTAGTAAGTCCTCATGATCCGGGAACCTGGCATGAGGGTAGCTTCTAAGGTGTCTTCCCATTGCTCTGGTGATCACCATGTCCCGAACATCGAATTGACCCGAACACCTCCAACGGTGGTGCTACCTACCTCTCAATGGTGGGATGGCACTATTTTAAAGGACATTTACACAGACGAATTCCTTAGGGTAGGTAGATGACTCTAGATACTTGCTCTAAATTTCAAAACAAATCAAAAATACTTTTCACACCGACACCTTTTCAAAAAGCTTTCGAAAGCAATTTTTCAAACACTCTTGAGGACCGATACAAGAGTCGAACTGGAATTTTCAAAGAAACTTTTTAAAACCCACAGTTGAAAAGCAAACAAACCATTTTTGAAAACACAATGAGCAAGTATCTAAGAGCCCATGGATAACCATGGATAGAAAGGGTGCTAACACCTTCCCTTTCTATAATCTACCTCTCGAACCGAGAGCAATCTCTTTAAGGAATTTTTCTGTGCTTTTGTCCTTTCCATTTGGAGAAAATAAAAGACGGTGGCGACTCTTGCTTACCGCGACATTTCGCGAACCAGCGTTAAACAGTCAGTTCCAGATCCACCGATCACAGAACTGGCGACTCTGCTGGGGATATACTTTATAAAGTGAGGTGTACCTTAGGGCTAGGTCATAACTATGTTTTCAATTGTCTTCTTTGCTTGCTTTATTATTGTGGGTTGCTTGGGAGTTCTATAGATCCTAACCCGGATCTGGGGATACCTTTCTTAGAAAGTAGCAACAAGGCTGTGAGGGAACTGTGCGGGGTATACCGACATGGTTGAAACAGTCTGCTACGTTGATGTGGCACTTTGGTGTGTACCGGTAACCCTTGAGTCCAGTCAAGGAGAGTACGGGGCCTCCGCGTGGTGTTGTGAAGCATCAACAGACCTTAGGAACCTTAATTGAACTATGTTGGCCTCTTTAGGGTAGTGAGATAACTGACTTTGGTGCAGTCCGAGGTTGGTTGATACTCGATACTACACTCAATTGAGGGTTGCTTTCCTGGAATATTTCGGTCGCCAGTTCAGTGGCTAAATCGAAACGATGAACAATGAAAGCAATCCCGTGATATTGGAAACCTTAGAACCCGGTTACTTTGATTAGGACAGGTTGAACCCACCAACTTCAAGAGGGTACTACCCAGACCCCATGCTGGCCTTAAACCTTAAGGGCTTGTCTTGTGTGCCTTGTGTGTCTTACATGTTTGTCTTTGTAAATATCTGTGGTGTGTTTAATCATAGCATCATGACATCATCCAGCATCATATGCACTGACTAACCATTTCAGGGGTTCGAATTTTCATCTTTGTTCTTGTTTTGTAGGACATGGAAACTGTTCGTAGAAAGACAATTCAAATCAGTCTTGTAAGGATCCCTCCTCAGCTTAAGGAGCTTATATCCAGGATTCCCGAGAACTCTTCATTCAGTGAAAGACATGGAAGCCTCATCAGCTTGGTCAACACCAACATTGAGGAAGATATGATAAAGGTCCTGTTCCAGTTCTTTGATCCTCTGCATCACTGTTTCACCTTCTTGGACTATCAGTTGGTACCTACATTGGAGGAGTTCTCCCGGCTCCTGAAGATCCCTATCCTTGATCAGCTACCCTTCAACGGTACAGAAAAGGAACCTAAGCTTGAAGAGATTGCTAAAGCCTTGCACCTATAGTCATCTGACCTCAAGGGACATTGGGAAGTTAGAAGTGGTATCAAAGGGTTCTTAGCCAGGTTTCTGTTTGAAAAGGCCCTTGAATGTTGGAACTCCCTTGACTTGCAAGCTTTTGAAGAGATTGTGGCCCTCCTTGTCTATGGTTTGGTGTTGTTTCCTAACCCAGATCAACTTATTGATATCAGTGCTGTTCAGATCTTTATGTCCAGGAAT
This sequence comes from Vicia faba, assembly GCA_948472305.1. Taxonomy (NCBI): domain Eukaryota; kingdom Viridiplantae; phylum Streptophyta; class Magnoliopsida; order Fabales; family Fabaceae; genus Vicia; species Vicia faba. Next base: position 1,056,456,983 of record OX451736.1, on the reverse strand, counting down.
CCTATACCTACGTTGCTGGGGGACATCCTTCGCTCATGTTACACTCGAACCATGAGAAAAAGAGGTGTCCTTATGTGTTGCACTCCTCTCCTAGGAAGGTGGTTTATTTCGCACCTTCCACAATCAGTCTTGAAGAATGAGCGGGGTTTGAGATGGTCACAATGGTTGATGACTCTTACACATGCAGATATACATTGGTGTCCTAGGTCCAGAGAAGATGTCACTATCATCGATCGTTGCAGGGAGTACCCTAACGTTCCTTTACTTGGAATCAGAGGAGGTATTACTTATAGCCCATGCCTGGCTTGGAGACAATTTGGTTATGCTCGGAGGGATGGCCCTCATGACATGTTAATTCCTGACATAGTTTTTGACTTCGACAACGATACTCAAGGACTTCGCCAGAGATTTATCAGAGCTTGGAGGATGCCCAGTAGGATAGACAGCAAGACACTGGGGCACAGGAATTCCATCCCGTTGGAACCTTATCTCAAGTGGGTATGCGCCCTCTCTCAGAAGTTAGTGATGCCTTATCCTCACATGCTCCCAGTAATCAAAGAACCAATATTGGAAGGAGAAGTGTCCTACACTATTCAGCACCCAGATATGCCCACATCCTGGGAAGAGATGCAGAAGAGCTGGATCCAGCTTAAGGAGGAAAGGAATTCTCTTGAGACTAGCCTGCATGCCAGTGAAAAGAAGGTCTTGGAGCTCACCCGCCTGTTGCATGAGGAGAGGAATCTCAACACCTACATAGCTCCGAAAAGGATGCGCAGTGTATTTTGGGATTGACTTGATTTTTTTGTACTTTTGCCCATGAGGCCTTGATGTATTAAACAATGATTTCCTTAATGATAACGTGTGTTCCTTTTTGTCTATAACAAATTTGAACTTTCGAACCCTTGAATGCATTGCATACGCATTTCATACATCATGTGCATAGCAGGTTTTTCCCCTTTTCAGGTTGCTTACAGTTCTTCGCTGTTTATTTCAGCATCATGAATACTGACTCCGCATCAACTGAGACATCGATCAAGGCTCTTCAGGCGCAGAATGCGCAGTTTCAAGAATTAATCAAGGGTCTGGCTAAAGGCCAAGAAGAACTGAAGGCTATGCTCCTGAAGAAGGAGAAGAAGAAGAAGAGAAGAAATGTTCCGTTCAACTCGGGCCGAAGGTTTAACAATACTCTGCAACAAGAAGAGGCTGGTTCTTCTGTTGACAAGAATTCTCCTCAGGCAGAAGCAAGGGTTCCTAGTCCGGTAGTCTCCGACAACGAGACAGATTTTGATGAAGAGCAGTACCCTCCTGCTGATGACAGATATAAGCAACTGGAGGATAGATTGAAGGCTATGGAGGTTCAACAGGCACCTGGGCTGGATTTCGGAGATCTGGGTTTGTCAACTGGTGTGATCATCCCCCATAAGTTCAAAGCACCCTCCTTCTCTAAGTATGACGGGGCGTCTTATCCCAAGCTGCATCTAAGGTCCTATGTTCGGAAAATTCAGCCGTACTCTGCGGATAAGAATTTATGGATCCACTTCTTCCAGGAGAGTCTTTCAGGGACTCATCTCGAATGGTTCTATCAGCTGGATGGGACCAAGGTTCGTAACTGGGAGGAGTTGGCTACTGCTTTCTACAAGCAGTATCAATATAATGCCGACCTTGCCCCCACACGCACCCAACTTCAGGGTATGTCGTTAGGTGCAAGCGAAGGTTTTAAGGAGTACGCTCAGAAGTGGAGAGACCTGGCTGGCAGGGTGCAGCCACCGTTGACTGATCGGGAGTTGGTGGACATGTTCTTGGGGACCCTATCTGGGCCATTTTTCAACCACCTGATTGGGAATTCTTCTGCTGGGTTCACTGATTTAATCTTGACTGGAGAGAGAATTGAAGCTGGGTTGAAGTCTGGAAAAATTCCGAAGGGTGCATCATCTAGTTCTAAGAAGAAACCCTTCAAGAAGGAGTCTAGTGCCGTATATGGGTCCAGGAAATCAGAGAGACATGAGCACCGCCAATCTGTCAGTGCGGTAATGATTGCTAAGCCTGCTGCCGCTCCCCGGCCAACTAATCCTCAGAAGTTTGAAAGACCCCGAAGAGAATTCACCCGCTTAAGCATGACTTTGTCGCAGATCCTGCCACAGTTGCTATCCACCAATCTAGTGACTGTCAGGGAGGCGCCGAAGTTTCCAAATACTGCATCCCCCAAGTACAACCCGAATGCTCGTTGTGCCTACCATTCAGATAGCCCGGGGCACTCTACTGATGACTGTTGGGCGTTAAAAAATAAGGTGCAAGACCTTATCGACGCAAAGGAGATACAGTTCGAAGCGCCTGCGAAGCCGAATGTAGTTACTGCCCCTATGCCTCAACATGGGGTAAATGCTGTTGATGAAGACGTTTATGCTGTTTCTGTGGATGATCTAGCCACTCCTCTAAAGATTGTCAAGAAGAACCTACTACAGGCCGGTTTATTTCCGGGTTGTAGTGAGGGTTGCCTGTTCTGCGCTGTGTCCCCATCTGGTTGTCCCTTGCTAAAGTTAGGCATCCAAAGCTTAATGGATAGCAAGGACATTCTATTCAAGAAGTCTGTTGTTCGGTTGGTTCCAGTGGAAGAAGTTTCTGTGGTGACTATCTTCAATAATCCGATCCCGGCTCTCCCGAAGAAGCCCGTCCAAATCATGACCGTTGCACCTGTTATTATCACTGTTCCAGGGCCCCTGCCCTATGTATCTGATAAAGCTGTCCCTTGGCACTATGGGGCAGACGTATATGTAAATGGGATTAAACAAGAGCTCAACGCTGGCGCCAGCATTTGTGACATCACTGGCCCAGCCAAGGTTACCCGCAGTGGCAGGCTCTTCTCGCCTGACATTGCACCGCCTGCTGCCCGAAGACCACTTCTCATAACCCCTGCAAGTGTACCTGTTCCTGCTGCTGATCCAATTGTTTCTCCTGCTGCCGAGTCATCCAATGCTCGGGGCAAAGGAGTTGAAGTTGAGCCTGCCCAGATGGAGGCACCTGTACCTGTAACTGCTGAGGCCTCCCAACAAGAGATGGAGGAGATTCTAAAGATTATAAAGAAGAGCGATTTTAATGTTGTAGAACAGCTGGGGCACACGCCCTCCAAGATCTCCATGCTCTCTTTATTGCTGTGCTCCGAGGCCCATGCTAAGGCCCTAATCTCATTCCTTAAGATGGCCCATGTGCCACATGAAACCTCTGCAGTCCAGTTTACTGATTGCGTAGCAAATCTGACGGCAGACAATGGCTTGGGTTTCTCAGACGCTGATTTGACCGCAAAGGGAAGAGACCATAATGATGCTCTGCATGTCTCTATTGAATGCAGGGGCACTACCTTGGCACACGTGCTGGTGGACACTGGTTCATCTTTGAATGTGCTACCCAAGAAGGCTTTGGACCTTCTAGATTGTGAAGGCCTGGAATTAAAACCCAGCAACATCATCGTCAGGGCCTTTGATGGTTCAAAGAGGATGGTTCATGGAGAGGTTGACATTCCGATTCGTGTGGGCTCTCAGGTGTTCGACTCCACTTTTTATGTGATGGATATCCGTCCATCTTACTCTTGTCTATTGGGTCGACCTTGGATACATAAGGCTGGGGCAGTGACCTCTACCTTGCATCAGAAGCTGAAGTACCCCGTCAGAGGGAAGATCGTCACCGTGCAGGGAGAGGAAGAATATATGGTGAGTCACCTAAACTCTTTCAGATACATTGAGATGGATGGGGAGTTTATTGAAACCCCCTTTCAGCATTTCGAGGAGGTGCTCCCAATTACAGCCGCGTCAGAAACAGTAGAAGAAAGTATTCCTTTGAAGATGGCTTCTCTAAGGGACGCCCGGGCTGTGGTTCAGAAGGGTGAATGTGCCGACTGGGGCAGGCTCCCAGACTTCACGCAGAAGATTGATAAACTTGGGCTGGGTTTTACCATAGAAGGTCAGAAAGCCATGAGGAAAGCGAAGATCGGAAGACCCCCGGTATTTATTAAAAGTTCAGGAGTGAATGCTGTTGGGGAAGACCATGAAGTGGACGAAGCTGAATTCAACAACTGGATCTATCCGACGACCGAAGGCGGATTGAACAACTGGATTGCTAAGGATCATACTCCTGTTACCTTTGTGACGCAGTAATAAATTTCTTTGTTTCGTTATTTTGTAAAAAACAATAAATAAACTCTATGGCCCGGTGTCTTACCCGAGGCACCGTGGTATCATTTGTGAGGGCATATAAACTGTCATTTCATATATCATGAATGAAAATCTTGGACGTATTTTCGCAATACAAATATCGTGCTCCTTTTCTGTCTTTATTTCCTTTACATATATTTCAAAACAGCTGTATTTACACACACACTCACTCATACAGGTTTCAATCCACTCTGGATCTCACTGATAACAACTCTGCTACTGCCAATTATGACTTCGAAAATCCGATCAACTTAGCCGAAGACGAAGGTGAAGATGATTGCGAAGTGCCTGGCGAGCTTGCAAGACTGTTGCTTCAGGAAGAGAGGGCAATTCAACCCCATGAAGAGCCAGTGGAAACCATAAACTTGGGTACTGAGGCAGACAGGAAAGAGGTAAAGATTGGTGCCAACCTAGAGCTCAGCGTGAAGCAACGGTTAACCAAGATGTTACATGACTATGTGGAGATCTTTGCCTGGTCCTACGAAGACATGCCCGGGTTGGATACCGACATTGTGGTCCATCATTTGCCAACTAAGGAAGACTGTCCTCCAGTTAAGCAAAAGGTCCACCGGATGCGTCCAGAGATGTCTGAGAAGATTAAAGCCGAGGTCATGAAACAGTTTGATGTCGGGTTCCTTGCAGTGACCTCCTACCCTCAGTGGGTTGCTAATGCGGTGCCGGTACCTAAGAAGGACGGTAAGGTCAGAATGTGTGTCGACTACAGGGATCTGAAGAGGGCCAGCCCCAAAGATGACTTCCCTTTACCTCACATTGATGTCCTTGTTGATAATACAGCTCAGCACAAAGTGTTCTCTTTCATGGATGGCTTTTCAGGTTACAATCAGATTAAGATGGCACCTGAAGACATGGAAAAGACTACATTTGTCACTCAGTGGGGTACCTTCTGTTACAAGGTCATGCCGTTCGGGTTGAAGAACGCTGGGGCAACCTACCAACGTGCCATGGTTGCCTTATTTCATGATATGATCCATCATGAGATAGAAGTGTATGTTGACGACATGATCGCAAGGTCCCAGACTGAGGAAGAGCATCTAGATCATCTGCAGAAATTGTTTGACCGGTTGAAACTGTACAAGCTGAGATTGAACCCGAACAAATGCACCTTCGGAGTAAGATCTGGAAAATTACTAGGCTTCGTGGTCAGTGATAAAGGTATTCAAGTGGATCCTGCTAAGGTCAAAGCTATTCAAGAGATGCCAGTTCCTAAGACAGAGAAGGAGGTCAGAGGCTTTTTAGGACGCCTGAATTACATTGCTCGCTTCATCTCACATCTGACTGCTACCTGTGAGCCAATCTTCAAGCTGCTGAAGAAAGATCAGGTAGTACGTTGGAACGATGAATGTCAGGCTGCCTTCGACAGAATCAAAGAGTATCTCCAAGAACCACCTATTCTTATGCCACCGGTTGAAGGGAGACCTCTGATACTATACCTGACAGTGCTTGACAGCTCAATGGGGTGTGTGCTGGGGCAGCATGACGAGTCTGGCCGAAAAGAGCATGCCATTTATTACCTTAGCAAAAAGTTTACCGACTGTGAGACCCGATACTCACTGCTTGAGAAAACTTGTTGCGCTTTGGTATGGGCTGCTCGCCGGCTGAGACAGTATATGCTGACTCACACTACCTTGTTGATCTCAAAAATGGATCCTATAAAGTACATATTCGAAAAGCCTGCTCTGTCTGGGAGAATTGCAAGATGGCAAATGATCTTGACGGAATACGACATTCAGTACACGACCCAGAAAGCCATCAAGGGGAGTGTATTGGCAGACCACTTAGCACATCAAGCTGTAGATGACTATCAGTCAATTAACTTCGAGTTCCCAGATGAAAGCATCATGATAGTAACAGATTGTGAAGTACCTGGACCGGATGAAGGACCTGAACCAGGATCCCGATGGTCTATACACTTTGACGGAGCCTCCAATGCTTTGGGTAACGGTATCGGCGCCATAATCATATCTCCTCAAGGTACTCATACTCCACTCACTGCCCGACTGTGTTTCAACTGTACCAACAACATGGCGGAGTATGAGGCGTGTATCATGGGTCTTCAAGCTGCGATCGATTTAAGGATCAAATTTCTAAGTGTCTTCGGAGATTCCGCTCTTGTGATCAATCAGATCAAAGGAGAGTGGGATACGAAACATCCAAACCTGATCCCTTACAAAGAATGTGTGTTGACCCTGATTCCCCACTTCACAGAGATAACCTTTGAGCATTTTCCAAGAGAAGAGAATCAGCTAGCGGACGCGTTAGCTACAATGTCTTCAATGTTCAAGGTCAAATGGGATAATGAAGCTCCCCGGATCATCATCTGGAAACTGGACGAACCGGCATACTGTTGTGACCTCGAAACTGAATTGGTGACTGAGAAGCCTTGGTACCACGAAGTGAAGAGATATCTGGAAGCTCAGGAATACCCTGAAGGTGCCTCTGTCAATGATAAGAAATTCCTGAGGAGGTTCGCAGCCAAATTCTTCCTAAGCAACGGCATATTGTACAAGCGAAACCATGATTCAACCTTACTGCGCTGTGTGGATAAAACTGAAGCAGAAAGAATCAGGGAAGAGCTACATGAAGGGACCTTTGGTACACATTCCAGTGGACACACTATGGCTAAGAAGATCCTACGGGCAGGATATTACTGGTCCGCAATGGAAGCTGACTGCTACCAACATTCTAGGACATGCCACAAGTGCCAGATTTATGCAGACAAGGTGCATGTTCCTCCGGTTCCCCTGAATGTTCTGACTGCGCCTTGGCCGTTTGCAATGTGGGGCATAGACATGATCGGCGAGATTAAACCTACGGCATCCAATGGACATCGCTTCATCCTAGTGGCGATTGATTACTTTACAAAGTGGGTTGAGGCAGCATCCTATGCTACGGTAACCAAGACTGTTGTGGCACGGTTCATTCGGCACAACCTGATCTGTCGGTACGGCGTCCCTGAGCGGATTATTACAGACAACGGTACCAATCTAAACAATAAGATGATCGCTGAGCTCTGCGAACAGTTCAAGATACAGCACCACAATTCTTCTCCCTACAGACCGAAGATGAATGGGGCTGTAGAAGCAGCAAATAAGAACATCAAGAAAATCGTGCAGAAGATGACAGTGACTTATAAAGATTGGCACGAGATGTTACCATTCGCTCTACATGGGTACCGTACCTCAGCTAGGACGTCAACCGGGGCAACTCCTTTCTCTCTGGTTTATGGTATGGAGGCAGTCTTGCCGATTGAAGTGCAAATACCCTCTCTCCTGATAATGAAGGATGCAAATCTGAACGAAGATGATTGGATCCAGACACGACTTGATCAGCTCAACCTCATTGATGAAAAGAGACTTGCTGCTATCTGTCATGGTCAGACGTACCAAAAACGAATGATCAGGGCATTTAACAAAAAGGTCAGACCACAGGAATATCAAGTTGGGGATCTGGTAATCAAGAGAATCATCCTTCCTCAGAGCGATCCAAGGGGCAAATGGACCCCTACGTACGAAGGGCCATTTGTGGTTAAGCATGTGTTCACAGGAGGAGCCATGATATTAACCAATATGGATGGTGACGACCTTCCTCACCCCGCCAATGCAGACATAGTAAAAAGATACTACGCATGAAAAAGGACCCGCTAGGCTGACATACCTAGGCAAAAATTAGGGCTTCCCGTCGAACCAAAAGGGTTCGGGCAAAATGAAGGGATGAAATAAAAAAAAATCTGTACACCCGGCAAGTCGAAAACCTGAAAAGGCGGCTTGGGCAAAAATGGGTATCCCGGTGGACTGAAAACCCGAAAGGGCGGTCCAGGCAAAAATTAGGGATAAAAGCGTAATACTATGTCTCATTGATCACTTTGCATCCAGAATCCGGTATCTACATCAAGTTCAGACGGCATCGATCAGTCAGCTTCATCTTCAACCAAGGTCATCAAGTGATGAGACGCTCGGAGTTATAAAGACAATATCAGAGTTGAAACCCAGTGGGATCATTCACTTCACACAGCTGTTTCATTTTCTTTTGTACAAAATTTGTATAAACTCTCTTGATTCGGCGGCGTTCTCTTACTAGGACGTCAGCCTCTTGTACACAAAACGCCTATTTACAGGCCATTCAAAAATCAATACAAATATATTTGCAGTTAAACGTGCCAAGTGTTTTTCTTTTTCTGTTTTGTTTTTGCGAAGAACGTCCAAGGTTCAATTTGTGATATATGCATTGACAATAATTTGCTAACTCATAAATATTTGCATACGAAACAAAGGAATTAATTGCAGGTGACACTAGAAACAGGGGCAATAAAAGAGTTGTCTGAGCAGTCTAATTGTCTATCCTCCAAGGTACCAAGGTAGGTTCAGCTAAAGAACATGATCAGTACATCTTAATTCCCCAGAGAGCCAGTACATTCTTCTCCAAGCAAAATTATCAAATCTCAAGGAAGTTGATTATCCTCCCGTAGATCTCAATACTTCCCCAACAGCAATACATATATTCTTAACAAGCATCCCCGGCAGTCTTGGTCTAAAGATTGTTCCCCGACGGTATATCAACATTCAAAGGAATCCCTTCCTCTACATAGTTCAAAACTCCCCAGAAGAGTCCAATCCAGTTTCCCCAGGAAAATTGGAATTCATATCCCCAAGCAGTAAGCTTATCCCCAGTAGATTCTGGAAGCTTATCCCCTCACAGAGCACGAACGCGTCGTCCGGCTTGATTTAAAGAGTTATTTACTTAATAGGATATAACTGGGTCATCCTCAGCCAAAAGCCACGGAAAGGTCGTCGTCAACGTAGTTCTTTCCTATCCCCAGCGAAGTCTATTAACACTTCCAGCACAACAAGGATATCCTCAGCAAGTTACTATCAACACTCAACAAAGCATCCCTCTTCCCACAGAGTATCAATCCCCAGCATGATCGCTAGAGTATTTTTTCTCCCCGCAGAATCCTCCATTTGCCAAGTTTATTCCGCAACGGAGTCATCTTCTCCTATCGGTATTCTTGCAGTTATCATCCCCAGCGGAAGCAAAATCTATTCCTCAACATCAGCCCAGGATACGACTTCCCGGCACCCGTCAAGGATTCACTCTCCTAGACAAAAACATACATAAAACATCACATACATCATTATAACATGCATAGACACATCATATCATACAAGTCTCGTTTATATTGATTACATCATTACTTGATCCATATCATGCATTGCATATGACTGACCTTTACCTTTCAGGAAAGATCCAGTTAAATTCTTAGCTATATTCCAAGACCTTCTCTGGTTCAGTCAGATCGACCCTAAGATCTCCCTGATTCTTATCCAGTTGAAGAGATTTCAAGACTTTGTCCGGTTCAGTTAAATCGACCCTTAAGATTTTCCTGATGCTTATCCAGTCAAAGGCCTTCTCTGGTTCAGTCAGATCGACCCTAAGATCTCCCTGATGCTTATCCAGTTGAAGATATTTCAAGACCTAGACCGGTTCAGTTAAATCGACCCTAAGATTTTCCTGATGCTTATCCAGTCAAAGGCCTTCTCTGGTTCAGTCAGATCGACCCCAAGATCTCCCTGATGCTTATCCAGTTGAAGATATTTCAAGACCTTGTCCGGTTTAGTTAAATCGACCCTAAGATTTTCCTGATGCTTATCCAGTCAAAGACCTTCTCTGGTTCAGTCAGATCGACCCTAAGATCTCCCTGATGCTTATCCAGTTGAAGATATTTCAAGACCTAGACCGGTTCAGTTAAATCGACCCTAAGATTTTCCTGATGCTTATCCAGTCAAAGGCCTTCTCTGGTTCAGTCAGATCGACCCTAAGATCTCCCTGATGCTTATCCAGTTGAAGATATTTCAAGACCTAGACCGGTTCAGTTAAATCGACCCCAAGATTTTCCTGATGCTTATCCAGTCAAAGGCCTTCTCTGGTTCAGTCAGATCGACCCTAAGATCTCCCTGATGCTTATTCAAGACCTAGATCGGTTCAGTTAAATCGACCCCAAGATTTTCCTGATGCTTATCCAGTCAAAGGCCTTCTCTGGTTCAGTCAGATCGACCCTAAGATCTCCCTGATGCTTATCCAGTTGAAGATATTTCAAGACCTAGACCGGTTCAGTTAAATCGACCCCAAGATTTTCCTGATGCTTATCCAGTCAAAGGCCTTCTCTGGTTCAGTCAGATCGACCCTAAGATCTCCCTGATGCTTATCCAGTTGAAGATATTTCAAGACCTAGACCGGTTCAGTTAAATCGACCCTAAGATTTTCCTGATGCTTATCCAGTCGAAGGCCTTCTCTGGTTCAGTCAGATCGACCCTAAGATCTCCCTGATGCTTATCCAGTTGAAGATATTGCAAGACCTTGTCCGGTTCAGTTAAATCGATCCCAAGATTTTCCTGATGCTTATCCAGTCAAAGGCCTTCTCTGGTTCAGTCAGATCGACCCTAAGATCTCCCTGATTCTCATCCCAGCAGAAGACACCCAAGCTTTTCTCAACGAGCGTTGTTGAAGTTAAAATCACCCAAGGTTCTCTTACCATTCATGCTAAGACAGTAATCATCTCTGGTTCATTCATCGCCGTTTGAAGCTCCAGACTCAGCTCCTGTAACCAGTCAGGACATATCTATACCAAGCATCTGAAAACCATCTCCTGCAACGTGTCAGGTACTCATTTCTATTTTGCAGGTATACAGGTTCTCGCTAAGGAATCTCTTACGCGATCAACATCCAGATGGCATCTATAAGCCCATCATCCTATTTATCGACCTCAAAATGGCATCTATAAGCCCATTCCACCATCACTGCTACTATGTGAACGCAAATTTCTGGGCACTCTAGTGTTCAATCATCTTCTACCCTCGGATTACGAAAGGCGAGTCAGCCAATCTGCATCCTCAGGTCTAAGAAGATTGAACAGGGGCAACTGTTGTACCCCAAAATTTGCCCTCCCATATTCTTCAAGAAATTGCCAAGCCAAGTCACAAAATTCCCCAAGGGTTGCACAATGCAAAGGGTTCCTATACAGTCAAGATTAGGGTTTGTGTTCTGATCAAGAAAATGAAGTTTTCAAAGGCCCAATCAAGTCTCACATGCTTACAAATATGGTCAAGTATCCTTATATCAAGTTTCAAGGCATTCAGCTCAAGATTGCACAGTCAAAACCCTAAATTGCACTACAGTCAACTGTAGGGGCAAAATGGTCATTTGACAGTCAAAAGTTCAAATTTTTGGTCAACATATCATTTTGAAGCCACAAACATCATTTGATCAATGATTGATCATGATTCTCAAAATTTGGCTCAGAAATCATCAAAGATGCAAAAGTTTCCTTATTTGGACAGCTGAAAAAGTCAACTGAAATTGACCAGGGCATAACTTTCACATGGATTATCAGAAAAATCCCATCCAAAGCTCATTTTGAAGAGAAAGACATTTCCTACAACTCATCTTCATACTTCAAGTCCAAGAAATGCTCTCACAAAAAGTTATCAATTTCAACATTATAGGTCATTTTCAAAAGTCAACAAAAAGGGACTTTAAGTCAAAGGCCATAACTTGAGATTGGTAAATCAAAATGCCATGGGACCAAAGGCATTGGTTATAGGACTCAAAGACCTTTCCAAAATGTCCAAGAACATGAGAAAAGATTAAAAATTGAGCAAGTTATGCCTTGTGGAAGTTGGGAAAGTTTTGGATATTTTGAAAAGTCAACTTTGATCCAAATGACCTAAAATTGCTAATGGGCCCATTTTTCTTCCATGATTCATCATTCTAAGCATATGCACGACCACTTGGCCCAAAGGGAAGTATTTTCTCATTTTTTATTTATTTATTTGAATTATTATTTATATTAATTCATTTAAATCAAATTAAATATAGGAAAAATACTAACCTAAGTTTTCAAATCTTTTTGTACACATTTCAGCCTCAAGATTTCGTGCCTAAGTCAATAAGGAAAGATTGGGAGTGATTTGATCTTAATTGATACAAAAACATGTGAAAAATATTTGGAAAATAAAGCTAGAAAATCAAATCTCCAAAACAATAAAAGCAATGGATTTGATTGAGTTTTTTTGACCTAATGCTTTCACTACGAAGGCTTGATCCTAAACCTAATCGTGCTACACAAAAAACTGCGCAAGAAAGCCATTGACAAACTTTGGAAAATTCTCTAAAAACTCAATTCTGAAAACAGCTTTTTAGGTGGATTCAAAGCACAAGAACCATTCCAATAGCTTCCTGAAGGCCTACTGAACGAATTCCAATCAGAATCATCCATCACCACGCCAAGAATTGGTATATCGAGCATGAACTGCATCAAGAAAATTCCACAATCGTGCATCATGATTTAAGCATTATTTGTGAAATTTATTTATGGATTCATGTTCATTATGACATTCTGATGCTAACTGTACCATTTGATTGTGTTTTTGTGCTCTCAACGCGATTTCACCATGTTTGATATTTAGGGTTTGCAGAATGTTAAAATAGGGCTTTTGCAATAAGGAAAAATTAGGACTCAAGACCATGACCATTAGCATCAGTGCATCTGGACGAACAGGAATCACCTATCGCGCCCAATTTATGGACACCATAGCGCTAGTCGCTATTTTCTTAAAACTGACCTTAAGCAACGCATAGAAAACCGTTGCCTCATGTTTTTGTTTTCAGGAACACGTGAAGAAGACGAGGTCGTGGCATACGCTGATTGGCGTGTTCAAAAATTCGCGCGCGTTTGCCAGCATTAATCCACTTTCTTTTTATATTATTTGTTTGTTGATTATATAACAAATTCATTGTGTGGCTCAGCTGGCAAGCGTTGATTGTAATAACGTCCGAGACCTGGGTTCGAGCCCCAGGTCTGTATAATTTGTCATATTATTTTGCAATAACCATTCCTATGCAGCGCTAACGTTCAAGGTACACCATGCGCCTCAAAATCAGGCCTTGCCACGTTCATCTCAAGAGCAATCCAAAGGTGCAGATTGGAGAACACGGTGAACCCAAGTCAGCGCAGGTGTACGTTCCCAGGAAAAGTCAACAAGGCCAGCTCCTTAATGGGCCTGGATTTCTAAAAGCATACCTCCATTTGGGGACTACCCCCCTGGTTTGAAATTCTTTTTATTTTTTCTTCATATTTTATTTTTTCAATTGTTGTTTTATTTGCTTTATTGTTTTAATTTAATTAATTATTTTTTTTTACAAAATATAAAACACATAAAAAACTCAGAAAAAGATAAAAAATATAATGATTATTTATTTTGATATTTTCTTGTAAATAAATTAGCATGTAATTAATTAGTTTTAAATTAGGTTACAATTTTAATTCTTTTCATAATAAAATCTAAAAAATGTAGAATTAGGTTTAGTTAATTTTTATTCTTTTTTAATATTTCTTTTTCACAATAATAATATTTATTTTATTTTTTATAATTAAATTTGCATGAAAATAATTTAGGGTTAATTTAGGTTAAAAACTTCCATATTTTTCTTAATAACTTAAAAAATAATTAGAACTAGGTTTAACATTTTATTTTAGTTTTAATTAATTCTTTTTCTATTAAATCTTAAAAAACATAAAAATACCAAAAAACATTTTCTTTTAAATTTTAATTTTAATTCCTTATTAATTTTAATTTTTGCGAAAGGGTCCAACGCCCATATTTTTAATTGTTTAATTTCGCATACTTATTTCTTTTTCCGTTTAAATAATTATGTACTTCTCCCGAAGCCTTGTAAAGTTTTAATTACTTCTCGCACTTTATTTACTTTGCTTTATTTATTTTTCTGTCAAATCGGGTCCGGTTTAATTTTGGCGATGTGGACCCGCGCCATTTGTAATAGCTTTAGATTTATTTTCCTCGCAACTTTTAACTGTTAAACAAAGCATGCAAGAATGAATGGACAAAAATAAAATCAAGCGTAGAACACCAATGACATGACAAGACAAATACAAATGAAAACGACACACGAATCGCACACACCACCCCTAGGGTACGCCTCACTGTTGCCTTGCCCCGAAAGGTGATCGTCGAGTAGAGGATGTCTTAGTAAGTCCTCATGATCCGGGAACCTGGCATGAGGGTAGCTTCTAAGGTGTCTTCCCATTGCTCTGGTGATCACCATGTCCCGAACATCGAATTGACCCGAACACCTCCAACGGTGGTGCTACCTACCTCTCAATGGTGGGATGGCACTATTTTAAAGGACATTTACACAGACGAATTCCTTAGGGTAGGTAGATGACTCTAGATACTTGCTCTAAATTTCAAAACAAATCAAAAATACTTTTCACACCGACACCTTTTCAAAAAGCTTTCGAAAGCAATTTTTCAAACACTCTTGAGGACCGATACAAGAGTCGAACTGGAATTTTCAAAGAAACTTTTTAAAACCCACAGTTGAAAAGCAAACAAACCATTTTTGAAAACACAATGAGCAAGTATCTAAGAGCCCATGGATAACCATGGATAGAAAGGGTGCTAACACCTTCCCTTTCTATAATCTACCTCCCGAACCGAGAGCAATCTCTTTAAGGAATTTTTCTGTGCTTTTGTCCTTTCCATTTGGAGAAAATAAAAGACGGTGGCGACTCTTGCTTACCGCGACATTTCGCGAACCAGCGTTAAACAGTCAGTTCCAGATCCACCGATCACACTCGCCAATATAACTCTTCAGGTTTAAGAAGATTGAACATGGGCAGCTGTTGTATCCCAAAATTTTTCCTCTCATTTCTGAAGAATTTTCTCACAAGATTTCTACTGGGTCAAGACTGCACAAGGTTTGATCACCTCAAGATACTTCCTTAACATTGATGGCTCAAATTAAGGTTTGAATTTGCACAAGTACAATTGGACTTTTAATGC
The DNA here is from genome assembly GCA_948472305.1 of Vicia faba. Lineage (NCBI taxonomy): Eukaryota > Viridiplantae > Streptophyta > Magnoliopsida > Fabales > Fabaceae > Vicia > Vicia faba. The sequence goes on along the minus strand of OX451736.1, from coordinate 1,056,441,898 downwards.
CCCATGTAGTTTCCATGGATCATATGGGGCTCTAAAGCGTCAAATTGAAGAAGAGAAAATTATCTTTGGTTTTTAAGCTTCGATTGAGCATTTGACTTCCTTCGAGCAAGCTTGATTCATAAACTTTAATTAAGCAACTTTTTTCTTCACAGGCATGCTTCAATTCATAAGGCAATGGCCTCCTACAGGAATTCTTAGGTTTAGAAGGCAGTGGCCTCCTACTTGTTAGCTTCGATTCACAAAGCATTGGCCTCCTACATGCTTGCTTTGATTCACAAAGCAATGGCCTCCTGCATCCTGGCTTCAATTCACAAAGAAGTGTCCTCCTACATGCTTGCTTTGATTCACAAAGCAGTGGCCTCCTGCATGTTGGCTTCGATTCAAATAGCAGTGGCCTCCTACATGCTTCCTTTGATTCACAAAGCAGTGGCCTTCTGCATGCTTGCTTTGATGCACAAGGAAATGGCTTCCCTCATGCAAGCATGCACAAGGCAATGGCTTCCCTCATGCTATCATGCACAAGGCAATGACTCACCTCATGCTTCAATTCCACCTTTAAATCCTTCAACACACATAGTTTCTACATTATGACACATAACTGGCGCAATTGAAGAATAGGCAAAAGGCCCATTCGAAGAACATGAAGTTGGTGGATTCGAAAGACATAGATTTGGTGGCCCATCTAAAGAACATGAATTTGTGGGATTCGAAGAACACGTGGTCCATCCAAAGAACATGAATTTATTGAATTCGAAGGATACATATTTGGTCCATTCGAAGAATACAATTGATGTTTTGTCTCTTGATGAGTCTGGTCGAAGGCTGTTGGACAAAGTCCTATGTGCTGCCAAGTCCAAGTCTGCTGCACTTCTATGAAACAGTCCTGCACCAAGCTGCCACAACACTCCAAAATTGCTGCAAAACAGTCCTGCTATGATGCTCCCATATTTGCACCTAATTGGCATACAAAGAGCTTCACCTTGAAGGCTATGAGGATAACATACCCAATTTGTTCAAATATCTATTGTTTCCCCCTCAAATCTCAACCAAACTCTTCTATGAATAAGATGTTCCACAACACATCTAAGGGTGGCTTTTTAGTACCTGGAGATACTTTGGTTGCATGGAAAAAATCTTTAAACACTCTCAAACTCTCAAGCTCTCAAAAATCTCAAACCCCTTCATGCATTAACTAGTCTTTCGATTCACCCCTCCTAGCTTCCATATACCAACCTTGGAACACTCCTAAAGCCTTCAAAAAACCCACTCAAAGAAGTTAATGAACCCTTCGATTCACTCCTAATCAACCTTCGATTCAGTGACTTCCAAGGCAAAGAAGCAACTGAAATAGCTTCAGGGAGGTCGAAGCAGGCTTAACCCATTATCAAAATGTTCCTGAAGGTTCTGTTGAAATCCTTTAAGCTTCACTTCAAGAGGTAAGTTTTCTTAAACTTAGAACTCTTCATTCAAATATCATTTGTTCATACAATAAAAGAAAAATGTAGATATCATAGGAAGTTGACCATGCTTTTTTAGTTTTGATTTTCTTTGCTTGTGTTTTGAGATTTTCAACTCTGACTAGTTAGATTTTGATGAATAAAATTCATTGCTAACCTTTGGTCAATAGCTTTTTTTTAAAGTCATATGGTTAGATTCGTTTTGAAGATCTTAGGCAGGTTTTTGTATCTTTCGATTGGCTGAGGATTGAAGCCTTTCGAATCTCAACATTGGAGTCTTGCATCCCTGCGCTCGAAGTAATAAGATAAAGCCATGTTTAAACATCCAAAATTGAGTTCATTTTATATCTAGTGCAAGTTGTAAAACCAACAGATGAAATAGACCACCCTAGTGGTACAAACAATGTGTGTTGAAAGCCTTGCCATGTAGAAGGTCCTGGGTTCAAGTCCCAGCGAGACCTTTTGTATCTATTATGTTATTTTTTTACTAACAAACAAACAGACCCTGGGCCCAAACATAAAACTGTTTTTCTACACAAAAAACTGTTTTAAATACAAAAACTATTTTCCACACAAAAACTGTTTAAACACAAAAAATTGTTTTCTACACAAAAACACCAAAAATATATTTTAGTTAATTAGTTTATGTTATTTAACTTCTTATATTGAAAAAAAGACCAAAAAACATTTTCCTATTTATTTTATTTTCTTTAACTTAATTTGCCTTAACAAAATCAAAACAAATTTCATTTTCTTTTCATTTCAGTTCTTGTATATTTATTAAAATTCAACATGGTTGTAATAGATAATTAGGATTTAATTTCTTGCAAATCCCCATTTGTACATTTGTATCCCCCTTCCCCAAAATATGTAATAGGGTAGGACATTTACTTTCCGCAATTTACCGCTTTCATGTAAATGCTAGTAGTTAGGATGTGTATGGCAAGATAAAATCAACTGTTAGAAAACCCTAATTTCAAAGACAAAAATGCATGCAAACAAACACATTATTCACACACGTGCACCTCTAGGGTAATCTCACTTGTTGCCTCAGAAAATAGTCATGTACCTCGAACATGGGCGTATTAGCAAAGACCCTCGATAAAAAGATCGTGGTCCCTCGATGTCCCTCGATGCTGCCTTCGATAAACGATCTAGTCCCTAATGAAAATTGCTAAAACGTCTCATAGGTTTCCTTCTATGACTATACAATTGACCCATGCTTGTCCCTTCACATCCAAAGATGGGGATTCTTATCAATCAATGGTAAGATAGAAACATCTAAAGGAGGAGGAAAAGAACATTAGACCTTTTGAGTAGGTAGGACACTCGTAGTTGCTTGCTCTTGAACTAAAACCATTTTACACACATACACTTTCAAAACATCTTTCAAAAACAAACATCTCTTTGAACTATTTTCAAAACCAACACTTTGTATGCATTCTTATAGAGACGAGAATCATTACAAAGTTTCCCTCAACAAAGGCATTTTGCAAAATATTATCAAACTTACACCCATCACAAAATTTTTTTTCAAACAAATCAATTTTCAAGTGATCTAGCAAGCAACTAAGAGACCGTAGATAACTACGGATGAAAAGGGTGCTAACACCTTCCATTTTCATAACCTTCCCCTCAAACTCAAGAAAATATCTCAAAGGTATTTCCTGTTCTTTTCACCCTTTCCTTATTGGATAAAATAAAAGTCGGTGGTGACTCTTGCTATCCGCAAAAATTATGATCAAACGCAAAACAACCAAGTCAGTTCTCCCACCGTATTACACAATGCTTGAGAGAAAGATCAATGATATTGAGGCTCCTAGAACTCAATTACTTCTTTTAGGACAGGTTGGGCCAACTAAAACTTCAAAAGGGTACTTACCTACAAACCCAATGCAACCTTAAACCTAAGGCCTTGTGTGTTTTACTTGTGTATGATAAAATTGTTCAAACATGACATCATGACATCATAAAATCATAACATCATAACATATCATTTTCTAACCATTTCAAGGACCAAGGGATTTATCTTTGTTCTGTTTTGTAGGCTATGGCCTCTGCTCGCAGAAAAATAATCCAGGTCAACTTTGTAAGGGTGCCTCCTCAACTTAAGGAGTTAGTCTCAAGGGTTCTCGAAAATTCTCCATTCATCAAAAGGCATGGTCGACTACTCAGTCTGGTTAGCTAAGGTTTTGATGAAGACATGATGAGTGTTCTATTAATATTCTTCAACCCTACACATCATTGTTTCACATTTCCAGATTATTAGTTGGTGCCCACAATGGAAGAGTTCTCTCAATTACTGGGAGTGCCTGTCCTTAATCAGATACCCTTCACCAGTTTTTAAGAAGCTCCGAAGCCAAAAGTTGTTGAGTGCGATCAAACATTATATCCAAATGGGAAACAAGAAGTGGACTCAAATGTTTTTTGGCTAAATTTTTAATTGAGAAGGCTCAACTACTTTGGGATGCTATGAGTTTTTAGGTTTTTGAGGATATCTTAGCTCTTATGATCTATGGGTTTCCCTAATCCAGACCAACTCATAGATGTGAACACCATCAAAAATTTTCTTGCTCGTAATCCTGTGCCTACCTTTCTCGGAGATATTTCACATTCACTTCACACTCGTACTATGAATAGGCGAGGAACTCACATGTGTTGTACTCCTATGCTTCCTATGCTATCCAGGTGGTTTATTTCGCACCTTCCCCACTCAGTAATGAAGAATGAACAAAGTTTGAGGTGGTCGCAAAGATTGATGTCACTTTCTCATATAGATATCTACTGGTGTTCTCGGTATCATGAGGATATCTCTATCATTGATTTTTGTGCGGAATTCCCTTATGTTCCACTCCTTGACATTAGTGGAGGTATTATTTACAACCCTTCTCTGGCTCTACGTCAATTTGGTTATGCTCAAAGAGATGGTCCTCATGACGCACTTATCCAGGGTATTGTGTTTTATTACGGAAACGATTCTCAAGGTTATCGTCAGATGTTTATACATGCATGAGGCATGGTAAGCAAGATTGATAGTAAGGCTTTAGGATAGAAGAACTCCATCCCTTTGGAGCTCTATCTCAAATGGGTGCGAGCTCGCGCTCAAAATCTCATGATTCCATATCCAGTTGTCCTACCACTGATCATGGAACCTATTATCGAAGGAGACATTTATCGCAACATCCTCCATCCAGACATGCCTACTAACCTTGAAGAATTGAAAAAGTCTTGGATTCAACTTAATGAAGAACGCGAAACCTTTGAGACTCAATTCTATGCAAGTGAGAAGAAAGTGTTGGAGCTCACAAAGAAACTTCACGAGGAGTAGAGTCTTAATGCATACATTAACATGAAGAGGAAGCGTCCGTGGGAGATCTGAGTCTTAGGTTTTAAGAGTTCATATTTTTGTCTCTTTGAGACATTTTTGTTTTCATTGTAAGCCTAAAAGGCATTTGTAATATGAACTTACTAATAAAATCTTTGTTTCTGTTTCCTTTTTTTTCCGCTGGCAAATCTAAATCTCCTAAGGTCCTTGAAAACATTGCATTTACATATCATGCATCATTACATAACAGGTTTTTCATACAGGTTTCTCATTTTCTTGCTGTTTATTTTAGCATGAAAAATGGCCCTCGAACAAACTGTTAAGGATCTCCAGGCTCAGCATGCACAATTTCAAGAGACTCTTCTGAATCTGGCACAAGGGCAGAAAGATCCGATGGCGCTCGTCGCCAAGAAAAAGAAGACCAAGAAGCTGGCTGCTGTCCTCAATATGGGGAGAAGGTTCAAAGGTCCTGCTCAACTAGTTCAAGTGGATGATGTCTCCTCTGATAAAGATGATAACCAGGAAGAAGACGGTAGAAGCATTAAGCATGAAGGAAGAAATAATCAGGGTTATGAGGATGTTCCTGAAGATGAAGACTACTCTGGCGAACAGTACCCTCATGTAGATGACAAGTATAAGCAGTTGGAAGACAAACTCAAGGCTATGGAAATCAAGAAGGTGCCTCGAGTGGATTTTGGTGAACTAGGTCTGGTCCCGGGGGTGGTCATCCCGTATAAGTTCAAGGTCCCCATCTTTGCTAAATATGATGGGGTATCTTTTCCTAAACTCCATTTGAGGTCGTATCTTCGCAAGATCCAACCTCATACCGTTAACCAGAAATTGTGGGTCCATTTCTTCCTAGAGAGTTTAGCTGGCACTCAACATGAATGGTTCTATCAGCTGGAGGGAACAATCATTCACACATGGGAAGACTTGGTTGTTGCTTTTTATAAGCAGTATCAACATAACGCTGATCTAGAAACGACTCGAGTGCAACGACAGAATATGTCCATGGGCTCAAATGAAGGGTTCAAGAAATACACACAAAAATAGAGGGATTTAACTGGGAGGGTGCAACCTACTTTGATTGATAGGGAAATATTATATATGTTCATGGGCACTCTGATAGGCCCGCTCTTTAGTCTGTTAATTGGAAGCTCGTCGTCTGGCTTTATGGAGATGATTTTGACTGGGGAAAGAATTGAAAGCGGTATCAAGAGTGGGAAGATCCCGATGGCTACATCTTCTAATGCTGTGAAGAAGCCATTTAGAGGTAAAAAAGAAACCAATGATGTCTATAGCTAGAGGGGGCGTAGTAAAAGTGACCATCATCAATCTGTGGGGGCAGTATTGATTTCTAATCCGGCACCTGTTCAACAACAGCAACAGGGTAATCGACGAAGTCCAGACGCTCTGTTGAGACAGTTCACCAAGATCGGCATGCCTTTATCTCAGGCATTGCAGCACTTGTTGAAGGTTGAACTTATTTCACTGTGGGATCCTCCTCAGAATCCCAACACCTCCTCTTCAAAGTATAATCCAAACGCGAGGTGCGTTTATCATTCGAACAGTCCTGTGCATGACACCAACAATTGTTGGGCCTTTAAGAGCAATATTAAAGAGATGATCGATAATCAGGAAATTGAGTTCGATCTTCCGGAGACTCCAAACATGATCATTGCACATATGCCCAAGCATGACAAAGGCATAGGTGTTATTGAAGATGTTTTGCATGTTACTTCCCTAAGTGATGCGGTTACTCCCCTCTCGACAATAAAAAAGAATTTGTTATAAGCTGGTTTATTTTCAGTATTATACCCCAAACTTTGCCCTCCCATTTTTAATTCAAGATATTCTCCTAGGGTTTCTCAAATGCTCAAAGTGGCTCAAGAATTGATCAGACAAATTCTCCTCCTAAGCATTGGGTCATCAACTAGCGTTCGGTATTTCTCAAGCAAGATTGGGTTTCTAAGGTCTCAAGTGGATTTCATGGTGATTCATATGTATTCAAGAATGCTCGTATAAAATTTCATGCCTTGCATCACAAGTTCGCTCAGTCAATTTCTCGGATGACCGAAAATCATTTGCATTGACAAAAAAAAATCAACATTTTTAAGATCAAGTTCAAATGATTGTAACTTTTTCATTATTCAATATTTTTGAGTGGTTATTTTTGCGTATGAATCTCCTTGACGTCATCTCCAACTTCTCTTTACAAGTCAAGAGCTGATTATATGCGAAAGATCATCAAAAATCCGAATACTTTAGAGGTTGCTTTGTGGGCTTTGACCTAATTTCAAGTTTTCTTTATTGCATGACTTCTAAGGATCGTAACTTCTATAATATTCAGCATTTTGAGACGATTCTTTTTGCATATTTACATAAGTAATGTCATCTATAAGTTATCTTCAAGGATCAAAGGAAACTTGTGTTTGGAAGACCATGAAATTTATTGGAACATTGTAGGTCTTTTTTACTTATAATGTACTTGATATTGATTTTTTTAGAACATTCACAATAAATTAAAGGGTCATGGTATAAGATTTTGAGCTTAAGGATTCTTTATAATCAAAGTCTCAATTGTTTGTAAGATAATTTGGATTTTTGAGGATTAATTTGAAGATTGGACTCCTTGATTAATTTGAAGATTGGACTCCTTTTTCTTTTGACCTTTCAAGTGACCATGGTTTCATTCAAATTCATCACCATCGAAATTCACTTTTCAAGTTGTTAAAATTACAATTCAATGTCTACTTATACAAGTACGACATCCATTCAAGAGTCATTCAAGTCTTGCCTAGTTCCATGGGTTAATTTCATGAAACAACAATTAATACACAAGGAAGATTCAAATTGTTCCAATTTCAAGTTTCTATGTCCAATTCAAGGCCAAATAATTCAATTTTGTCAAGATAATTAGAATTTCTCAAGCATTTTCTTTCAGCGCCATCATTTCAATTTTTAAATGTCATTCAAGAATTAACTAGTTTCCTAAAAGCTTAAACTTCAAGTTACAAGTTCATTAAGTTCATTCATCATTTCATCAAATATCATTACAAAAGAAAAGAAAAGAGAAATTGGGAAAGTTGGTCTTGTATATTGAATTTAAAGACTTAAGAGGATTACATGAGTTTTGGCGAAGTCTTATTCTAAATACATCTTGTTACAAAATTGTTTCATGGCTAAATTCAACAATGCACCACCAAGAGAATTGTATGAAGATTCCTATCCTAAGCTAAAACTTTTCCATCACTCCTAATTTCCAAAGCTCGTTCATCAACCCTCAAAATATCAATCCTAACCTTACCTTGCCCAAACCTTGTTAGAAACCTGTCCACAATTTTTCAGCCATAAAACAAACACAAATATTCCAAAAACACATATGCCAAAACCTGAAAAATAATTGAAAATAACAACACATTAAACTTGTCCATAAACCTTACAAAACTTGCAACAATAAAAACAAACAAAATAGCATACTACAAAACTGTCAAAACATTCCACAAAACCCTTTGCCCAGCCTTCTACAAAACCAGGCAAAAAAACTGCATAAAACCTGCACAAAAAATAGCCTTGCTGTCCACTGCTAAACTATCCAAAAACCAGTCCAAAACTTGTCAAAACAGTCCAACAATTGCATAAATTCAGCAAAAATATAAACTGCACAAAAAGTATGAAGACGGTTTAACAATTTTGTTCAAAACTCACTAAACTCTCCCCCCAAAACCCACTCATTTTCACCTATATAAACACCATTTCTACACTATCACAGACCACGAAAACAAGAGACATAAATCCCTCACTAACTGACCCTTATACTCTGCCTTCACTCAAAGCCCACACACCTTCTCTACAATAATCATTATCCTTCACCATTCTTCTTCCATAACCAAACCACAACAAATCCTTAACCTCTTATCAGCCTAGTCTCACCCTCAAACCTTCATTCGGAAAATTCATTCAAACCAACCATTACAGACCAATACACCAACAAAAAATAACTTACAAACTTCTGTCCCAAATTTCCTGTCAAAACCTAATCTCTCCACTCAACCTTCCACTAAACCCTTCACACCCTTTATCCCCTCTGCTCAAACACAAACCAGTCGCTCAAAGAAAAAGTAAGAACAACTCATCACCAAGAAACTCAGAAGTCACATGCCAACAATCATAGAAAAAATAGAGGGAGAAAATTAGAAGAGAAGTAAAGTAATGTTGTCAAGGTGAAAAGTCAAAATTCTTTCTCCACTCTCCAACTTCATTCGTACCTGTAAAATTAAATACAATTGAACAACTGCAAAAGCAACTCTGACACCGCAAACACCGACGCGATTCAAAAATAAAAATAGAAGTAGAGAAGAAGGGATTTCTTATATTCACCTCTTTTGAAGTTGTGTCGGAGAGTAACCGACAGATACTATTCTTTCCATCATTTTCGCATCTCTGACTTGGTTGTCGTATGAGATTATTGTTGTTGTTTAAGCTTAAACCTTGAAATCTGAAACAAATCGATTGTTATTGTTGTTGCTTTTACCATGAATATTTGCTTTGTTGTTGTTGTAACTGTGATCCTGTTAGAAGTAGAAGAAAACTGATGTTTTGTTAATAGAGAAATCGCAAGTTATTCTGATTGATAAATTTTAGAATGCACACTCATGAAAAAAATAGAGGAAAATAGAGGAATTTTATGAAACAAATGAGAGAGTTCAGAGGATGCCTCTTAGTGTTACTAGAGTTTTCATGCTCTCATTTTCTTCTGGCCTAATCCGCCTTATTCCTTTCCCCAAGCCCATCTGATTTTCATTATACACCCCCATCTTATTTTTTTTGTTTCGCTGAGAAGTAATAAGTAAAAGCATGTTGGGCCTCACCTTGCAATCAACAAGCCCATCAGTGAATTACTTACCCCATCTCCCCATAATTCTACTTCAAACACCCTTTATCTTGTTTTAATAATTTTCTTAGTTTTTATTTTAGATTTTAAATTCAATTAAATAATAATATAGTTTTTTTAACTAGGTAATTTTATTTCTTAACTATTATTTCTTTCATAATATAATTAGATTAATTAATTATTTTTAATTTAATTTAAAATTAATTTAGACTTTAGGTTTTTTTTATAAATTTAACCAATCATTTTTTTTATAATAATTAAATTAATTCTTTTTTTTAAATTAAAATTAATTTAGTCCTTTTTAGGTTTTTTATTAAACTTTTATAAATATAATTTAGGGTTTTATTTTAGGCTTTAATTAATCCCCTTTTCTCAATTTAAATCAACTAATCATCATGACAAATCATCAGTTATTTTCCGTTAAACAATTTCTCTGCTTCTCTCCACAATCTTCGTGCTTTACTTATTTTCACATTAGTTTTTCACTATTATGTAATTGTTAAAGGGATGTAATAGTTAATTAGGTTTTTATTTGCTTTCTATTTTTCCCTAAGTTTTTATGGTTTTTATCCCCTTCCCCGAGGCATTGTAATAGCGTAAGACACTTTATTTTCTACTTTTACTGCTTTCCTTGTAACTGTCTAGTTTAATAGGATTGTATGACAAGACATAAAATCAACCATTAGATAACCCTAATCAAGATTAAATAACTGAATCAAAACACTTTTCACACACGCACCTCTAAGGTAACCTCGCTTGTTGCCTTCGGATAAAACAGTCATGCCCCTCGAATATGGGACGCTTTAGCAAAGACCCTCGATTTAAAAAGATCGTAGTCCCTCGATGAACCTTCGATGATGCCTTCGGTGAACGATCTTAGTCCCTTACAAAAATTGCTAAAGCGTCATACAAGTTACCTTCTATGACTGTACGATGACCCACGCATGTCCCTCACATCCAACAATAAGGTTTCCTACTAACTAATAGTAGGGTAGCACTATCTAAAGGAGGAGGAAAAGAACAAAGAATTTTCGAGTAGGTAGATCGCTCATAATCTCTTTCTCACGAACTAAAACAATTTTCACACCGTACACTTTCAAAAAACAATCACCTTCAAAAAAATGCTTTATAAACACTCTTGAGGACTGATACAAGGGTTATTATAAAGCAAATTGCGTTACATTAGCATTTCCAAAAACACTTTCAAAAACAACACTTCCTTTCAACAAATATTTTTCAAAACAAACATTTTGTATACATTCTCAACGATACGAGAATCATTACAAAACTTCCGCACTTAGGCATTTTCAAAATATTTTTAAATATACACAAACACAAAGCATTTCAAAAAGTGAGCTAGCGATTAAGAGCCCATAGATAACTACAAATGAAAAGGGTGCTAACACCTTCTCTTTTCATAACCTACCCACCGAACTCAGAAAATTCTCAAAAGGTCTTTCCTATTATTTTAACCCTTTCCTTATTGGATAAAAGAAAAGTCGGCGGCGACTCTTGTTATCTGCAACATTTGCGATAAAATGCAAAACCTAAAAGTCAGTTCTCCCACTGTATTATAGAACTGAAGACTTTGCTGGGGAAATTTGAAATTGGGATTACCTTAAGAGCTAGATCTCTTTATTTCTTTACTTGTTTGCCTTGTTTGCTTTATATTTTGGGATATGCTTGGGTTTATTTCTTGTATAGATCGATAGATCGTGAAAATAGTACGGGGTAGACCGATATGGTTGAAATAATGGCTATGTTAGTGCGACACATTGGTTGGTTCAGGTATCCTTTGAGTAAGTCAAGGAGAATGTTGGGCTGCCGCATGGTGTCAGAAGCACTAACTAACCTTAGAACCTTAGTAGAAACAACTTAGCCATTAGAAAGTAGTGAGATGACCGACTTTGGTGCATACTGAAGTTGGTTGATACTCGATGCTACACTCATTGATATTGGACTATCGGGATATTTCGGTTGCAAATCAGATGCTTGTGCTGAAGCAATGCCTAAGAGAAAGATCAGTGATATTGAGGCTCCTAGAACCCAGTTACTTATTTTAGGACAGGTTTAGCCAACTAAAACTTCAAGAGGGTACTTACCTACAAACTCCATGAAATCCTTTGAACCTAAGGCTACTTGTGTGACTTGTTTGCATTTATGATCCAACAACTTGAACTTCTTGCAGGGCTTGTTTGTATTCATTATCTAAGGACATGAATTCCTTGCAGGACTTATTTGTAGTCATTATGCAATGACCTGGACTTCTTGTAAGACTTACTTGTTTTCATCGTCTTGTACTTTTGCTTGGTGCATAGCATACACATCATACCATATCATTTTCACTTACCATTTCAAGGATATCAAGGGTCTGTGATGTAGTTTATCATGAACCAGACGTCTAGCAAGGGGTAGGAGGATTTATTTTCCTCCAACCAAATGTCGTCAAAGTATCATGAATTGACGTCTAGAAAATGGCAAGGGATTTATTTTCCTCTAACCAATACTGCCAAAGATCAAAGTACATTATCTTGAGTCAAAGGATAAGACTCACTTTACATGGTGAGCTTGATTGTCATAGAAGGACGTTCAACGACACGAAGTTCTTTAGTCAAAGCTACATCCAGAGTCAACTTCTAACGTTTCACTTTTGTTCACCCTGAGAGATCCTTAAAAACATTACATTTACATATCATGCATCATTACATAACAGGTTTTCTCATCCCCTTACTGTTTATTTCAGTAAAAGATAGACCTCGAACAGACCGTTAAGGAACTCCAAACTCAGCATGCACAGTTTCAAGAGACTCTCCTGAACCTAGCCAAAGGGTAACAAGATATAATGGCGCTTATCTCCAAGGAGAAGAAGACTAGAAGGCAAACTGCTATCCTTAATATGGGAAGAAGATTCAAAGGTCTTGCTCAACCGGTTCAAGTGGACGATGTTGCCTCTGAGGAAGACGACAACCAAGAGGAGGATGGTAGGATGTCAGGGGTGAAGGTAGAAATAACCAGGGTTCTGAGAATATTCCTGAAGATGAAGAGTATTTCGATGAACAGTACCCTCCTGCTAATAACAGGTACAAGCAATTGGAAGACCGTCTCAAAGCTATGGAAACCCAAAAAGTGCCTGGATTGGATTTTGGAGAGCTAGGTATGATCCCAGGAGTGGTCATCCCTCACAAATTCAAGGTCCCTATCTTTGCTAAATATGATGGGGTCTCTTGTCCCAAACTTTACCTGAGGTCGTATGTTTGAAAAATCAAACCTCATACTGCTGACAGGAAATTATAGATCCATTTCATTCAAGAAAGTTTGTTCGTCACTCAACTTGAATGGTTCTACAAGCTGGAAGGAATCAACATTCACATGTGGGAAGACTTGGCTGCTGCTTTTTACAAGCAATATCAATATAATGCTGACCTTGCATCGAGTCGTGTATAATTGCAAAACATGTCCATGGGCTCGAATGAAGGGTTCAAGGAGTATGCCCAGAAGTGGAGAGACTTAGCTGGAAGGGTCCAACCTCCCTTGTCTGACCGAGAATTAGTTGATATGTTCATGGGTACTCTGACATGCCCATTATTTAATCATCTGATTATGAGTTCTTCATCTGGCTTTACTGAACTAATTCTGATAGGAGAAAGAGTTGAAAGTGGTATTAAGAGTGGGAAGATCCCAATGGCTATAACTTCTAATGTTGTGAAGAAGCCGTTCGGTGGTAAAAAAAGAAACCAATGTTGTTTATGGCCAGAAGAGTCGTAGTAAAAATGACCACCATCAGTCTGTGGGAGTGTTGTTGATCTCTAATCCAGCGCCTGTTCAACAACAAAAATAGGGCAATCAGCGTAAGTCAGACGCTCCGAGAAGGTAGTTCACCAGGATTAGTATGCCATTGTCTCAGGCATTACAACATCTGTTAAAAGAATATTTGTTAACACTACGGGATCCTCCTCCTAACCCAACACATCCTCTCCTAAGTACAATCCGAATTCAAAGTGTGCCTATCATTCTAATAGTCCTGGGCACGACACCAACAACTACTGGGCCCTGAAAAACAAAATTCAAGAGATGATTGATAATAAGGAAATTGAACTTGATCCTCCGGAGACTCCAAACGTGATTACTACACCTATTCCGAAGCCCGACAAAGGCGTAAGTGCTATTGAAGATGTTATGTATGTTACCACTGTAGGTGATATGGTTACTCCCCTCTGAACAATAAAAAATAATTTGTTACAAGATAGTTTATTTCCAGGTTGTGTTAAAGAATGTTATTGTTGTGCAGTTCAACCTAATGGTTGCGGGTTACTGAAGGAAGGCATTCAGCGCCTGATGGATGAACATGTAATTTTGATTGAGAAAGTTCCGCATGCTGAGAATTTGTGCCAAGATTTGTCTGGCATATCTGGTACTCCTTTAAGAATCACTTCCAAAGGTCCTGTAAGGATTACCGCCAATCCAAAAACAGATCCCTTGATCATTATAACACCTGGACCCATCCATATTCCTCGGAAAAGTCTATTCCATGGAACTATGGATCCAACATCTACTACCATGGCGTCAAACAAAAATTGTTAGATGAAGATACTGAAGATGCTGACTGTATTATTGATAATATTGCAGGGACCATTAAAGTTACTAGAAGCGGAAGAATTTTCTCCCAAGAAAACTCTCTGAAAAACATTGCTACACTTGTTCGAGCTGCCGTTACCAAGTCAACTGTCGAGGCTCAGGAAAAAGAGCCAATGATAGAGCCTGCCCAGAAGGAGGCACCTAAAGAAACCACGGTCAAAGATACCCCTAGACAAGAGTTGGAAGAGGTTTTGAAGATCATTTGCAGAAGCGATTATAAAAATTTTGAACAGCTAGGGCAGACCCCATCTAAAATCTCCATGTTATCTTTGTTACTGTGTTCTGAAGCCCATGCGCAAGCTTTAGTAAAATTCTTGAAGGATGCTCACGTACCGCAAGAGATTTTGGCTGATAAATTTAGAAGTTATGTGGCTAGCTTAACAACTGATAATGGATTAGGCTTCTCCGATGCTGACCTGACTCCGGAGGGGAGAAATTATAATAGGGCCCTGTATGTTTGTAATACGGTGGAAGAACTGACTTAGGGGTTTTGTATTTGATCACAATTGTTGCAGATAGCAAGATTCGCCACCGACTTTTCTTTTATCCAATAAAAGAAAGGGTGAAAATAACAGGAAAGACCTTTGAGAATTTTCTTGAGTTCCGGGGGTAGGTTATGAAAAGGGAAGGTGTTAGAACCCTTTTCATCCGTAGTTATCTACGGGCTCTTAATTGCTAGCTCACTTTGAAATGCTTTGTAAAATGTGTTTGTGTAAGTTTGAAAATATTTTGAAAACGCCTTCATTTTGGAAAACTTTGTAATGATCTTCGTTTCGGCGAGAATGTATACAAAGTGTTGGTTTTTGAAAATAGTTCAAAGAGATGTTGGTGTGTTTGAAAGTTGTTTGTTTTTGAAATTTTTGTGAGCAAGCAACTATGAGCGTTCTACCTACTCAAAATAAAGTCTTTGTTCTTTTCCTCCTCCTTTAGATAGTGTTATCTTACCATTAGTTAGTAAAAAACCATATCATTGAATGTGAAGGGACAAGCGTGGGTCAACGTACAATCATAGAAGGCAACATTGTAGGATACCTTAGCAATTTGTTGTAAGGTTCTAAGATTATTTACCATAGGGAACATCGAAGGATCATCAAGGGACTATGATCTTGTAATCGAGGGTCTTTGCTAAAGTATCCCATGTTCGAGGGATGTGACTATTTTATTCTTAAGGCAATCAGTGTGGGTTAACCCTAGAGGTGCAAGTGTGCGAAGTGTGTTGTTTTCATGTAATTTGTCTTGAATTAAAGTTGTATATTGTTTGATTTTATATCTTGCCATACAAACCCTAATTACTAGCAATAATATTAAAAGAGGTAAATTGCGGAAATTTAAAGTCCTACGCTATTACAATATGTAGGGGATGGGGACACAAATTACAAATGAGGATGAAAGAAAATAAATCCTAATTACTATTACAACCATATTGAATAATGTAAAATAAAATGTACAAGAATATAAAAATAATGTAAAAGAAAAATCAATAATTTTTTTATGGCTTTGTTATGAGAAGGTTTTAAAGTTAACCTAATTAACTAATTAAGAAAGAAAGTTAATTAATTATAGTCTAATTTAATTTAATTTAAAATAACAAATTAAAGCAAAACCTAAGTCGAAGTTTATTTTAATTAAGAAAAGAAATTAAACTTGTTAAGAAAATATTTTTAGGGCTTTATGTTTTAAGGAAAGGGAAAAAAGTGAAAAGAATTCTTAGTCTAAGTATTTAAGAAAATATGTTTTTTTGTATTTTTTAATAATAATAAAATAATATTTAAAAGAAAAGAAAAGAATATAAAAATTAAATATTAATTAAAAGCCAAGGGGGTTTGAAAATGAATTGAGAGGTCTGAAAGAAAAAATAGTTTCTTCTTTGGTTTAGGCTCAAGGCCTGTTTTTTTTTGTAATAAAAAATTAAAAAGAACAATAAAAAAATATTGGGTTGCATGTTTATAGAAAATAGGGGGTGATGCTGAAGTAAAATGAAGCAGGCCCAATAGCTGGAAGGCCCTAAACGCTGCAAAAAAAAGTGAAACAAGGAAAATATGAAAAAAAAACTAAAAGGTCTCGCTGGGGCTCGAACCCAGGACCTTATTGAGCTATGCCTTACGCGCGCGTTTCTTACCATTGGAGTGGCTGTTCCATCCGGTATAGAAACATGTTGCAATAAACTTAAGATAAACTAAGTTCATGTTATCAACTTAATCTTCTTCCTCGCGCCAGCCAGAACTTCTGCAACTTATTCATTTCTCATCCATTCTCAAAAGTGTAAACATGAAACTTGCTCAAAATTTCATCACGAATTCAGTTATATAAATAATTAAACTATAAATAAAAGATGAGCATGAACTTTTTATGGTACCAAATTTAACCTAACTTTTTCAGCAATTTCAAACTCAAAATTCTCAATACTCAAGCAATATAAATAAATTCTAAGGACATGGTCAGTTTCAGGGCTATGATGTCTACATTTAATATTTGAAAATGGAAACCAAATGATGCCTATATGAAGAGTTCAAAAGTCATAAAACTCACCTTGAAAGTGGAATTCGTGTTTTGAGTTTGAGCAGCTTTTAAGGTGTTGTAATGATTTGGTTAACTTCCTTGAACCTCTAGGAAGCTAATGCAATGATTAGTTTGGATTGAGGATGGCTGAATTGTACTGAAGAAGTCAATGTGCATCACCCTGTTTTTGGTTATCGAGGATGGTGATGGAGGTGTTATAGTTCCAAAACAGTGACAAAGATGAACTATATTTGATGTATGGAAGCTTTGAAAATGGTTTTAAGGGGAAACAAACGATGTAAATGGAAGATACAAGTTCAAGGGAAGAACTGTATACAAATGGTGTTTTTTGAGTAATTTCTGGTTAGAGGGAGTTTGGGAGAGTTTCAAGGCTTCTAATTTCGTTTCATAGGCTTGTGAATGGAGGTTCAATTTATAGGAAGATGTTTGGAAGCTTGGAGAGATCAGAAGTACAAAATCACATGTTATAGATCTTTGGCTTATTTTTGAAGTAACTTAGACAAACATGGTTTCAATGCAAGATAGGGTGGCTAGAAACTTTAAACATGTTTACTCTGAGTTTGTAGAGGATGCTTGTGCAGAAAGAACAAATGCAAAGCTCAAGGAGAGTGGACTTTGTGATTAAAGTTACTTTTCCAAAATAGAAGTGTGAACTTTGTTCCATTAATGGCAAGATGGTTTGGACAATGGCTCAATCACTTGGATAATGGCTCAAAAAATTGTGTAAACCTTAAATTATGGCGTGAAATGTAAGTTAGAAGCCTGCAAAGTGAGATTATGCAACATAGGTTTGAGATTTGGTTGAATGTTCATTATCAAAATGACCTAAAAATCAAGAATGAAACCTCAACTTCTTCTCTTTGATTCTCTTTGCTCAAGCATGATCTCTTCAAGTTCCTTGAAATTTTAGAAAGGTTTAAACATTGTCTACAACCTTCATGTTGACCATTTTGACAAAATCATCTTGGAGCTTGGTGAAAATTGGCCAAAAAGTTAGGTCAAAATTATGCCTAAACTAGGTGAAAATTTCACCAAGTGTTTAAGAAAAAGTGCATGACTTCACGGCCTTATAACTCAAAATATGAGCGTTTTTTGGATATGAGACCTCTATTAAAAAGTTGTAGATATCATAAAGATCTACAACTTTCATGTCGAAAGTTTCCTTTGAATCATCTAACATCTTGGTGAAAATTGGGATGAAGTAGTGAAATTATCATGTACAAAAACACTTAGAAAAATTCGTGTCTTAAAAAGTTTGAATTTTCAAGTTGACTTTTGACTTTCTTAATTTCTT
The DNA here is from genome assembly GCA_948472305.1 of Vicia faba. Classification (NCBI taxonomy): domain Eukaryota; kingdom Viridiplantae; phylum Streptophyta; class Magnoliopsida; order Fabales; family Fabaceae; genus Vicia; species Vicia faba. The sequence goes on along the minus strand of OX451736.1, from coordinate 1,056,423,773 downwards.
GATGATCAAGCTTCACAATTTTTAATGTCTTGATGAATTTTGATCTTTGAAATCAAATCTTGATCAAAAAGTCACAGTTTGACTTTTTGTGCATCAGTTGACTTTTCATCAGTTGACTCAAAATTCAACTATCAATCCATTAATTTTGAAAGATGATTTGAGCCATGATATTAAGTCAACATGTTGTATTTGAATCCTTGAGATTGTGATTCAATCCATTTGATCATGTATTAGTTCAAAAATCACTTATCAGTCAATTATTGTCAAAACCCTAATTTTGACCATTTTGCCCTTTTGGTAAATTGAGTGCTTTTCTTGAGGGATTATGATAAATACTTGATCAAATGATGAATATAACCTTAAAATGTTTATGTTGGCCAAAAATCATGAAGTTTGACTGTAGGTTGACCATAATTGACTTTTTACCTAACATAGTTGATTTTCAGTCATCTGAGCAATTGACTGAGCAAACTTGTGATACAAGATTTGAAACTTGGCATGAGTATTCTTTAAGGTCTATAATGATCCATGAAATTCATTTGAGGCATTAGAAGTCCAATTATTCTTGTAAAAATCAAAAACCTAATTTAAAGCATCAGTGTTTAGGAGATGGTTTGACCTAGTCAACACTTGTGCAATTTTGAGCCATTGAAGATCTTGTGAAAAATGTCTTGAGAAAAGAGAGGAAAATTTTGGGGTAAAAAAGATTCCCCTGTTTAATCTTCTTAAACCTGAAGAGTTAGATTGGCGGGTCCGCCATTCGTAACTTGAAGGTTGAAGATGATTTAACATTAGAGTGCCCAGAAATTTGCACTCGCACGAAATAATGTTGTTGGTTGATTGTGTCGGAAATGGGCTTATAGATTCCATTTGGAGAGGTGATAAAGAGTTATCGGAGATGGGCTTATAAATGCCATCTAAATTGACTACTGGTAAGTATAAAGCTTGACTATGACTATTATTTTAATGTATACTAGAAAGATTCTTATGGAGACTACTACTTCAGTAGGTATTGAAGGAATCTGACGACTACTACTTCAACAGGTAATGAAGGAATCTCTGACGACTACTACTTCAATAGGTAATGAAGGAATCTCTGACGACTACTACTTCAACATGTAATGAAGGAACCTGTGACGACTACTACTTCAATGGGTAATGAAGGAATCTCTGACGACTACTACTTCAACAGGTAATGATGGAATCTCTGACGACTTTTACTTCAAAAGGTAATGAAGGAATCTCTGACGAATACTACTTCAACAGGTAATGAAGGAATCTCTAACGAAAACTACTTCAATAGGTAATGAAGGAATCTTTGACGACTACTACTTCAATAAGTACCAGAAATAATCCAAGCTTGATTTTGTCTCAGAGAAGTTTACAGATAGTTGATGATATTCATCTGTGGACTGATCTTTTCCTTAAAAGGTAAAGAGTTAGTTCTATGCACTTCCATGATGTATGAAATGCATTGCTTAATGGCATTCTCAAAACAAATGAGTTTATGCTATATGTTTCATATACATATGTCATGATGCATGAATGTTATTGAAATGTATCCTTGTCTAGGAAAATAAATCCCTGACTGCTGCTGAGGAGTAGAGTTTAGGAACCTTAGTTGTCCATTTCTCTATTGGGGAATTTTAATTCTCATATATCCTGACTGGGGATAAAAGAGATGATTAGACTTCTGATTGTCTGAGGAGGACGAAGTTAACTGGTATATGGTCGGGTTCCAAACTTTGCAGTAATTTTCTTGGGATAATGTTGTACCCAAAAAATTTCCCTTCTTTTTCTCAATTCATTTCCTCATAAGGGTTTTCTAAAAGGGCAAGTTTACACAAGTACAATTGGATCTTTGGCTTTCAGGAATCAAATTGAAGAAGAGAAAAATTTGCCTTGATTCATAGGTTTGGGCATCTAAAATCCTTCGACCGAGCTTTTGTTTCAAAGTCTTCAATTGGGAATTTGGCCTCCTTCAATGCAAGCTTGGTTCACAAGCTTCGATTGAGCACTTGACCTCCTTCGATCAAGTTTAATTCACAAAGCATCGACTGAGCAAAAGGCTCCTTCAACTTGCCTTTGATCCACAAGGCAAAAGGCTTCTTCAGACTTGCCTTTGATCCACAACGCAAAAGGCCTCTTCATGCTTGACTTGGATTCACAAGGCAAAGGCTTCTTCAGACTTGCTTTCTATCCACAAGGCAGAGGCTTCCTCAGACTTGCCTTCGATCCACAAGGAAAAGGCTTCTACATGCTTGCCTTTGATTCACAAGGCAAAGGGCTTCTTCATGCTTGCCTTCCATTCACTAGACAAATACTTCCTACATGCCTGCCTTTGATTCAGAAGACAATGACCCCCTACAGGTTTGTTTTGATTCACAAAGTAGTTGGCCTCCTGCATGCAAGCTTAGATTGAGAATTGGCTTCTTATGTGTCTTCTTTGATCCACAAGACAAATGCCTCCTCTGTGCTTGCCTTCAACACACAAGGCAAAAGGCCTCTTCATGCTTGCCTTCGATTCACCAGGCAGATGCTGCCTTCAGGATTGCCTTTAGTTCACAAGGCAATAACCTCTTTCATGTGTGCTTCGACTCACAAAATAATGGCTTCCCTCATTCTAGCTTTGACTCCACCTCTAAACCCTTCAGCACACATTGTTCTACACTTTGACACATAATATGGTCCATTTGAAGAAACATACAATTGGTCCATTTGAAAGACACATAATTATTGAAAACAAGTTTGTTTTATGATGAGTCTTGGTCCAAGATGCTTGCTGACCAAAATCCTACATGATGCCAAGCCCAAGCCTCCTGCATAGTTACATTCGAAGGAGGTAACAAAAGAAGCTTCGACTGGCCAGAAGGGAGTTTTCAATTGGGCTAGTTGAAAAGTTTCAGGTCAAGCTACTAAGGCAGATATTGGCTCAATTGGAGAAGCCACAATGATGAGGCCTGAAGCCATTCGAAGGAAGTAACTCAGGGCCAATCGAAGATGAAGGCTTGAGGGAATTCGAAGGAGTCAGGGAGTGAAACATGTCCAGGTTCATCCCAAAACCCAAAAGGGCAGAAATCCATCAAAAATGGCAATCTTTTAATTTGTCTGATTTTGCTTTCAAAGCCTGGTTAATGAATGTCCCTTGGCATTTCCATTCCCCTCACACCCCTATAAATATAGGCCTAAGGACACATTGCCAGGGGACAAAAAAAAGAGAAGAAACACATTGCCAAACGAAAGTATTTTTGCCACACACGCATGCTCACCATACACCTCATCAGACAGGAATATTCTTTACCATACACGCATAAGCCAGACTAAAACCTTACATCCAGGAGTCCATACCAGCCCTTAAGCAAGCATCCCCATGCCCAAAGCCATAGATATTCATGCATCTTTGATTAGAAAACATTTTCCCCAACAGAATATTGTTTAGAGCTTCGAAGCAGCCAAGCTTTGAATTGGGTGATACAGGAACCTCTTTCCAATTGTACTCAGATTCAAATTAGGAGGGAAATCAAATGAAGGAAAAGGACTTGGGTTCGACACCCAGGTCATGCGTCTTATTTTCTAACGTTTCATTTGCATATTGAATGTTAGCGTGTCCCGGGAGTGCGCCGGACATCCTTCGATCCTCACCATGAGATCTCAACGCATCCAGATCCAATACACTAAGATGTGCAGCTCATCATGCACTCTCAAGGAGTTCCCTTACTGGATCCAGCACAACCTCTGGGCTCCCTTTGAGTTGGGCCTATGTTGTTTTCGAAATCATACTACCCTTGTTTAATTTTGCTGCCTCCCCCTTTTCTTTTCTTTTATTTTATTTTTCTTATTGTTTTCTTTATTTCTATTTCATTACAAACATTAAAATAAAAATCATAAAAAAACATTAGGCTTAGTTTCTTTTTTAGATTAAATTTTGTTAATTAATTATTTATTTACTTTAACGTTTTTTTCTTAAAATTAAAACTAATTTAGATTTAGGTCTTAAATATTAAAATCAAACCACAAAAATACCACAAAAATTTTAATACTTAGACTTTTTAGGACATTTGATTTTCTTTCTAAACAATCTATTCTCATTTTTTTGTTTTATATTTTTCTTTTGTTATTTAAATTCTAGAAAGAGTGTATAGGTCACATATTTGATTTTGTAATAGTTAGTTTACCTTTTCGCATTTTCTTTAAATATTGTAACTGCTCATGGGATGTAATAGCGTAGGATTTACTTTCCGCATTTTATTTCCTGTACATATTAACTGTTAGATGTAAGGTAGTAAGATTGCATGATAATAATTAAAACTGATGCTAGAAAACTTAACACAAGACAAACATAACTGAAAACAAACACACTTATACATGCGGACCTCTAGGATACTCCCACTTTGGTTGCCTTCGGAAAATAGTCACAACTCTCAAAACGTGAGAGATTTTAGTGGCTATCCTCTGGTTTAAAAAGATCATAAGTCCCTCGATGACTCTCTCGATGTTGCCTCGGTAAATAATAATCTTAAAACCCTAGGGTAGTTACTAAGGTTTCTTGCCCAGTTGCCTTTGTGACTACAAAACGTCTCTTCGAATGTCCCTCATACATCCAAACGACTATGGCCACCTACCCACTAATAGTAGGATAGCACTGTCTAAAGGAAAGGAGGAAAAGAATGACCCTTTCGAGTAGAGTAGGTTGTTCTTAGATGCTATGCTCAAAACAAACTTTTACACATACAAAAAATCCTTTCAAAACCATTTACCAAAAACGCTTTATCAACATTCTTGAGGAGTGATACAAGAGTTATCATAAAGAGAATCTCCTCACTAAGGTACTTTCAAAAATACTTTTCAAAAATACTTTTCAAAAATACTTTTCAAAAACACACAAAAGCACAAGGTATTTTCAAAATGAGCTAAGCATCTAAGAGCCCGTATAAAACTACGGATGGAAAGGGTGCTAACACCTTCCTTTTCCATAATCTACCCCCTGTTAGCTCCTAAATTCGACACCTACAACAAGTTGGCCTTATGGGCCAAAAATAAATTGAACAAGTCTAAGTTGGAAAAGCTTCGACAAAGTAGAAAAGTACTTAGAGAAATTCTAAGTTAAAATGAGTCTTCGACCAGAAGGTTCTCAATCCCTTCGACTGAAGGGACTCCAAGGTCTTCGACCAGAAGGAAGCTTCATATCTTCCTGGAAGATTTTTGAATCTGAAGAAAGGCGGGAAAAGCAGTTCGCTTGGAAGTTGAAGAAAACAACGTGGCGTGAAAAGAGGGGTCGAAGCGCATGCAGAAGACACTTGTCTTCATCCTAGAGCAAGACAACTCCTCGACGTTTACCTAGTTTTAGTATAAATATAAGAAGTTTATGTAGATTTCTGTGTGTTCAACTGATCGTACAAATTATTCAATACTATTCAAGTACCCGCTGAGTGAGAAAGAATACTGAAAAATGTACGTTTGAATCACCATATTTTACAATCAAAGTCTTTTATTTCTCTCTTTAGATTTCTTGCCTCTTTATCTTGTTTGTACCTTATCTGCACTTTTACCCAAATTCCTGCACCTAACCTCTCCTCAACCCCTTCATTCTATTTATTTTCTGCACTCAAACTCATCCCTTTCTCAGTCGAACGTGAGTTCTTCACCCGCATTAACGTTTATGTCCAAACAACATAAACAATTAGCATATGTCCTAGGATCAAACTGATCGATCCTTCGAGTAACCAAAAAGTTATCCTTTTTGGAAGATCAATGGTTATTCACTAGAAAACACGGTGAACAAATTGGCACACCTGGTGGGACATTGCTAATTATTGTTGCTTTATTTGTTTTGTCTTAATATAAATGCTTCGCATGATTTTCTTTATTTTACAAAGTTTTGCATGCTATTAAGAAGTGGTAAAGTAACCACCAACGAGTGTACAACTAGAAAAAGAAATAGTGAAAGCAATATGGCTAATCATCCAAATAATGGAGAAATACCTCCACCAATTACTATGGGAACAACGATAATACCAACCGTTAGTGAAATTGTCTCGTCAACTGTTGGTTCGATACCAACATTAACAACAACCCAAACGGGACCAATACTTTTGTATGCAGGTCCCAGAGGTCCAACAGGAACGCCCCCACCAAGGGTGAATCCAGGATTTCGACCACACGCTCCCCCAGGATTTTCGACAGCCTGGATGGGTCGAGACCAGCCTTATGGCATGTCAACTACTAAAATGGCTAGCCTTATGAATGTTGCGTCTACATTTTCAGAACCTTTGGTAAGTGCATATTCGCCATTACAGGGGTATGGAACTGGCTTGGGTAGGAACCAACTTTTAGGAGGGACATCCCTTGCAATGCCAAGCCTCACAAACGCTTCTACAGCGATTTTGAGGCAACAGATGGATGAAAGCAACCATGACATGGTACAAATGATGGCCCAAACTCTAAGTACAGTATTGAACCCTCTAATACAAAATACTACTCAGTTAAACCAACAAATGACAGTGCAAATGGCATGCATGGCTGAATTTTTTGGGGTTCCCCAACCTATTCAACAACCCCAGAGAGATCCTATGAGAGAGGTTCAAGGTGTAGTCTTAGAAGAAGATGTAACCACTAACCAAAATCCATAATTCGATAGGAGGAACCACAGGGTAGAAATCGAACAACCTATGGTCAAAATACCCAGACTTCCCCCGCAGATCCTTAGAGATGGTGATCAAGGTGTAATGACGGTAAATAGGAACCAAAATGCCGACGAACTGATACAGCAAGTTCGACACCATAATTATGGCACAGAGAATAATCTGACAGCCATGATCGAAAGAATCATGATACAAAATGGAGTGAACGTTGACTTTCATAGGCCAAATTTTACTTCCCCACTGTCAGAATATATCTTGCAAACAGATTTACCCCTAGGTGGAAAGTTCCAAAGTTCACTAAGTTTTCAGGGGATACGACAGAATCAACTGTCGAACATATAGCGAGATATTTGATAGAAGCTGGGGAAATATCAAATAATGAGAGCCTTAGGATTAAATACTTCCCAAGTTCTCTAACAAAAAATGATTTTACTTGGTTTAACACCCTCCCAGCCAATTTGATCCACAATTGGAATCAATTGGAGAGATTGTTCCATGAACAATTTTACATGGGTCAAACCAAAATAAGTTTAAAAGAACTAGAAAGCGTGAAAAAAAGATTCACCGAGCCAATAGACTAATATCTAAATAGGTTTCGACTGCTCAAAGCCAGATGCTTCACACAAGTGCCTGAGCATGAATTGGTCGAAATGGCAGCAGGGGGCCTAGACTATTCTATTAGGAAGAAACTAGATACCCAATATCCGAGGGACATGGCTCAATTGGCCGATAGAGTTCGACAGGTAAAACGTCTTAAAATTGAAAAAGCTAAAGCAACTAAGACTCGTCGGCGAGAAAAGGTAGCCTATGTCGAAATGGATGATGATGATCCATAAACATCTAGTAATCATATAGCTGTCGAAGAGAGCGAAATAGATTTAGTAGAGTTAAAACATGGGCCTCCATACTCTTGTAGAATGTTAATACCCTCAGATGGGAAGAATCCTACTGAGTCTAAAAAGAACAGTGATAGATTCCCAAAGAAAACGTATAGCTTCGACGTAACGTAACTTAACAAGCCGCCTTTTCGGGTTTTCGACTTGCCGGGTGTACATAAATTTTTGTTTTTATCCCTAATTTTTGCCCGAAAAAGGGTTTTCAGTCCACCGGGATACCCTTTTTTTCCCAAGCCGCCTTTGCAGGTTTTCGACTTGCCGGGTGTACAATTTTTTTTGTTTTTATCCCTAATGTTTGCCCGAACCTTTTTGGTTCGCCGGGATGCCCTTATTTTTTCCTAGGCCAGTTAACCTAACGGGTCTTTATTCATGCTTAGTATTTTTTCACTATGTCTGCATTAACAGGGTGAGGAAGGTCGTCACCATCCATGGTGGTCAGAATCATGGCTCCACCGGAAAATATACTTTTGATCACAAATGGTCCTTCGTATGTAGGGGTCCATTTTCCCCTGGGATCACCTTGTGGCAGTATAATGCGCTTGTTTACCAGATCACCCACTTGATACACTTGACGTCTGACCTTTTTGTTGAAAGCCTTGATCATCCATTTTTGATAAATTTGACCATGACAGACATCAGTAAGCCTTTTCTCATCAATCAGATTCAGTTTATCAAGTCGAGTCTGGATCCAATCGTCTTTGTTCAAACCCGCATCCTTAATGATCCTTAAAGAAGGGATCTGGACCTCAATAGGCAGGACAACCTCCATACCATATACAAGAGAATAAGGTGTTGCCCTTGTTGACATTCATGCTGAGGTGTGATAACCATGAAGAGAAAATGGTAACATCTTGTGCTAGTATTTGTACGTCACCGTCATCTTCTGTATGATTTTCTTGATATTCTTGTTATCAGCCTCCACAGCGCCATTCATGTTCGGCCGGTAGGGGGAAGAATTATGATGCTGGATTTTGAATTGCTTATAGAGTTCGGTGATCATTGTATTTTTGAGATTTGTACCATTGTCTGTGATGATTCTCTCTGGCACACCATACTGAAAAATCAGGTTATGCTTGATGAAGCGCGCCACAACGTTCTTGGTAACAGAAGCAAAAGAGGCAGCCTCAACCCATTTTGTTAAGTAATCAATGGCCACTAGGATGAAGCAATGTCCATTGGAGGCGATAGGTCTAATCTCTCCGATCATGTCAACGCCCCACATTGGGAAGGTCCAGGGAGCCGTCAAGACATTCAAGGGAACTAGAGGTACATGGACTTTATCAGTATAAATCTGGCATATGTGAAAAGTTCGGGAATGCTGATAACAGTCTGCTTCCATAGTGGACCAATAGTATCCCACCCGTAGGATCTTTTTAGCCATGGTGTGTCCACTAGAATTGGTGCCAAAGGTACCTTCGTGTAAATCTTCCATAATCCTCTCTGCTTCGCTCTTGTCTACGCACCGAAGTAAAGTAGAATCATGATTGCGCTTGTAGAGGATTCTGTTACTGAGGAAGAACTTTGTGAAGAACCTTCTCAGAAACTTCTTATCATTGACAGACGCACCCTCAGGGTATTCTTGATCCTCGAGATACCTCTTCACTTCATGGAACCAAGGTTTGTCTGCTACTTCTTCAGTGTCAATCTCATAGCAGTATGCTGGTTCATCCAACCTCTCAATAGTGATCCGAGGAGCTTCATTATCCCACTTGACCTTGAACATAGACGACATAGTAGCTAGCACGTCCGCTAACTGATTCTCTTCTCGTGGGAAATATTCAAAGGTGACCTCTTCAAAGTGTGGAAGCAACGTCAGCATATGTTCTTTGTAACGGATAAGATTCGGGTGTTTCGTGTCCCACTCCCCTTTGATTTGACTTATTGCCAAGGTTGAATCCCCGAAAACACTCAAGAACTTGATCCTTAGATCAACAGCAGCTTTGAGACCCGTGATGTATGCTTCATACTCCTCCATGTTGTTGGTACAATTGAAACATAATCTGGCGGTAAAAGGAGTATGACAGCCCTTAGGAGAGATAATTACAGCACCGATGCCATTGCCGAGTGCATTGGAGGCTCCATCCAAAACTGTGGTCCATCGGGATCCTTCCTCAGGTCCTTCATCCGGTCCAGGTTCTTCACAGTCAGTCACTAACATAATGTTCTTATCTGGGAACTCAAAATTCATGGACTAGTAGTCATCCACAACCTGATGAGCCAAATGATCAGCTAGTACACTTCCCTTGATTGCTTTCTGGGTCGTGTATTGGATATCGTATTCGGTCAAGATCATTTTCCATCTTTCTATTCTTCCGGAGAGAGCGGGTGTTGTACCCCAAAATTTTCCCTCTCACTTATCAAGAATTTTCTCATAAGATCTACTCAGGCTCAAGACTGCACTAGGGTTTGATCAGCTCAAGACACCTCCTTATGTACTGATGACCAAAATTAGGGATTGAATTTTCACAAGGATTTTTGGACTATCAATGCTTCATATGACTTTCATGGACCATTATGGGCCCCCAAGATCACTCATGTCAAGTTCCAAGCCTTGGATCACACTTTTGATTAGTCAATTGAATAGTTGACCTAAAAATAAATTGTATTGGGGAAAAAGTCAACCATAGCCAATTTACAGTCAAACTTCATAAATTTTGATCCACATCAACATTTTAGACTCATATGTATCATTTGATCAAGTTTGGACCATAATTCCTCAAGAAATTTGATCAAATCTTCAAAAGGGCAAAATGGTCAAAATTAGGGTTTTGATTGGGGAAAGGGCAATTTTTGATTTTTTGACCTAGAAAATGATCAATTGGTTTAAGGCATGATTTCAAAATTCCAAGTGCACCATTTTGACCTAATGACATGATTCAAAACATTACAAGTCCATTGGATTGGCAGATGAATTTTGCAATCAACTGATCAAAAGTCAACTGTATACTGAAAAGTCAAACTTTGACTTTTTGGTCAAATTCAAGTGCCAAAGATCACAATTCATCAAAACATGTCAAAATAGGAAACTTATTCATCAAGAAATCAAGATTTTATTTTGAAAAGTCAAAATTTCTAAACTTAGAAATTTTTCTAAGTGTTGAAAATTTCTTATTTTTTCATAACTTTAAGCCAAATTTTCACCATGATACAAGATGATTCAAAGGAGACTTCCAACATGAAATTTGTAGATCTCCATGAAATATACAACTTTGATTCACACAAATTCTCCTAAAAGTGCTTGGATCTCAAGTTACAATTTTGTGAATACATGCTCATGAACTAAAAAAGACTTAGTGAAATATTGCCCTAGTTAGGCAGATTTTTGACCTAACTTCATGGCAATTTTTCACATAGTTCCAATGGGATTCTTCAAAAGAAATTCGTAGATGAGTTGAAGAGGACATTGCAAGCTTTCCAAAATATTCAAGAAATCCTTGAGATCATTCCTGAGGAAGGAGAATCTAAGGCAAGAAGTTAGTGTTTTGTCACTTGGATTACAAGCCATTTTGTGAAGAACACTTGATCCAATCTTCAAGCATGTTGTACAAATATTTCTTTGCAGGCTTAAAACTTGATAATAACTCAATAATTTAATGCGTAAACAACTAGTAGAGCCATTGTCCAAGCATTTGAGCCATTATCCAAGTCGCATTTCCATTTTTGGAAGAAAGTCACCACTTCCATTTTTGAAAAGTGACTTTAATCACAATGTCAACTCTTCTTGAGCCCATACATTGTTGTTTCTGACTCAAAAGCATTTAAAAGCAAGAAGTAACATATCTACAACCTGTTAACCACCCTGTAAACCCTTGTACTTCACATTGAAACCATATTTGTCAACTTTGCTTCAAAAACAAGTAACCAAGCCATAACATGTGATTTTCAACTTCTGAGTTGTTTCAAGCCTCAAAACCTCTTGCCTATAAGTACAAACACTATTTGAAAGATGACACGCGGATGCTAGTGCCCTGAAACTATCTCAAACACTCAAAAACCATAAATCTGCCCAAGAACACCATTGATACACAGTTTTGAACCAAAACTCATCATCTTCATTTCCACTCGTGCATTTTGAAAACTAATCATTCAAACACCTTCTATACACCATACCAAAGCAATCCAGGCCCCTGTTTCAAGACTGTAACTCCTCCATCACTATCCACTATTTTCAAATATCAAGCTTGCAGGTTGACTTGAGTAGAGAGATTCAGGGACTTTCAAGGCAAGGTAGGAGTTGGAATACACTCAAGGAGGTCCAGGAAAGCTAAACAGATCCTCATGCCATCTCAAAAGTTGCTCAAACTCCATTCACGACTCCAGCTGCAAGAGGTGAATTTTCAAACTTCTATCTCTTCATACAAGCATCATTTGATCCTGACTTGTGAAGAAAAAATATAGATATCTTTGCTCTAAAGCTGACCATGTTCATAGTTCCCATTTATATTGACTGTGTATAGAGAAATTTTGATTTGCTGAGGAAATTAGGTTTCAATTTAGGGCCAGTAAAATTAGTTTTTATCTTTGACTTTTAGCTTACATAAGTTATATGGTTGGATTCGTGGGAAGAAACACCTCAACTTTCATGTTTGAACTTTCCATTTTTATGGAGAGATGAGGAAGATACAGGTGGTCCGACTAGGCGCGAGGTTGAAGACGACGTTGCCTTCAGAAAGCAGTTTCTAATATATATTTATGGTTTGGTTATATGACCGGATGAAACAACCACCGCAGTGGCAAGCGCTCCCGTATCAAGTCACTTCTTACCTAAAGGGCGAGGGTTCAAACCAATGTGAACCCCTTTTTTGCATTTTTCCATATTTTCTGATTTTTCTAACATTTGTTTTGCAGGCGCTGGGCCCTTTGGGCCTGGCAGTGTTTTTTTTTGTTTTTTTTTGCTAGCTCACCCCCTGCCTACTTTTGGCACCCCCTGGCCCATTTATTTTTATTTACTTATTTATTTCATTTTTCCTTTTAAATATATTTTCAAAAATACCAAAAAAATCATTAAAAAATATAAAAATAATAGATTTATGTTTTGACATAATTTAAATATTTTCCCACACAAAAATTATTTTTATTCATTATACTTTATTTAACTTTACTAGTTTCCTTGTAAATTAAATTAAAACTAGATTATTATTTATTTAAATATATTTATTTTAATATATAAAAGGCCAAAAATATTTCACAACACCATATATTATTTTCAAGACAAAAATACAAAAAAAAATACTTTTTCTTTAAACTTATTTTCTTTTAATCAATTAAATATAATTAGTGTTTTATTCAAAAATCTTTTCTTAATTAATTTCTTTTCTTAATTAATTTAAGTTAATTTAATTTAATTATTTTTTATCTAATTAGGTTTAGGTAGAAACCTCTTTCATATAAAAATCCAAACACAAAAATCATTTCTTACAATTTGCATTTATACTTTATATATTTCTTCAATTGTTTGTACATATTCAATTTGGTTGTAATAGATTAATTAGGTTTATATTATTGCAATCCACATTCATAAATTGTATACCCCCCTCCCACAAAAGTTGTAATAGCGTATTAACTTTGAATTTCACAAATTTATCGCTTTTACATAACATGCTAGTAATTAGGGCTTGTATGGAAAGAATAAAATCAATCAAGTAGAAAACCCCAATTCAAGACAAAATCAAGCATGAAAATAACACACTTGCACACAAGCACCCCTAGGCTAAAATCCACTTGGTTGCCTTACAAAATGGCCATATTACGCATGTGAGGTATCTTAGCAAAAACAAACAAAAACAAGATCACAGTCCCTCGATGACGCTATCTAAATTGCCTTACAAATGATCTTAGTCCGTAAAAAAGAATGCCAATATGCCTTACAAACATTGCTAATCATGGTTATACGATGACCCACGTCTGTCCCGTTAACATCCAAAGATAGGGTTGCTTACCAAATCAATGGTAAGACAGCAATGTCAAAGGAAAAGAAAATGAACAAGAAAGACATTTGAGTAGGTAGATTGCTCCTAATTACTTGCTCTATTTCAAAACAAACGTCCTTGCTATTTTCAAAATGATCACATACACTTTCAAACATCTTACAAACTTGAAAACATTTTCAAAAGATCAACATCTTTGTATACATTCTTACGAACGAGAATCATTACAAAGATTGCCTAAACAAAGGCCTCTTTACAAAATACTTTCAAAAACCACACTGAGCACAATTTCAAACAAAAGAAAGTGATCTAGCAAGTAACTAAGAGCCCATGGAAAACCATGGATGAAAAGGGTGCTAATACCTTCTCTTTTCATAATCAACCCCTCGAACTCAAGAAACAATCTCAAAGGTCTTTCCTGTGCTTTTTCACCTTTCCTTTTGGATAAAAGAAAATTCGGTGGCGACTCTTGCTAACCGCAACATTTATAATAAAATGCAAAACCCTCAAGTCAGTTCTCCCACTGCATTACAGTGGGCTTCTCGAAGATGTACTTGATCGGATCCATCTTAGATATCAATAAAGTAGTGTGGGTCAACATATACTATCTCAGTCGGTGAGCAGCCCATGCCAAAGCGCATCAAGTTTTCTCGAGCAGTGAGTATCTTGTTTCATAGTTGGTAAACTTTTTGCTAAGGTAGTATATTGCGTGCTCTTTTCGACCGGACTCATCATGCTGCCCCAGCACACACCCTATTAAATTATCTAATACTGTTAAGTACATTATCAAAGGTCTTCCTTCAATCGGAGGCATCAGAATTGGAGGTTCTTGAAGGTATTCCTTAATTCTTTTGAAGGTAGTCTGGAATTCGTCATTCCACTTTACCACTTGATCTTTCTTCAGGAGTTTAAAGATTGTCTCACAAGTAGAAGTTAGATGGGAAATGAACCTGGAAATGTAATTTAGGCGTACCAAGAAACCTCTAACCTCCTTCTCAGTGCGAGGAGCCGACATTTCTTGTATAGCCTTAAATTTTGCAGGGTCTACCTGAATGCCCTTGTCACTAACAATGAAACCTAGGAGTTTACCAGACTTTACCCTGAAGGTGCACTTGTTCGAATTTAACCTCAGCTTGTACGTCTTCAACCTATCAAACAACTTTTGTAAATGACCAAGGTGTTCTTCCTTAGTTTGAGACATGGCTATCATGTCATCCACATAAACATCTATCTCATGGTGAATCATGTCATGAAACAAAGCTACCATGGCTCACTGATAGGTTGCCCTGACATTCTTCAACCCAAACGACATCACTTTGTAGTAGAAAGTGCCCCCATTATGTGACAAACGTTGTCTTTTCCATGTCTTCGGGTGCCATCTTGATCTAATTGTAACCGAAAAAATCATCCATGAAAGAAAAGATCTTGTGTTGCGCGGTGTTGTCAACTAGAACGTCAATGTGGGGGAGCGGAAAGTCATCCTTGGGGCTTTACCTGTTCAAATCTTGGTAGTCCATACACATTCGTATCTTGCCGTCCTTTTTAGGTATCGGGACTATGGTAGCAACCCATTGGGGATAAGAAGTGACAGTTAGGAACCCAGTGTCGAACTATTTCATAACCTCTGCTTTGATCTTCTCTGACATTTCAAGGTGCATATGACGAACCTTCTGCTTTACCAAAGGGCAATCTTCTTTAGTTGGCAGCCGGTGAACCACAATATCTGTATTCAGTCCCGGCATGTCTTCATATCACTATGCCAAAAATAAGTTTTAGCAGCACATAAAAGAAAGCGCTTTTGGAAAAAAGCGCTGCTGTAGGTTTTAAAAAAAATTCGCTTAAAAAAGTGCTTTCAAAGGGTGCCTTAAGAAAGCGCTTTTCAAAAGCGCTTCTAAAGGCCACCCTTAGAAAGCGCTTTTTGGGAAGCGCTGCTAAAGCTGGCCTTTAAGAGGGTACCTTAAGAAAGCGCTTTTCAAAAGCGCTGCTAAAGGTCAGCCTTAGAAAGCGCTTTTCCAAAGCGCTGCTAAAGCTGGCCTTTAGAAAGCGCTTTTATAAGCGCTGCTATAGGATATGCTACGAAAGCGCTTTTGGATGTAAAAGCGCTGTTATAGATGACCTTTAGAAAGCGCTTTCGTAGGTAGTTTTATAATAAATATCAAAACACAATTCGTATCACTTTTCTATTCTCAGTCAGATTTTCTTCACGAAAAAACCCTAAACTAGAGCTTCTACGGCGGTCAACAGTGCTCCACTTCTTCGGCCAACTGCAATTCGTATCAGGTTTCATTTTTTTCCTCATCTCGTATGTGTTTGTCTGGTTTTCGTGTGCTTTTGTTTGGTTAATGATTTTGAGCAAGCATGGTTTCTACTATCATAGAAGTTATTAAGAAATTGTGCATAGAAGTAACATGCTAAGAGAGAAATAATGGAGAGTAACATGCTAAGAGAGAAATAACAGAGAGTGTCACACATAATGGAGAGTGTCTTTGTTTACGTTTAATTATGTCATGGGTGTTTGGTTTGTTGTGTTTTATTGGTTCTTTCATGTACAGAGAACATGACTTCTTTAGAGGCATTGAAATAATACTATGATATTATTGTGAACTAGAAAAAAATGCTTAATTAATTATATAGACTTACATTAATAAGTTGTGCATTGGTAAAACAAGCTAAGAGAGAAATAATAGAGAGCGTAAAAAAATATTTAATAAAGGTAGCCATATTGTTAACTCTATTAATATTTTTTTTTTCGTGTGCTTTTTTATGATTGATTTTGAGCAATGATGGTTTCTTGTTTATGTGTTCTACTCGTCTCTTTTCTTGGTAGGAATGTATTATACTTGTGTACTAAAGTAGTTGATAGAATAAAATGAGTTTAGTGAAGAGTTTTGAGTATTGGTTTTGTTATATGGTTGTGCAAGAGCAAGTGCAAGTTTTGAGTATTGGTTTTGTTTTCGAATTTATCATTTAGCTCATATTGACTCAGAAACTGTAAACCATGGATAAGACATGGATGTATTCCAATCGATTGTCGAAAGAGTACGAGAACAGGGTATCAGAATTCGTTAAGTTTTCCGTTGCGCACGCCGAAGACCCCAGTCGAATGACATGTCCTTGTTTGTGTTGCTGTTATGGGAATCGGGTTGACACGGTTCAGTTGGCATCGCATTTAATACGGTATGGAATTGATAGAAGTTATACATGTTGGAATATGCATGGTGAGAAAAGTGACGGGAATGATGAATCGGGGGATAATAGGACCTATGCTTCAAATGACAATGGCACAGATACATACAGTTATGATCGAGTTGAAGAGATTGCAGAAGCGCTTGAAGAAGATATTAATGATTGTCCCAAAATGTTCGAGAGGTTGGTAAGCAATGCAGAGAAACCGTTGTATAATGGTTGTACAAAATTCACAAGATTGTCTGCGGTATTAAAGTTGTACAACTTGAATCTTTAACCATAACTGATCAAAATGATAATGAATCATGTATTAGAAATGATCATAATGAGGGTATTTGGATCAATCCAACTGTCCGTGTTGTTAAGAGACGAGTAGAACACATTCCTACCAAGAAAAGAAAGAGACCTTAGTGAAAAAGGTAATAGTATATATAATTATAGCCTATATCATTCAATAAAATTTAATTTGTCATTTCATTTATATTTGTCATTTCTTTTTTATTTGTCATTTCATTTTTATTTGTCATTTCATTTTTATTTCTCACAAGATGCAAATGCTCCTGAAAATGCTCCAGAAAATACTTCAGAAAAAGATATTACACGAGGTATAAGTATTATGAGGGGAATCATCTGTGATAGAGATAGAGGAGTAACATATAATGTAGATTGGAATGATAATGACCAACTAATTGGGTCTAATACTGCAAAGTTGACAAGCTACATTGGTACGCTTGTTCGTATACACATTTCGATCACCACTCCTAGATGGAAAAGAGGAGAGTTGGATGAGGGTAAAGAGAAAGTTTGGACTGAGATAAAGGTAGATATATGGTTTTTGTTATTTGCTTTATCTTGACGGTAATATGTGTTTAAATTTCTTTTACTAACACACTTTATGCGTATGTTTTTTTGTAGAGGTCTTTTAACATTGAAGATACCCATAAAAAGTATATAATGGGTTTGGCTGGAAAAAGACACAGATGGTGGAGAACATTTTTAATAAACAAGTATCTTAAAGATGATGAAGGAAATTTTCTTGAAGAGGATCCGGAACTTCCAAATAAATATGAGAACTTCATTACACCTGAAGAATGGGTTGGTTTTGTAGGCCAAAGAAGAGACGAGAATTTCAAGAAAGTGAGTGCCATCAATCGCGAGAGAGCGTCAAAACCCGTATATCCATACAAAAAAGGGCGTTTGGGATATGCTCGCTTAGAGGAAAAAATTGTAAGTAAATATAAACTCTACGATCTTATTAATTCTCTCAATGTGTTATAATTGATGATCTTAAGACTCGTGTCAATGCGTAGTTAGAAGAGACGAAAACTGACGCAACATCACTACCAGCACATTTGTTGTGGAAGGAAGCTCGTGTGGGCAAGAATCAAGTTGTTGATCCCGATCTTCAACATGTGTATGATGAATATGTAAGTATAAGATTGTGTCTTTAATTAAATAAAATGTTTATTAATATTTAAATAATTTTTTATCTCCACTAATAATTTTCGATATGTAAATGAATTACAGGAGACCTTGTCGCAATCGGTATCCCCAGGTGAGGATCAGGATACCAGGAGCGTACTTAGTCGAGCACTAAATATTGCTGAGTATCCGGGTCGGGTGAGGGGTAAAGGTCATGGTGTGACTCCAACCTCTTTGTATAAGCATCCAAGGAGAAGAAATCCTAGCAATGCAGAAGTGATGCAAACATTGCAGGATTTACAAGCTCAAGTCCGTGAATTGCAGAAGGATAAAGAGAGATGTACGGCAGAAAAGAGCAGTTCATAGTTGAAAGAAACTAGTGACAAAGCTAGTATCAACTGTCAGCATAAATTTCCCGAGGTAATTTTCAGTATATATCCGTTATTATTATAGAATATTTTTAGTCACTTCTAACGGTTATTATTGGTTTAGGGCATTTCATCTTGCCAGCTATACCTATCGTCGCCGACTTATCGACTAGTTGGCAAGGGAAAAGTCCATAACACTTTGGGAGAGTTACTTCACCATAGACCGCTTTCGGATGGACACATGAAAGTATCGGTTGATATTGCTTCAGATATGGATGCGTTGCTGCCGGTACCTGACATTGTTGCTGAGACCACATTGCTGCGAGATGCAATAGGATCTTTTGTTGCATGGCCATCGGACCTCATTTTCATAGATGATCAGGTATGTTGAAAACCATTATGAATCTTTAAGTCTTCAACTGTAAGTTCTGACCTCAGTTATTTCCACGGTAATTATAGACTCCTACAAAACCCGCATCTAAGGGTAAAGGGATTTTGCGGCACGACGAGTCTGATGTATCACAAAAAGAGGTACGTTTAAAGTGTTAATTATATGATCCGAATAAAAAACTGCATAATTTTATAATTTAACTGAGTCTATATGATTTTTAGGTACCTTTTCAAGGGTCACAACAAGTGAGCCAGAAAATCGTTGGCGTACCACCCAAGAAAAGGGTTCCTACTAGATTTTTCCCTCGATACCGGCAGTGTCTTGAAACAATAGTGGGAACAACAGATTTGATGGATGGTGGTATTCGTCAAATGGATATGGATCAAGGTATCTTTGGTTTTCCTTGCACCGAAATAGTTGGACATGAGGACGTGGAAGAGATTTTCCGTCATAAAGAATTAGGCGTCAGTATTATGCACACATACATCCGGTAACCCCATCTTTATATTATGTAATTAGCTGAAATTTTTTTTAAACATTTCAATGAATATAGTCTAATATTAATTATGTTTTTATTTAAGGTTGTTATATGACAAATTGATGCGCGGGAATCAATTGTCAAACAAATTCCATTTCGTGTCTTCCTCCCGTGTCAGCGGAGCGACAATTGGTAGGGAACCGAATTCAGTAAGAGAGCACTTAGTCAAAAGATTCATGGCAACTGGCAGTACAGAAAGCTTATATCTTTGGGCGTATAATACTATTCCTGCAGGGTTAAATTTTCATTCTAAGTTCATTTTAATATTTGTAATTTTTGCATAGAAAATTTTCTTCTAAACTGTTGTTTTAATTTATTGACGTCACTAGTTGTTGGTTGCTATCGATCCTATAAAAGAAGTGGTCTATTATCTGAATTCGGTTGACGGTGATTGGATAAATTATCCGGATATGAAGTTAATGATTGATACGTAAGTGAGATTATTCTAAATATTTGTGTGTATTTATATATTTAATTATTTATGTGACATTGTTCTAAATATATATTTTTATTTTATTAGAGCGATACAGGTATGAATATATTATTATGTGAAAAGTATTATGAATACGTTACATGTGTACATGGAATACCATATTGACCGTGTTATTATGTTCAAACCTCGCAGGACCAGGACCTTAATACATAATTGACTGTGTTTCTTTCATACATTAGGACTGGTTTAGTTGTTGTTAGGGTTGATTTTGTAAGACTGATTTTGAGTTACAATGCTGATAACAATGGTTTTTATATATTTTGAGGTACAAAAATGGTGTATATATATTTTGGATTACAATGGTATACAATGCATTACCGCGGTTTATGAATTACAGGTTATGGCAACTGGTTTATATAAATAATATGCTGCAAACAATGCAGGTATATGAATTATATAAATTATACCTCTAAAAAAACACCCTATGAAAGCGCTTTTTCAAGAAAAACGCTGCCTTAGGTAACCTATGAAAGCGCTTTTTCACAAAAAGCATTGTCTAAGGTAAACATATGACACCGCTTTTTCCAGGCAAAAGCGCTACTAAAAGACCACCTATGAAAGCGCTTTTCTAGAAAAAACGTTGCTAAAAGCCTACCTAAGACAGCGCTTTTCTAGAAAAAAATGTTGCTAAAAGAAAACTTATGAGAGCGCTTTTCCAGAAAAAAGTGCTGCCTTAGGTAGACCTATGAAAGCGCTTCTTCATAAAAAAGTGTTGCCAAAAGCCTACTTAAGAGAGCGCTTTTTAGAAAAAGTGTTGTATTAGGTAGACCTACGAAAGCGCTTTTCATTAAACAAAAAGCGCTGCTAAAACCTATAGCAGCACCACCTACGAAAACGCTTTTAAGCGCTTTTAAAGGCCAAAAAAAACGCTTTCGTAAGTCTTTTTCGGCGTAGTGTATGACCAGGAAAAGATCTTCGCATGATCATGCAACATCTAAATCAAACGCTGTTTTACACGAAGCTCCAAATTTGCACCTATCTTGACCTCTTTTCTATTCTGTGCCCAAATTCACTATCTCAACTGGCTCTTCATGAGGCTATAAAGCTCTTTCTTCCTGCTGTAACAGTCTGGCAAGTTCTCCCGGTACCTCACAATCTTCCTCACCTTCGTCCTCAGCTTGGTTGATAGGATTTTCAAAGTCATAACCGCCAATAGAAGAACTGTTATCAATGGGATCCAGAGTGGATATGGATCTGCAGTTTTATATGTGGGTGTGTGTAAGAGCATAGATGTATAGACAAAGTAAAAAGCAGAAAAGAAAAACAGAGAGCGCAAAATTTGTATGCATAAACGTCCAATGCTTTATTAATGCCATATGAAATTGAAACATGATAACCCTCACAAATAAACCATTGTGCCCCGGGTAAGACACATGGCCATAGAGTTTATTACATATCCAAAAAATAAGAAAGATAATTACTTCTGATCAAGAGTAATTGATACAAAGTCTCTAACCGTCTAGTTACTGGGTCCATCATTGGTAGTAGGGAAGATGCAGATATCCACGTCATACTCGTTGTCAGCATCTTCCGTGGCAGAGACAACATCGATAGCATTGATTCTCGAGTTGTGCTTGGGCATAGGAGTAGTGATTACATTTGGAATCTCAGGGGCATCAAATTCAATTTCCTTCGCCTCGATAAGGTCTTGCACCTTTTTTTTCAAAGCCCAACAGTAGTTGGTATCATGGCCTGGACTTTCTGAATGGTAAGCATAACGAGCATTAGGGTTGTAGTGAGGAGAGGCAGTGTTGAGATTCTTCGGAGATTCCTTTAAAGTTACCAAATTAGACTTCAGTAAATTTGGCAAGACTTGAGATAAAGTCATGTTTATCCAGGTAAACTGTCTTACCGGCCTCTCTATTCTCGGCTGACTATTCCTTTGTTGAGTAGGTGCAGGCTTAGAGATCATGACAGCCCCTACCGCTGGATGGCGTTCAGTTTTATCCTGATTCCTTTGATGGTACACAACACTAACCTCTTTCTTCCCAGCAAATGGATTCCTTACGGCACTGGAGGATGCATCCTTTTGGATCTTACCACTCTTAATTCCAGCTTCCACCCTTTCTCCTGTCAAAATTAATTCAGTGAAGCCGACTGAAGAGCTTCCAATCAGGTGATTGAAAAACGGACCAGACAGGGTACCCAGAAACATATCCACTAGCTACCTATCATATAGGAGGGGTTGGACTCTTCCTACTAAATCCCTCCACTTCTGAGTATAGTCTTTAAAGCCCTCGCTCGAACCCATAGACATACTTTGGAGTTGTGTATAGGTGGGAGCAAGGTCTGCATTATACTGATACTGCTTGTAGAAAGCAGCAACCAGGTCTTCCCAATTATGAATGTTGGCCATTTCCAACTGATAGAACCATTCTAGTTGAGTTCCAGACAGACTATCCTGGAAGAAGTGGACTTACAAGTCCTTGTCAGCAGTGTGAGGATGGATCTTCCTCACATAAGATCGGAGGTGAATTTTGGGATATGAAACCCCATCATATTTGGTGAACATAGGCACCTTGAACTTTTGAGGGATGACAACCCCAAAGACCAAACCCAACTCTTCAAAATCCAAACCCGGTACCTTCTGGACCTCCATTACATTCAAACGATCCTCCAACTATTTGTATTTTTCATCAGCAGGAGGATACTGTTCCTCATCATAGTCAGATTCATCATCGAATTCTTTTGGACTAGAGTCTTCCTCTCTTGTTTCCTCCTCTTGATTGTTTCCTTCCTTGGATGAAGTTATTAGTTCAGAGGCTCACTGCACTGGTCCTCTGATCCTTCTTCCCAGATTCACTAACCCAGTTGGCTTCTTTGGCTTTTTCTTTTCTTAAACAAGCAAGGCTTTTAATTCTTCTTGCCCCTTGGTCAGAGCCATGATCATTTGTTGAAACTGGGCATTCTGAGTCTGTAGATCCTTCACTGTTTATTCTAGAGCCATTGCTAAAATAAACAGCGAAGAGGATGACAAACCTGCTTTGAAACCTATTTATGCAATGTTATGTGTGATATATGTATGCAATGTTTTTAAGGATTTCTCGGGGTAAACAAGAAAATGTTAGCATTTGCAGATTTGATTGAAGAACTTTGTATCGGTGAGTGTCCTTCTACGAGATTAAAGCACACCATATCAAGTGGGTCATAGCCCCTAACTCAAGTTGTTGAGTTTTGATCTTTTGACGGCATTGGGTAGAGGAAAATAAATCCCCTTTACCCCTTTCTAGATGTCTGATTTACCATAACCTGCATCACAAACCCTTGAGATCCTTGAAATGGTTAGTATTCCATGTTATGATGTCATGATTATGCTAAGAAAACACATATATGGCAAGCACAAACAAATCACACCAAAACCTTAGGTTTAAGGCTTGTATGGGTTTTAAGGTCATACCCTCTTGAAGTTGGATTGGTTCAACCTGTCCTATAAATAGTAACCAGGTTCTAAGGGATCTCAATATCATTGGCCTTTCCCATAAGCTTCGTTTGATAGGCGACTGACTCGCAACCAAATAAAACTCAGGAGTCAAGTCTCAATGAGTGTAGCATCGAGTATCTTCCGACCTTGGGAATACACCAAAGATGACCATCTCACTATGTCCTAATGGCCAAGTTGTTCATTTAAAGGTTCTAAGGTCAGTTGACGCTTCATGACACCATGCAGTGGCCCCATATTCTCCTTGATTAACTCAAGGGCTACTGGTACCAACCAAAGTGTCGCATCAACGTAGTCATCGCTTCAATCGTGTCAGTATACCCCACACAGTTTCCATGATCTATTGCTACTTACCTAAAAGGTTTCCCCAGATCCGGGTGTAGGATCTATAGTAACCCCAAACAGTAACCTTAAAAGTAAAGCAATCAAAATAGACAAAGAAAATAGTTTAGAAATGATCTAGACCCTAAGGTAAACCCCACTTTATTATTTTCCCCAACAGAGTCGCCAGTTCTGTGATACGGTGGCAAAACTGACTATTTATACTGGTTTTGCATTTTGTATTCACAAATGTCGCAGTAAGCAAGAGTCGCCATCGACTTTTCTTTTATCCAACAAAGGAAAGGGTGAAAAGAACAGAAAAAAACCTTTTTCGAGATTTTCTGAGTAAGGGGGGTAGATTATGGAAAGGGAAGGTGTTAGCACCCTTTCTATCTATAGTTATCTACGGGCTCTTAGAGGTTTGCTCATTTTTAAAATACCTTTGTGCTTTATGTGTATGAAAATGTTTTGAAAATTCCTTAGTGCAGAGATTTGCTTTGTGATAACTCTTGTATCAGTCCTCGAGAATGTTGACAAAGCAAATGTTTTGGAAAGTGTTTTGAAAAGTAGAATTTGTGTAAGTGCGAAAATATTTTGAGCAAACTTCTAACAGCTATCTACTTTGTACTCGAAAAGGGTCGTTCTTTTCCTCTTTTCCTTTAGACGATGCTATCCTACTATTAGTGAGTAGGTAGCCCCATCGTTGGATGTTTGAGGGACAATCGAAGGGACGTTTATAGTCACGAAGGCAACTTGGTAAGAGGCTTTAGTAACCACCCTAAAGTTCTAGATCACTTTTAACAGAGGCAACATCGAGAGGGTCATTGAGGGACTAGTGATATTTAAACTGGAGCATAGTCACTAAAACTTCTCACGTTTCGAGAATTGTGATTGTTTTCCAAAGGCAACCGAAGCGGGGATACCCTAGAGGTGCAAGTGTGAGAAGTGTGTTTTTTCAGTTATATTATCTTGAACTTAGTGATCTATGATTAATTTGATTAATCTTGTCATGCACTCCTACTTACTAGTAATTATATACAAGCATAAAAAAAATGAAAAAAGCGAGAAATAAAGTTCCTACGCTATTACATGGCTTTGCTATAGATACATGATAATGGGCAAAGAGTAAAGTGCGGAATTAAAAATGCGGGAATTTAAGTCCTAAACTATTACAACTGTAAGCAGTTACAATATAATATAAAATGCGCGCGCGAAATATAGAAGTGTCTAACAACCTAAGAAAGGGTCTAAGTAAAAAAAACTTATTTGTTTGATTTTTGCTTTAATTAAGAAAAATAATTAAATTAAACATCCTAAAGTCTATTTAAAAAATAAAAATTATTTAAGAAAAATAGTCTAAGTTTTTTTTTGTTTTTTATTATGAAAAGAAAATAATTAAATCTAATTAAATCCTAAGTTCTACTTCATTTTTAATTAAAGAAAATAGTTAAAATATTTATCTAAATTATTTACAAAATTAGTTTAATTAAAAAAATACTAATCTAATATTTTTGGTTATTTTTTCTGATTTTTATGCTTAATTAAATAAATGAAAACAAAAATTAAAAAAAGAAAATATTAAAACAAGACAAATGGGCCTGGGGTTTTTTTAAAATTAAATGGGGGTGCAGAGACTGAAGTTTAGTTAGGCCCAGGTGAAGGGGGCCCAACCTTGTCTGGATCCAGTGAGGGAAGATATTGGGGGCGTATGGTGGACTTTACACTGAAGCCCTTGGATCTGGATGGATTGGCATTTGAAGGTGTGGATTTGCTTGTCTATGATGCGCGCTTGGGGATGCAATGCATGGAATCCTGTAAAGTAATGTTAGAAAATGTAAAAGGCAGACCTGGGTATCAAACCCAGGTTTCCTCCTTGCACACTCTCTTCCCTTACCACTCAGCTACCTACTCATTCATTAATTTATATAACATAATAATATTATATTATAAAACAAATCAGAAATTATTCAAATAAAAAAAGGCGCGCCCAGTGGGTCCCCTGTGGTTTAAACAAACCAATCAGAGAGACATGTCTAGCCACACCAACCCTTGACCAGAGTCAAGTCAACCAAACGCCCAGCCCGGTGGTTTCCAGTGTCTTCTCCGACATGGGGGTTTTCCGATCCTGTAAAACATGATGAAATAAAACAAATGAAAGGGCCTATCCACCCAATTCGGCCATTGTGAATTCAATGGTGGTGGCCGTTTGGGCTGAAACAGCATGTATCGCCCAGATCGAAGCTAAACGAACTTGAAACCTTATTAATGGCAATCTGTGTTTCAGGATCCAACGCATACATTTTTTACGTTGGACCTGTTCTATGGATCACCCTGAGCACGAAGCAAACATTGAAAGGCTTTAATATATCATGAAACTAGAAATACGAATTTGATAATTTTACCAAAATGGATGGTTCCGGTTTGGCGCTTCCAGGCGTGTGATAACTTGAATGAGGAGTGGTATGTGCTTCTGGGAGTCCTGGGAGGTTGATGGAGTCTTTGGAATTGATTGAACATGGCTGGAGATGGCTGGCGAAATTTGACAACCTTGAACTTTTTTTGTAATTTTGTGTGCCTTTCTTAAGAAATAGTGTTGTACCCCAAAGTTTTCCCTCTCAATTATCAAGGATTTTCACAAGATCTCCTTTGGATCATGACTGCATTAGGGTTTGACCAGCTCAAGACACCTCCTCATGCACTGATGACCAAAATTAGGGTTTAAGTTTGCACAAGGATTTTTGGACTATCAATGCTTCATATGGCTTTCAAGGATCATTATGGACCCCTAAGATTATTCATGTCAAGTTTCAAGCCTTGAATCACATTTTTGATCAGTCAATTGGACAGTTGACCTAAAAATCAGCTGTATTAGAAAAAAAAAGTCAACCATGGCCAATTTACAGTAAAACTTCATAATTTCTGATCCACATCAACATCTTAGACTCATATGTATCATTTGATCAAGTTTGGACCATAATTCCTCAAGAAATTTGATCAAATCATCAAAAGGGCAAAATGGTCAAAATTAGGGTTTTGACTGAGAAAGGGAAATTTCTGATTTTTGACCTAGAAAATGGTCAATTGGTTTAAATCATGATCTTAAGAGTTAAATTTCATTATCTTTAACTAATGACATGGTTCAAAACATTGCAAATCCATTGGATTGACAGGTGATTTTTTCAGTCAACTGATCAAAAGTCAATTGTATACTGAAAACTCATATTTGATTTTTTGGTCAAAATCAAGTGCCAAAGATCATAATTCATCAAAACATGTCAAAATGTGAAACTTGTTCATCAAGATATCAAGGACTTAAGATTTGGTTTTGAAAAGTTGAAAAATTTTAACTTAGAAAATTTTCTAAGTATAGAAAATTTCTTATTTTTTCTCAACTTTGAGCCAAATTTTCACCATGATGCAAGATGATTCAAAGGAAACTTCCAACATGAAAGTTGTAGATCTCCATGAATTCTACAACTTTGATTCACACAATTTCTCCTAAATATACTTGGATCTCAAGATATATATTTGTGAATACATGCTCATGAACTAAAATAACTTAGTGAAATTTTGCCCTAGTTAGGCAGATTTTTGACCTAACTTCATGCCAATTTTTCACATAGTTCTAAGGGGAATCTTCAAAAGAAATTCAAATATGGTTTGTAGAGAACATTGCAAGATTTCCGAAATGTCCAAGAACTCCTTGAGATCACTCTTGAGTAGGGAGAATCGAAGAGATGAAGTTGGCAATTTCTCACTTTGATTTCAAGCCATTTCATGATGAACCAAAATTCAAATTCAAGCCTAGGCTGCATGATATTTTCTTTTCAGGCCTCAAAATTGTTTCTCACTCCATAATTAAATTTTTACACAGCTGATAGAACTTTAATCCAAGCATTAGAGCCTTTGTCCAAGCTACAATTCCATTTATGGCACAAAGTTGCCATTTCCATTTTGATAAAGCACAACTTTTGCAATTGTCAACTCCTTGAGCTTTGCACTTGTTATTTCTGCACACACAAATCCTATAAACCAAAAGCAATGTGTCTAGAACCTCTACCAACTCAGATCAGGCTTGTACAAACACATAGAGGCTTGTCTCCTCACTTTTCTTCAAAAGCAAGTTATAGAGCCAAAAGGCTATAACTCAGAAATCTTGAGGAAGCTTGATGTCTAACCTTTTCCATACTTATACACAAGTGAATTGCAACCTAACACATGAATGCTAAATCTCAGAAACTCTCCCAAACACTCTATCACTAAAAATATGCCATAACTTGCAGTTTTGCACCTTACATAGCAATCTCAAAAACTACTTGTGTGTTTTGAGTTTTAACCACCTAAACACTTAATATACATCATATCTAAGTGTTCCAGACCCTTGTCCCCTCACTGTAACTCCTCCTCCTCCATCTGGCATTTTTACATATCAAGCTTGCAGGTTGACTTGACTAGGGAGATTCATGAACTTTCAAGGCAAAGTAAGGATTGGAATACACTCAGGGAGGTTCAGGCAAGCTAAACAGATCCTGAGGCCTTCTCAAAACTTGCTCAAACTCCATTCACGATCTCAACTGAAAGAGGTAAAAACTCAAACTTCTATCTCTTCATACAAGCATCCTTTGGTCTTGATTTATGAAAACAAAATGTAGATATCCTTGCACTAAAGCAAACCATGTTCATAGATTTCATTTATATTCATTGTGTATAGAGAATTTTGGATTTGAAATTTTTGTAAAAATTAGGTTTCAAATTAGGGCCAATAAAATTAGCTTTGATCTTTGACTTTTAGTTTACATGAATTATATGGTTGAAATCGTGGGAAGAGATACTATCACTTTCATGTTTGGATTTTCCATTTTCATGGAGAAATGAGAGAGATACAGGTGGTCCGGTCATGGCTCAAGGTTGAAGATGAAGTTGCCTTCAGGGGGCGTTTTCTAATATATATTTATGCCTTTGTTTATATGAACGGATGTACAGCCACCCCAGTGGTAAGGCAGCGCGCAAAAATGCCATAGGTCATGGGTTCGAGCCTTGGCGCTGCCTTTTACAATTTTCCATATTTTTTCCACCTTTTTTGTTGTTTTTTTTGCAGCGTGGGCTTCTGGACTTTGGGCCTTATGTTTTTTTTGCTAACCTCATGCCTCCTATTTGCTTGCAGCACCCCTGGCCCATATTAATTTTATTTATTTATTTTACCTTTCATTTTATTTTATTAAATATATTTTCTTAATATTAAAAATCACAAAAATATATAAAAAAAAATGATAGATTTTATTTTGACTTATTTTATTTCATTTTTCCCAATAAAAAATATTTTCTTTAGTTATATATATTATCTATTTTATTAAATAACTTTGTAAATTAATTTAAAATTAGTTTAATATTTATTTATCTTTCTTCACACTCATTAAGCATATTATTTTTAACATAAAAAGACCAAAAGTATCTCATGATACCATATTTTATTTTCAAGATAAAAATATAAAAATACTTACCTTTTCTTAAAGAAATTTATTTCCTTTTGATAAAATAGAACTAGAGTTTAATCAAAATCTTTTCTAAAAAATAATTTCCTTTCCTAATTAATTTGAGATTAATCTTGATTGATTTATTAGGTTTAGGTTAAAACTTTCTTTACATGAAAAACCAAACAAAATCTTATTTGCATTTACATACCTTTGCATATTTAATTCATTTTTGTATATTATTTATTCCAAATATTTGTACATATTCAATCTGGTTGTAATAGCTTAATTAAGTTTATATTATTGTAAATCCCCATTCATAAATTGTATTCCCCCTCCCACAAATGTTGTAATAGCGTAGGACATTTAAATTTCGTAATTTATCGCTTTTATATAACATGTTAGTAATTAGGGTTTGTATGGCAAGATAAAATCAACCAAATAGAAAACCCTAATCCAGGACAAAATCAATCATGAAAATGAAACACTTGCACACAAAACACCCCTAGGATTATCCCACTTGGTTGCCTTATAAAAATGGTCATATTACGCATGTAAAGTGTCTTAGCAAAAACAAACAAATACAAGATCATAGACCCTCGATGACGCTATTCAAAGTTGCCTTACAAAAATGATCTTAGTCCCTAAAAAATGCTAATATACTTTACAACATTGCTAATCATGGATATACACTGACCCACGCCCGTCCCATTTACATCCAAAGATATGGTTTCTTACCAAATCAATGGTAAGAAATCAATATCAAAGAAAAAGAAAATGAACAAGAAAGACATTTGAGTAGGTAGATTACTTTTAGTTACTTGCTCCATTTCAAAACAAATATCCTTGCTATTTTCAAAACAAACACACACATTTCCAAACATCTTACAAAATTGAAAACATTTTCAAAAAGATCAACATCTTTGTATACAACGGCCTCTTTTACAAAAATACTTTCAAAACCATACAAAGCATAATTTCAAACAAAAGCAAGTGATCTAGCAAGTAACTAAGAGCCCATGGAAAACCAAGGATGAAAAGGGTGATAATACCTTCCCTTTTCATAATCTACCCCCCGAACTCAAGAAACA
This sequence comes from Vicia faba, assembly GCA_948472305.1. NCBI lineage: Eukaryota > Viridiplantae > Streptophyta > Magnoliopsida > Fabales > Fabaceae > Vicia > Vicia faba. The sequence continues at coordinate 1,056,393,589 of OX451736.1, read as the reverse complement.
ATCTCAAAGTTGTTTCTTGTGCTTTTTTACCTTTCCTTTTTTGGATAAAAGAAAAGTCGGTGGCGACTCTTGCTAACCGCAACATTTCCGATAAAACACAAAATAATAAAGTCAGTTCTCCCACCGCATCACAAATAGTATGCGTGTGTTTGGCTTGCAAGTGTGATGGGCAGCCTTGCACGTATTTATGGGCCTAAAATCAATCCAAACCAAAAGCCCAAGTGTCATGTGATCCATCATTCACTATTTTATATAATTTATCTTGTATTTATGTGAATAAAAACAAAATAAATATGAATAAAATAGATAAAAAATTAAATGCAAGGTAAGAATGAATTTATAGGTCCTTTGCAAGGTTAGGAAGATGTTTGAAACCCAAAAAGTTAGGCCATTTACCTAAAAGTTTAATTTTGCTCAATGCACAATTCTTGAAATTTCTAAACTTTTCCCAACTTGGGAAAGCCATAACTTGTTCAATTTTAATCTCATGATGATTATATTGTACTTTTTGGAAAGCCCAAGATGTCTAATTTAATCCCTATTTTGTCCAATTTTGCATTTGAAGATGTTATCTTGATGTAAATGGTCTTGACAAAAAGTGCCTTTTGTTGACTTTTTGAAAATGACCTTTAATGTATGAGCTTGTATCTTTCAAATGGTGCATTTCTTGATCTTTATAGATGAAGAGAAGTAGTAGGGCATGATATTATCTTCAATATGAGCTTTGGTTGGAAAATTTCTAATAAAGTATGACAAAGTTATGCTTGGTCAAAGTCTGGTTGACTTTTCCTATAGAAATCCTAATTTGTCATTTTTGACTTTTGATGGGTTAGGAGCATTTCTTGAGGAATCATGATCAACTCTTGATCAAATGATGTATATTACTTCAAAATGTTTATGTTGACCAAAAATCTTGAAGTTTGACTGTACATGGGCAACAATTGACTTTTGACCTAGCATAGTTGATTTTCCAATACTTGAGCAATTGACTGAGCAAACTTGTTGAGCAAGGAATGAAACTTGGCATGGATGATCTTGAAGACATATTAGGACAATAGAGAACATTTGGGATCCTTGGAGCTCAACCATCTTTATGAAAATTGAAACCCTAGTTGGGGGTTCATTTCCTTAGGAGGAGAATTGTCTGATCAATTGTTGGTCAACCTTTGAGCAATTGAGAACCTCTAAGAGTATATCTTGTGTTAAAATGGGAGGGAAAATTTTGGGGTACAACACATACCAAGCTCCGGGAGCTTGTTTCAGACCATATAGTGATTTATTTAGTTTGAAAACATATTCTAGATGTTTGGGATTTTCAAAACCAGGGGGTTGGTGCACATAAACTTCTTCATCAATGTATCCATTTAGGAATGCACTTTTGACATCCATCTGATCGAGAGTGACGACATTTTTCACAGTGAAGGAAATTAAAAGTTTGATAGATTCTAACCTGGCGACTGGAGCAAAGGTTTCTATATAGTCTATCCCCTCTTGCTGACTATAACCTTGTGCAACCAGTCGTGCTTTGTTTTTGATGACTTCTCCTTGTTCATTCAACTTGTTTTTGAATACCCATTTTGCTCCAATGACGTTGAACCCTTTTGGTTTGGGAACCAGATCCCACACATCATTTCTGGTGAATTGATTTAATTCCTCCTGTATATCAAGTATCCAATCATTGTCCAGAAGAGCTCCATCATTGGAAGTTGGCTTAATCAGATATACTAATCCCATGAGGGATTCTTCAGAGTTTCTGAATTTGGATCTTGTTCTGATTGGATCTTCCTTCTTTCCAAGAATTTTGTCTTCAGGATGAGCTAGGCTGCTTCTGGATAGTCTTTTCTGGAGAGTTTCTTCAGATGTTGCTGTAATGTTTATGATATCTCCTTCTGATGTTGTTTGTGATTATTTGTTGGGAACTTCTGATGCAGTGTCTTCAGTACCTGTAAATTGGACTTCTATATCTGCAAGAGATTTATTTTCCTTTGACTTTTGAGAGTCAAGCTTGTCATCAAATCTAAAACTGATTGAATCTTCTATAATCTGTGTTTCTCTGTTTTATATTCTGTAGCCTCTTGAGCGTTCAGAGTATCCTAACATAATACACTTTTATGCTTTAGAGTCAAACGTGTTCAAGTGTTCTTTAGTGTTAAGAATAAAACAAATACATCCAAATGGATGGAAATATGAGATATTGGCCTTTTTGTTCTTCCATAATTCATATGGAGTCTTATCCAGAATAGGTCTTATGGAGATTCTATTCTGAATGTAACACGCTGTGTTAATTGCTTCTTCCCAGAAGTTCTTAGCAATGGTAGTCTCGTTGATCATGGTTATGGCTATTTCTTGTAAAGTTCTATTCTTTCATTCTACAACTCCATTTTGTTGGGGAGTTCTAGGACAAGAGAAATCATGAGCGATGCCATTCTCATTAAAAAATATTTCAAATTTTGTTTTCAAATTCTACACCATGATCACTTTTGACTTTAACAATTCTAAGATCTTTTTCATTTTGGACTTGGTTACAGAAAGCAAAGAATACAGAGTATGACTCGTCCTTGTGCCTTAAGAACTTTACCCATGTCCATATGCTATAGTCATCTACAATCACTAATCCATACTTCTTGCCACTAATGGATGCAATTTTCACTGGTCCAAATAGATCTATGTGCATAAGTTCTAATGGTCTAGAGGTAGAAACAACATTTTTTGCTTTAAAAGGGGTTTTTGCAAATTTACCTTTTTTACATGCTTCACACAGAGAATTTGAGCTAAACTTCAGGTTAGGAAGTCCTCTGACCATATTGAGTTTGTTAATCTGAGATATTCTTCTCATACTAACATGCCCCAATCTTCTGTGCTAGACCCATTGCTCATCGTTAACAGATAATAGGCATTTTACATTCTGACTTTTTAGTTCAGAAAGTTTTATTTTGTAAATGTTGTTCTTTCTCTTTCCATTAAAGAGGATAGATCCATCTTTCTGACTAACAGCTTCACATGATTTTTAATTAAAGATTATATCATAATCGTTATCACTTAATTGACTTATGGATAACAAGTTATGAATTAATCCATCTACTAATAGAACATTATTAATAGAAGGAAGATTATCGTTACCAACAGTTCCAGAGCCAATGATCTTCCCTTTCTGATTGCCTCCAAAACCTATGTAGCCTCCAGATTTAAGCTCCAGGCTTTGAAACATATGCTTTCTTCCCGTCATGTGTCGAGAGCATCCAAAGTCCAAGTACCTGGATTTGTGTTTCAGTCTTGCTGTCAAAGATATCTGCTACATATACAATTTTATCTTTAGGTACCCGTATCTTTTTGGGTCCTTGTTTGTTAGAGTTACCAGAATTCTGTTTGAATTTTGGTTTAGCAGAGAAATAATTACTGGTATATTTTAAGTCATGTGTGTGCCCATAGGTAAAGTGAGATTTCAGAGGAGTGCGTTTAATAACCAAATCCTTGACTTTCTTAGGTTTGGATACTTTACCTTTGTATCCTATCCCTTTTCTTCCATTTCTACTAACTTCATAGATCATTGAAGCCATCTTGCTTTTATCTATGTTTTTAGCGAGGAACTTCTGAAAGTTGTGATCATATTCCTTTATGATTGTATCAGTGTTACTAGGAACTTCTGAGAAAGTTTCCTTCTGAGTATTTTGTAAATCATTTTCAAGTTTTAAAATTTTTTATTTCAACTCATAGTTTTCTAGTCTCAGATTCTTAGTTTCTTCAGGGTCAGAAATTAGATCCTTTTTTAGGTTCTTATTTATGATTCGAAGCTTTTGATACCTTTCTAGAATTTCTGACAGACTCTCCTATAATTGAGATCTAGAAAAGTTAGAAAATACCTCTTCTGCCTCTGAATCTGATTCTGATCCAGATGATCCAGTATCTTCTGATATGTTGGATATCAGGGCAATGTTGGCTCTTTCATCTTCTGATTCAATGTCTACTTCTGAAGAGTCTGAGTCATCCCACATTACCATGAGACTTTTCTTCTTCTCCTTAACAAACTTCTTTTTAGGTTTCTCCTTCTGAAGCCTTGGACAGTCGCTTTTGTAGTGCCCTTCTTCATTTCACTCGTAGCAGACAATGCCTCTGTTTCTTGACTTTCTGTACTCAGAAGATGGTTCAGATTTTCTATATCCAGACGATGATTCAGACTGATTTCCTATTCTTCTGGAATTTCCGAATTTCCTTTTCATGTGCTTCCACAACTGATTTACTCTTCTGGAGATAAGAGATAATTCGTCTTCTTCTGATGAGGGACCTCCATAGTTTTCTTCTATTGCCTGTAAGACTTTAAAATCATATTTTTTATTAGATTTGAGGGCTAGAGGCTTACCTTGCTTCTGGGGCTCATCATCTTCTAACTCTATCTCATGGCTTCTGAGAGAGCTGACAAGGTCTTCTAAAGATATTTTGTTCAGATGTTTTACCAGTTTAAGAGCAGTGACCATGGGTCTCCATTTCTTTGGTAGACTTCTGATGATCTTCTTTACATGATCAGCAGTTGAGTATCCTTTGTCCAGAACTTTTAGCCCAACAACCAGAATTTGAAATCTTGAGAACATTGCTTCAATGGTTTCATCTTCTTCCATTTTGAAGGCTTCGTACTTCTGAATGAGCGCAAGGGCTTTGGTTTCTTTTACTTGTGTGTTGCCTTCATGCGTCATTCTCAGAGAATCAAACATGTGCTTTGATGTTTCTCTGTTTTTGATCTTCTCATACTCTGAATATGAGATGGCACTCAGGAGAATAGTTTTGGCCTTGTGATGATTTCTGAAGTCTCGCTTTTGATTATCTGACATTCTTTTTCTGTCAATCTTTTGCCCTCTTTCATCAACCAGATGTATGTACCTATCAATAACCATATCCCAAAGATCAGCATCATGAGCCAGAAAGAAGCTTTCAATTCTGTCTTTCCAGTAATCAAAGTTCTCTCCATCAAAGATTGGAGGTTTTCCGCTGATTTTGTCTTTCTCATCATGGTAGTCATTGTTGATGTTCTGACTTGGTCCCACCATAACGTTTTTCTTAGCTTGGATCTTTTACTGACACGGTTAAGTGCTTGAACTCAGAACCAGATGCTCTGGTGCCAATTGAAGAATTGAAAAACACAAGAAGGGGGGTTGAATTGGAATCTTAAAATTCAATGGAAAAAACACGTTGATTTTTATCCTGGTTTGTTTGAACTCAAACTACTTCAGTCCAGTCGTCAAGGTGATTTCGCCTCTCTCCAACGAGGTCTTAATCCACTAATCAATCTTGATTACAAATCTACTTTGACTACTGCTCAAGTCTTCTTGAGTATAACCACAACCTTTTTTTTCTCAAGGAAATGCACTAAATAATATAAGAATAAAATAGTGTACAATATTGTTTCTTACAAAACAGTAACACAGTATGGTGATGTTTTACACAGTAGAAAGTATTGTATGTATGAGGACTAGAAAAGATTGCAGCATTGTTGAGTGTTGTGAAAATCGTAAACGATTTATCCTTAAGTATTGTTTAAATAGGCGAATCATGGATGATCATTTGGAAATTTGATTAATGACAATTAAGGTGCTTTCCAAAAATTAAGATCCTTGTTCCCTTCCAGTCGTTACTCTTGAAATGGAAATATTTAATTTGTAACGCTTCAGAACATTGAAGTATTTGTTGCTGCTTGCTTCAGAACTTTTGACGGTCAGAGCCATAAGATCCTGTTTGCAACGTTAGACTTACTTTCCCAGAGTTGTGTAATCAGAGTTAAAACATCTTTCTCTTAGCGCAACTTCTAATCTTCTTTCATTAGAGATTTTTGAGAATTATCTACATTCATAGCAGGAACAACCTTGTAGCTTATCTTCTGATCTTCTTCCATCAGAACTTCTCTACAAAATAGAAAATAATTTTAGAGTGCATAATTGTTCTTTGTGTTTGTTATCATCAAAACTCTTACAAGGGTTATAGAATCAAACTATGTTCTAACATTTTTCTTCTGATGAATTCTTTTCCTATGATGAAAGTATTTTTTATGACAATTTTGTGATTCCCGAGTATTCTGAAGAAGCATGGGTGAATGTCATTGTGCCATGTTTTGGTGTTCCCTCTTTTGTAGAGATTGCGTACCACAACAAGCTCGTTGTTGCTCCCGTATTTATCTGTCTTCCTGGTCCTATTCCATATGAATCAAATAAATTTGTGCCTTATAAATACAATGCAACTATCCTGGAAGATGGTGTGGAAATTCCTATCCAACCTTTGTCCCATGTTGAGAATATTTCTAAATCTAGTCAATTAACTCGCAGTGGTTGTGTCTTCGGCCATACCTTTCGAGGAGATGTTAATTCTGATAAGAAGGTCGTTGAGATTACTGAACCTAAGAAAGTGGTAGGAGAATCTAGCGCCGCCGCCTTGGAAAAGGATGTTGATAATCTGTTAAAAATCATCAAGATGAGTGATTACAAAATTATGGATCATTTGTTGCAAACCCCATATAAGATTTTCCATTTTAGCCTTGATGATGAACTCCTCTGCTCATCGGTAGTCTTTGATGAGGGTGTTCGATCAGGCTTTTGTTGAAAGTGATATGTCTCTGGATCAGTTCATCGATGTTGTGGGAATATTACATCTTATAACAACATGAGATTTTGTGATGAATAGTTTCCTGGTGAAGGGAGAAACCATAACCCAGCTCTGCATATTTCCATGAATTGTAAGAATGACTTTTTGTCCAATGTGCTGAGAGACAACAAAACCTGCTTTGAATATCATACCGAGAAGCACTCTCATGAAGCTTAAGTACCAGGTAACTCCTATACGCCCTAATGGAATTATAGTGAAAGCTTTTGATGGTTCGAGAATATTTGTTTTTAGAGAGGTGGATTTACCTATTCATATAGGTCTACACTTATTCAAATCACCTTTCAGGTTATGGATATTGTCCCAGTCTATAGCTGTTTATTGGGATGACCATAGATCCATGAAGCATAAGTTGTTACTTCCATCTTGCATCAGAAGTTGAAATTTTCTCCGTGAGGGAAAGGTAGTTATTGTTAATGGTGAGAAAGCTTTGTTGATATCTCATTTATCTTGCTTTAGCATTGTAGAAGTCGATGAAGCGGTTGTTGGAACTCAGTTCCAAGCTTTGTCTATTGATAATATAAGGAAGAGTGAAGATTCTATCACCTCGTTTAAGGATGCGCAGTAGGTAGTGCATAAAGGCCCTATCAAGGTGTGGGGGCACGTTATTAATCCACCTGTGAATAGGAATCAGACTGGTTTTGTTTTCTCCATGAAGAAGGAGGTTGTGAAGCCAAAGTCTGCTTTGAGTAAATAGCAATATATCTTTCACAATGCAAGATATCTCCATCCGACTACTCTAAGGATCAATGTTATTCTCGAAGATGAGTCAGAGCAAAAGATGCTGAACTTTGTGACGCATGGAGCCAGAATCTAGAATTGGATTACTGTTGATGTTCCTTCTTGCATTCACATTTCAAAGTAATTTTTTTTCTTTTCAAAAATCTTTCACTCTTCCCAAGGTGAAAGTAATGATGTTGTATGGGCGTGTCTGTTGTTTTGAATTTCTAAAATTGCGTCTTTATTTTATGCTTTTACTTGTAAAATGGTAATAAAAAAACCTTTAAAAATAAATAGTAATTGTAAATAAATCTGCATAATCACTTGTTACATGTGTCAGTTTTTAAAATCAATCATAAATCATATGTTCAAATTAATTAAAAAAATCGTTGGGTGCAATGACCCTGCACCCTCTCCCAACTTTGGATATCTTGTGTATGTGGATGAAGAAGAAGAATATGATGAAATCCCAGAAGAGGTTTCACGGTTGCTTGAGCGCGAGGAAAATACCATTCTGTCGTATAAAGAGACGTTGGAGACCATTAAATTGGGTTCAGAGGAAGATCCGAAAGAAGTCAAGATTGGGGCACTGCTTCATCCCGATGTAAGAGCATGTTGATTGAGTTGCTGAAAGAGTATGTGGATATTTATGCTTATTCTTATCAAGATATGCCTGGGTTGGATACTGATATTGTGGAACATTATTTTACGCTAAATCCAAAATGTCCACCAATCAAGCAGAAGCTGCAAAGAACTCATCCTGACATGCAGCGAAGATTAAAGAAAAGGTTTTGAAACTGATTGATGTTGGTTTTCTCATGAAATCAGTGTAACCTCAGTGGATTGCCAATATTGTTCCACTAACAAAGAAAGACAGAAAAGTTAACATGTGTGTTGATTACAGAGATTTAAATAAAGCAAGTCCGAAGGATGATTTCCCATTCCCACTTATTGATATGTTGGTAAATAGCACAAAAAAATTCAAAGTGTTCTCATTCATGGATGGATTTTCCGGATACAATCAAATTAGGATGGCTCCTAAGGACATGGAAAAAAACAACGTTTATCACACCCTGGGGAATATTCTGTTACAGAGTGATGCCCTTCGGGTTGAAGAACGCTGGTGTGATGTACCAGAGGGTGATGACAACCCTATTCCATGATCTGATGCATAAGGAAATTGAAGTATATGTTGATGATATGATCGCAAAATCTCATACTGAAGAAGGGCACATACAATACTTGTTGAAATTATTTCAGCATTTGAGCAAGTATCGTCTCCACTTGAATCCAAACAAGTGTACTTTGGTGTTCGTTTAGGAAAGTTGCTAGGTTTCATTGTCATTCAAAAAGGAATTGAAGTTGATCCTGATAAAGTTAAGGCAATTCAAGAAATGCCTGCTCCAAGAACTAAAAAACAAGTTAGAGGCTTCCTTGGACATTTGAATTACATTTCCAGATTTATTTCTCATATGACTGCAACATGTGAACCAATCTTCAATCTGTTGAAGAAATATAAAAGGTGTGTGTGGACATATGATTGCTAAAGGGAATTTGAAAGCATCAAAGAGTATATGCTTGAAACTTCTATCTTGCTCCCTCCTGTTAAAGGAAGACCATTGATTATGTATCTGACAATGTTTGATAACTCCATGGGCTGTATTTTGGGACAACAAGATGAAACATGAAGAAAAGAATATGTCACTTATTATCTTAGCAAGAAGTTCACTAACTATGATTCACAGTATTCTATGCTAAAAAAAACATGTTGTGCTTTGGCCTGGACGACAAGGTGATTGCAACAATATATGTTAAATCACACTACTTGGATGATTTCTAAAATGGATTCAATTAAGTATATTTTTGAAAATTCTGCTCTTAATGGAAGAATTGCCCACTGGCAGATGTTGTTGTCTGAATATGATATTGAATACTATACTTAGAAGGCTATTAAAGGTTGTGTGTTGGCAGAGCACCTTGCTCACCAACCAGTTGGAGATTATCAGTTTGTTAAATATGATTTCCCTGATGAGGATGTGATGTATTTGAAAGTAAAAGATTGTGATGAACCTTTGCCTGAGAAAGGTCCTGACCCTGAATCTCGCCGAGGTATGGTGTTTGATGGAGCTGTAAATGCTTGTGGTAAAGAAATTAGTGATGTGATTATCACTCCCCATGGGTCACATATCCCTTTCACTACAAGGATGACATTTGATTGTACCAATAACATGGCGTTTTATGAAGCTTGTATCATGGTTCTTGAAGAGGCTATAGATCTCAGAATCAAAATTCTTGATGTATATGGTGATTCATCTTTGGTAATAAATCAAGTTAAAGGAGAATGGGAGACTCGTCAGATTATCTTGATTCCCTACAAAGATTATACAAGAAGATTATTATCTTTCTTCAATAAAGTTGAATTCTATCATATTCCCAGAGATGAGAATCAGATGGAATATATTTTGGCCACTTTCGCTTCCATGTATCAAGTGAATGCTTGGAACGATGTACCTTAGATTATAGTTTGACGTATGGTTGGAACAGCTCATATGTTTGCTACAGAGGGGACGTCAGATGAAAAACCTTGGTATTATGATATCAAGCACTTTCTCCAGTCTCACGAATTTCCGGTTGGTGCATCAAAAAAAGATAGAAAGACATTGAGAAGGTTGGCATATAGCTTTTTCCTTAATGAAGATGTGTTATACAAGAGAAATTATGATATGGTTTTGCTCAGATGTGTGGATAGAAATGAAATAGACATGTTAATGCGTGATATCCATGAAGCTTCCTTTGGTACCCATGCCAATGGAGATTCGATGGAAAAGAAGATGCTTAGGGAATGTTACTATTGGCTGACACTGGAATCTGACTGTTACAAATTTGCAAAGAAGTGCCATAAATGTCAGATTTATTCTGACAAGATTCATGTGCCTCCAACGCTTCTCAATATTATTTCTTCCCCGCTTCCTTTTTCTATGTGGGGTATTGATATGATTGGAATGATTGAACCCAAGGCGTCGAATAGACATCGTTTCATCTTAGTGGAAATTGACTACTTCACCAAGTGGGTGGAAGCAACTTCCTATGCTAATGTCACCAAGCAGGTGGTAGTACGTTTTATCAAGAACAATATTATATGTCGGTATGGTGTGCCAAGTAGGATTATCACTGATAACGGATCGAATTTGAATAACAAGATGATGACAGAACTTTGTGAAGAATTCAAGATTATTCATCATAACTTGTCTCCTTACAGGCCTAAGATGAATGGGGTTTTGAAGCTGCTAATAAAAATATCAAGAAAATCATCTAGAAGATGGTTGGTACCTATAAGGATTGGCATGAGATGATCCATTTTTCTTTGCATGGGTATCGTACAGTCGTCCTTACTTCAACAGGGGCAACCTTGTTCTCTCTTGTGTATGGTATGGAAGCAATGCTCTTTGTTGAGGTTGAGATTCCCTCTATGCGTGTAATAATGGAAACCAAGTTGACAGAAGTTGATGGGTCCAGAACAGGTTTGATCAGTTGATTTTAATTAAAGAAAAGAGAATGACGGCCTTGTGTCATGGTCAGTTATATCAGAAAATAATGAAGAAAGATTTTGATAAGAAGGTCAAGCCTCGTGAATTCAGAGAAGGAGACCTCATGCTCAGAAAGATCATGTCTTTTAACGTTGATTCTAGGGGAAAGTGGACTCCCAATTATGAAGGCTCATATGTTGTCAAGAAAGCCTTCTCTGGTGGTGCATTGATTCTTGAAACTATGGATATTGAGGAGTTCCCACGTCCCATGAATGTTGATGCAGTCAAGAAATACTTCGCCTAAATAATTAAAAGAACAACTCGCTAAGTTGAAAACCTGAAAGGGAGGCTTAGGCAAAAAAAGAGCGTCTCGGTAGGCTAAAAACCCGAAAGGGAGGTTTAGGAAAAAGTTAGAGACACAAACAGAAAAAAATTCCTGGTAGGTTAAAAACCCGCAAGGGAAACCTAGGAAAAAGGTAGGGATTTCCTGGCAAGTAATTGCGTCAGACAAGACTTAATCATTGAGGCAACAATCTTCTCATATTCTCATCACACTTCAACTAAAGCCTCTGCTCAAGAGTTCAAAGTTGTTAAGGAGAATAGTGGTAATTGTATTTCAATGTATCTTTTCCATGTATTTACTATTTTCTAAAACTATGTAATCATATATGGAGTCTCGCTATCCGCGGACTAACATTCTATTAATAAAGTTTGAACCTTTATCCAATTCTTTGTAGTTCTTATTTTATTCTGTTTTTCAAAAATTTCATTTATTATTGATAGTAATTTTCAAAACAAAAAGACTTAATAATAAAAACATGTTTTTGTAAAGAGTTTGCAAATTACTTTTTACCTCAATTATGTGATTCAAGTGGGACAAAAGTAGTGGTTCCAAGAATGGACAAACTCCAAAGTTTTGAAAAGATTCTCCAAGAAGTATTCCCGGATTACTCTTGATATACGCGTAGTGCACTTGTGTGTGTTTTTTTGGATTGATGGATTTCATACCAGTTGATATATTGTATGATGTTGGGTTTGTAATCCTATATTCCCCAGCTAAGTCTTGATTCAGGTTTCACTAACTGAGTGTGATCCTTTCCCCATCCAGTTAGTGATCTGGAAGAGATTGCAAAGTTATGAAGTCTTTCCTCATTTGATTGAGTTCTTTCTCCCTCTGTGTGTTGAGAATTGATGTAGAATCACTTGCAGAGCATTGTTCTCTCCATTTATGAAATTGTTGTTGTTGTGTGCTCCTCGAGTAGCCAGATGTTGTACCCTAAAATTTTCCCTCTCCTTCCTCAAGACATTTCTCACAATATCTTCATTGGCTCAAGCTTGCACAAGTACAGACTAGGTCAAACCACCTCCTAAACATTAATGCCTCAAATTAGGGTTTTGATTTTCACAAGGACAACTGGACTGATAATGCCTCAAATTAATTTCATGGATCATTATAGACTTCTAAGAATACTCATGTCAAGTTTCAAGTCTTGAATCACAATTTTGCTCAGTCAATTGACCAGATGACTAAAAATCAGTTGTATTGGGTAAAAAATCAATTGTGGTCAGCTTACAGTCAAACTTCAAGATTTTGGACCAATATCAACATTTTGAAATCATATGCATCAATTGATCAAGTTTGGATCACAATTCCTCAAGAAAAGTGTTCAATTCATCAAAAGGGCAAATTGGTCCAAATTAGAGTTTTGACTGAGAATGACTGATTTTTGACTTTTGACCTAATACATGACTTTTTGTTTTGAAACATGATTTCTTGGATTCAATTACATCATTTTAACCTAATTGCATGATTCAATTCATGCCTCAAGATCAAGCAATTGATAGATGAAATTTGGTCAACTGCTGGAAAAGTCAACTAATACACCAAAAGTCAAAACTTTGACTTTTTGGTCAAATTTGAGTTTCAAAGATCACAATTCATCAAGACATTAAAAAATATGAAGCTTTATCATCAATAAATCAAGAAAGTCAAAAGTCAATTTAAATACTCAAACTTTTCAAGACTTAGAAATTTTTCAAAGTGTTTTTGTACATGATAATTTCACCACTTCATACCAATTTTTCACCAACATGCAAGATGATTCAAAGGAACTTTCAACATGAGAGTTGTAGATCTTCATGATACCTACAACTTTGTATTAGAGGGCACATATCCAAAAAATTCTAAGATTTTGAGTTATAGGCCCATGAAGTCATGCACTTTCTCTTAAACACTCAGTGAAATTTTGACCTAGTTTAGGCAGATTTTTGTCCCAACTTCTTGGCCATTTTTCACATAGGTCCAATTGGATTTTGCAAATGTGGAAAACATGAAAGTTATGGAGGGTGTTTCAAGCTTTTCAAAATGTCCAAGAACTTGAACAAATCATTTTTGAGCTAAGAGAATCGAAGAGAAGAAGTTGGGCATCCATTCTTGAATTACATGGAATTTTTATGATGAACACTTGATCCAAACCCTAGCCTATGCTGCATAACTTAACTTTTAAGGCTTCTAACTTGTGTTTAACTCCATAATTAATTGATTACACAACGGATAGAGCCATTGTCCAAGCATTTGAGCCCTTATCCAAGTTGCATTTCCATTAATGGCACAAAGTAACATTGACATTCTAGTAAAGTTGCTTTAATCTCAAAGTTAACTTGTCTTGAGCATTGCACTTATTATTTCTGCATAATCATCCTCTACAAACTCATAACAAACATGTTTAAAGTTGCTAGACACCCTACAAGCCTTATACCATGCCTTGGAAAGATGTTTGTCAAGCTTGCTTCAATAACAAGTCAAATATCCATAACTTGTGATCTTGTATTCATGATCCCTCCAAGCTTCCATACCTTTGCCTATAAATTAAGCCTTCATTCACAAGTCTAGGACACGAATTATCAAGCTTACAAACTCTCTCAAACTCCCTAAAACTCATAATTTCTCTCAAGCCTCACTTTTGTGCCATTTCTGATTTTTGATAGCCATCTCACAAACTACTCGTGCATTTTCCATTCTTACCATTCACCAAGCTTTTATACCACATATATAAGCCATCCCAATACCTGTTACACTTCTGTAACTCCATATTCACCATCTTCAATTTTCAAAATCAGCCACTTGCACTTGGACTTCTCTAGAACATTTCAAGCACTCTCAGCTCAAAGTGACTATTGGAATAACTTCCTGGAAGTTCAAGGAAGCTAACCAGATAATTGCAGCACCTTGAAGTAAGCTTAAACTCAAAACACAATTTCCATTTTCAAGGTGAGTTTTCTGATTTTCAAACTCTTCATACAGGCATCATTTGACTTCCATTTTCAAAGATAAAATGTAGAAATCATAGCCCTGAAACTAAACATGTCCATAGAGTTTATTTATATTGCTTGAGTGTTATGAATTTTAAGTATGCAGTTACAGAAAAATTAGGTCAGAATTTGGTACCATTAGAAATTTGTGTTCATCTTTGACTGTTAGCTTAATTTATTTACATTTCTGAAATTGTGATGAAATTTCTAACAAGTTTGATGTTTACACTTTTGAGAATGGTTGAGAAATTAGTAAGTTCTGAAGTTCAAATATCTGGCGCAAGGTTGAAGATGAAGTACAACCATGGACATGTTTTATTTTAAATTTAATGATTTTTGTTCCTATACCGGATGTACAGGCCACCCTAATGGCAGTAAGCGCGCGTGTAAGGCATTTATGTAGAAGGTCCTTGGTTCGAGCTCTAGCGAGACCTTTTGGTTTTTTTCATATTTTTCCTTGTTTCATTATTTTGTTGCAGCGCTTGGGGCCTTCCAGCTATTGGGCCAGCTCTTTTTGCTCCATCTCACCCCCTGTTTTCCTTTCACCATGCAGCCTAACTCTTTTCTTTCCTTATTCTTTTTTTTAATTTCTGATTACAAAAACAGGCCTTGGGCCTAGACCAAACAAAAACTATTTTCCTTTAAACCTCCCAATTCACTTTTCAGACCTCCTAATCCAACTTTTTATATTTTATATTTTTATTTTCTTTTCCTTTCTTTTATTATTTTTAATAAAAAATGCCAAAAATATTTTATTAAGTATTTAGACTTAGAAATTATTATTTTTCTCTTACTTTATTTTATAGCATAAAACCCTAAAAAAATATCTTCTTTCTTAAATTAATTGAATTAATTTAGACTTAGATTTTCTTATTCTAATCTATTTTTTAATTAACCTAGACTTAAGGTTTTGATTAATTAATTTTTTCTTTTAATTAGGTTAAAACATATTTCATACAAAAAACCATAAAAAAACAATTTTCTTTTCTTTTACGTTATCTTTATATTCTTATACATTTTATTTGGCATTATTCAATTTGGTTGTAATAATAATTAGAACTTTATTGCTTTCATCCCCATTTGTAATTTGTACCCCCGTCCCTTAAATGATGTAATAGCATAGAACTTTAAATTTCCGCAATTTATCACTTTCAATATTATTGCTAGTAACTAGGGTTTGTATGGTAAGACTTAAAATCAACAAGTAGACAACCCTAATTCAAGACAAAAATGAATGAAAACAATATACATTGCACACTAGCACCTCTAGGGTTAACCCACACTTGGTGCCTTAGATAAAAACAGTCATGTCCCTCGAATGTGCGATACTTTAGCAAAGACCCTCGAATACAAGATCGTAGTCCCTCAATGATCCTTCGATGTTGCCTTTGGCAAACTATCTTAGACCCTTACAAAAAAATTCTAAGGTATCTTAAAATATTGCCTTGTATAACTGTATGACGACCCACACTTGTCCTTTCACATCCAATGATATGGTTTCTTACTAACTAATGGTAAGATAATACTATCTAAAGGAGGAGGAAAAGAACTAAGACTTTTTTAGTAGGTAGAACACTCGTAGTTTTTTTCTCACAAACTAAAACCATTTCCACACTCACACTTTCAATACATCTTTCCAAAAACAAACATCTCTTTGAACTATTTTCAAAACCAACACTTTGTGTACATTCTCGCTGAAACGAGAATCATTACAAAGTTTGCCAAAACAAAGGCGTTTTCAAAATATTTTTAAACTTACACCAAACATAAAAACATTTACAAAGAATTTCAAAGTGAGCTAGCAACTAAGATCCCGTAGATAACTACAGATGAAAAGGGTGCTAACACCTTCCCTTTTCATAACCTACCCCTCGAACTCAAGAAAATTCTCAAAATTTCTTTCCTGTTATTTTCACCCTTTCCTTTATTGGATAAAAGAAAAGTCGGTGGAGACTCTTGCTATCCGCAAAAATTGTGATAAAATGCAAAACACCCAAGTTAGTTCTCCCACTGTATTACAAAACTGGCGACTCTGCTGGGGACTAAACTCAAAAGTGGGGTTACCTTAGAGACTAGATCACATTTAAATGCTTTCATTGTTTGACTTGATTGCTTTACTCTTAAAATGGTGTTTTGGAGTTGTATAGATCCTCTAACCAAATCTGGGAACCTTATTAGTTAAGTAGCAAAGATTGTGGAGACTGTACATCATAGACCGATGTGGTTGAAACAATAGCTACATTAGTGTGACACATTTGTGGGTACCGGTATCCCTTGTGGCGAATCAAGGAGAATACGAGGCCGATGTGTGGTGTCATGAAGCACTAACTGACCATAGAATCTTTAGTTGAACAACTTTTCCAATTGGAAGTAGTGCTATAGCCGGCTTTGGTGCAGTCCAAAGTTGGTTGATACTTGATACTACGCTCATTGAGATTGGACTTTCGGGATATTTCGGTCGCCAAAACAGAGGCTTATGCTGAAACAATGCCCAATGAAGAAAGATCAATGATATTGAGATTCCCTAGAAACCGATTACTTTCTAGGACAAGTTGAACCAACTAAACTTCAAGAGGATACTTACCTATGAACTCCATGCAAGCCTAAACCTAAGGACTTGTTTGTTTTGTTTATATATGATTATTTGTACATAACATCATGACACCATACCATAGCATTTGCACTAACCATTTCAAGGACCTAGAGATTTATCTTTGTTCTGTTTTGTAGGATATGGCTTCAACTCGCAGAAATACCATCCGAATCAACCTTGTGAAAGTGCCTCCTCAACTCAAAGAGTTAGCATTAAGGGTCCCTGAAAATTCTCCATTCACCAAGTACGGTCGAATCCTCAACTTGGTTGCCTCAAACTTTGAAGAAGACATGGTACATGTGCTTTTTCAATTCTTTGATCCTAAACATCATTGTTTCACATTTCCTGATTACCAATTGGTGCCTACCTTGGAAGAGTTCTCTTAACTATTGGGAGTACTTATTCTCGATCAAATATTATTCACCAGTATTGCTCTAGCCTTACATTTACAACGGTCCGACATCATGGCTAATTGGGAAACAAGAAGTGGTGATAAGGGTTTTCTAGCCAATTTTTTGTTTGAGAAGGCTCAACTGTTTGGGGATGCTCTGGATTTGCAAGCTTTTGAAGAAGTTTTGGCTCTTCTAATCTATGGGATGGTTTTGTTCCCTAATCCAGACCAACTTATAGATGTTAATACGGTCAAAATCTTCCTATCTCGTAACCTGGTGCCTACCTTACTCGAGGACATTTTGCATTCTCTTCATGCCCGTACTATGAAGAGAAGGGGGATTCTTATGTGTTGTACTCCTTTTCTGGTTAGGTGGTTTATTTCGCACCTTCCTCGGTCAGTTTTGAAGAATGAACAAGGCATAAGGTGGTCTCGACGGTTGATGTCACTCTC
This sequence comes from Vicia faba, assembly GCA_948472305.1. Taxonomy (NCBI): domain Eukaryota; kingdom Viridiplantae; phylum Streptophyta; class Magnoliopsida; order Fabales; family Fabaceae; genus Vicia; species Vicia faba. The sequence continues at coordinate 1,056,375,951 of OX451736.1, read as the reverse complement.
GCATTCAGATATTCATTGGCGTTCTCGATCTTTGGAGGATGTTACCATTATTAACCGCTGTGGGGAATTCCCTAATGGTCCACGCCTTGGCATTAGGGGAGGTATCACTTATAATCCTTGTCTGTCTCTACAACAGTTTGGGTATGCTCGGAGGGATGGTCCTCATGACGCGCTTGTCCAAGGTATTGTGTTCGACTACGAGAGCGACGCCCAAGGTTATCGTCAAAGGTTTGTGCGAGCTTGAAGCATGGTGAACAAGGCTGACAGAAAAACTTTTGGGCATAAGAACTCCATTCCCTTGGAGCCTTATCTCAAGTGGGTGAGAGCTCGCACTCAAAACCTCATGATGTCGAATGTGACCATCTTACCAATAATTGTGGAGCCTATCACCAAGGGGGGTGTTCCTTACACCGTTCTTCATTCTGGCATGCCTACTACTCTCGAGGAATTGCAAAGATCATGGATTCAACTCAAGGGAGAGCGAGACACCTTTGAAGCCCAATTCTACTCAAGCGAGAAGAAAGTGTTGGAGCTCACAAGGCAACTTCACGAGGAGTGGAACTTGAATACCTACATCAGTCCAAAGAGGAAGCATCCATGGGAGACCCGAGTCTTTTCTTGTATAATTTCATTTTGTTGTTTTTCTTTCATTGTAAGCCCAACAGGAATTTTGTAAATTTTGAACGTATTAATACAATTAATGTTTTATTTCGTCTTTGTTTAAGCAAATTTAAATCTTAAAGGTCCTTGAAAACATTTCATACGCATAACATGCATCATATCATAAGCAGGTTTTCTGAGACATGTTTCCTCATCTTTTTACTGTTTATTTTAGTATAAGATGGATCTCGAGCAAACCGTCAAGGACTTGCAGACTCAACACTCTCAGTTTCAAGAAACTCTGCTCAACTTAGCAAAGGGGCAGTAAGAAATGATGTCACTTCTTGTCACGAAGAAGAAGACCAAGAAGAAAGTTGTAATCAACATGGGGAAGAGATTCAAGGGCCCCATCTGACAAGTTCAAATTGAAGAGGACTCCTCTGATGAGGATGAGAATCAAGATGAAGATGCTAGGAGCACCCATGTTGGGGGTGGAAACAATCAAATCACTGAAGACGAGGATTATTTTGGAGAGCAATATCCACCGGCCGATGACAAGTATAAGCAACTAGAAGGCAGATTGAAGGCTGTACAAATCCAAGTTGTGTCTGGCTTGGACTTTGGTGACTTGGGTTTGGTTCCTGGGGTAGTCACTCCCCATAAATTTAAGATCCCTGTTTTTGCCAAGTATGATGGTGTCTCATGCGTGAAGCTTCACCTAATATCTTACGTCTGCAAAACTCAGCTGCATACCGCTGATAAGAAACTATGGGTGAACTTTTTTCAAGAAAGTCTATCTGGGACGTAGTTGGAGTGGTTTTACCAATTGGAAGGGACTAACATCCATACTTGGGAGGATTTGGCCACTGCCTTTTATCGCCAATATCAATATAACGTTGATCTTGCACCAACTAGGATGCAATTGCAAGGAATGACCATGGGATCAAATGAGGGTTTCAAAGAATACGCCCAAAAATGGAGAGACCTGGTTGGAAGAGTGCAGCCACCTTTGACTGAAAGGGAGTTGGTAGATATGTTTATGGGAGCATTGAATGGACCATTTTGCAACTTGCTATTTGGAAGTTCATCATCCGGATTCACTGAATTGATCTTGACTGGTGAGAGGGTTGAAAGCGGGATTAAAAGCGGGAAGATACCCATGGTCTCCACATTAAATGCTGTGAAAAAGCCATTTATGGGTAAAAAAGAGACTAATGTTGTCTATCGGTCAAGAAGCGGTGCTAAGAATGACCGTCATTATTCAGTAGTGGTTGTACTTATTTCCAATCCAACTCCAACTCAACGACCGCGTCAACAAAATAATCAACAAAGACCGGGTGTCCAAAGAAGACAATTTACTAAAATCAATATGCAATTGTCTCAAGCTCTGCAACACCTATTGAAAGCTGATTTGGTGACCTTGCAAGACCCCCCTTCCAACCCTAACACTGCTTCTCCAAAATGCAACCCCAACGCCAAATGTTCTTATCATTCGAATAGCCCCAGACACGATACCAATGATTGTTGGGCACTAAAGAACAAAATCCAAGACCTAATTGATAATAAGACAATTGAATTCGACCCTCCGCCGACTCCCAACGTGATCACTGCACCCATGCCAAATAATGATAAGAGTATCAATTCTATTGAAGATGCTTATTTTGTTTCTTCCTTCAATGACTTGATCACTCCTTTGAAGACTGTTAAAGAGAATTTGTTGAAAGCCAGGGTATTCCCTAGCTGCCTTGAAGACTGTTGTTGTTGTGCTGTACAAATTAATGGTTGTGAATAGCTGAAGAAAGATGTCCACACCTGATGAATAGCCATGAGATTCTATTTGAGAAAACTCCATCTGTGAAAAGTTTGACCAAAGTTGTATCTCGAGAAGTTGAAGACATATCCATCATTACTATCTCAAACAAACCTATTAAGATCACCTCCAAAGGTCCTATTAGGATTCCCGTTGAACCAAGAATAGCTCCACTGATAATCACCACACCGGGGCCAGTTCCCTATTCTTCTGATAAGCTTGTGCCCTGGAATTATGGGGCGGAAGTGTATTACCATGGTATCAAACAAGATTCATGGATTGATGAAGACGAAACTGTTGACGTTACCAACATTATTGGATCGAGTAAAGTTACTAGGACGGGGAGAACCTTCTCTCCAGAGATTTCACCTCTGGCGACCACCACCACACCCGTTCGTATTACTGTTGTTAAACCTAATGTTGATGCTAGGGAAAAGGGAAAGATGATTGAGCCTTCCAGGACGGAGGCACCCACAAAAGATATCACCATTGAGAACCCATCTACCCAAGAGATGGAGGATATTTATAAAATTATCATAAAAAGTGATTATAAGATAGTGGAACAGTTGGGGCAAACACCCTCAAAGATTTCTATGTTATCTTTGTTGTTATGCTCCGATGCACGTGCTCAAGCATTGATAAAATTCTTGAAAAATGCATATGTCCCTCAATAAACTACGGCCGACCAATTTGAAAACCGTGTAGCCAGTTTGACTGCTGACAATGGTTTGGGATTTTCAGATGCAGATTTGACTCCAGCCAGAAAAAATCACAACAAAGCTCTGCATATTTCCATCGAGTGTAAAGGAACCACTTTAGCCCATGTGTTAGTGGATATTGGGTCCTCCCTGAATGTCTTACCAAAGGGTGCCTTAGATAGGTTGGATTATGAAGGTTTGGTACTAAAGCCTAGTGACATGTTGGTGAGAGCTTTTGATGGATCAAAGAGGATGGTCCAAGGCGAAGTTGATCTCCTATCAAAGTTGGGTCTCAAGTCTTCAACTTGACATTCTACGTGATGGATATTCGTGCTGCTTATTCTTGCCTGCTTGGACTCCCATTTATCCATGGGGTAGGAGCGGTGAATTCCATATTACATTAAAAGTTGAAATATTTGGTCAAGGGGAAAATTGTTACCGTCTGTGGTGAGGAAGAGTTTATGATTAGTCATCTAAATTCATTCAAGTATGTTGAAATGGACGGCGAGTTCATAGAGACTCCTTATCAAGCCTTTGAAGTGGTATCTCCCATGGTTGTTGTTTCCAAGGCCACTCCTGACACTCTAAAATATGCTAAAGATACACCAAGGATAGCTTCTCTCAAAGATGCTCGTGCTATTGTTGAAGACGGAGGTTACACCATTTGGGGACAACTTCTAGATATCCCTTTCAAGTCAGACAAATTTGGGTTGGGCTTAACTTCCAAAGCTCAAAAGGAGGCTCGACGTGCTCGTACAGGGAAACCACCTCTCTGCATTAGTAAATGTGAGGTTAATGCTCTTGAAGACTCTGATGTTGATTGTGACTTTGATGACTGGATCTACCCGACTGCTAGTGAATGACTCAACAACTAGCAGACTAAGGACGTCATTCCAATCTCCTTCAGCTAGGAGTAATTGTCATTTATTGTTTTTATTAATTTGAGAATGTTTTATGTAATTTCCATTAAAATAATGGCTTTAAGACATGTGCCTTACCCGGGCATAGTGGTCCATTTGTTAAGGGTTTGTCATTTTCATATGCCATATGCTCATTTTAATGAAATATATTGGACTCTTTTGCATTCAAATTTTGTGCTCATTGTCTTTCTTTCATTTTATTTCATTTTCAAAATAGTCATGTGACCTTACATGCACACACACATTTGCAAATCCATATCCATGCCGGATCTCACTGTCAACGACTCTGCTATTGCCATCAATGACTTTGAACATCCGATCTATCAAGCCGAATAAGAAGGTGAGGAATATTTTGAAATACCTGGGGAACTCGACAGACTTCTGATACAAGAGGAAAAGGCCATTCAATTGCACGAAGAACCAGTTGAAGTAATCAACCTAGGTACTGAGGCAGACAAGAGAGAAGTCAAGATCGGCGCCAACTTGGAAGATGGTGTCAAGAGAAGATTGGTCTAGATGTTGCACGACTATGTTGAAGTATTCGCTTGGTCATATGAAGATATGTCGGGGCTCGATACTGATATTGTAGTTCATCGTCTGCCAATAAAGGAAGGTTGTCCTCCAATCAAGCAAAAGGTTCGTCGCATGCGGCCAGATATGTCTGACAAAATAAAAGCTAAGGTAATGAAGCAATTTAATGCAGGTTTATCGGAAGTGACGTCATATCCACAATGTGTTGCAAATGTGGTCCTGGTGCCTAAGAAAGATGGAAAAGTCTGTATGTGCATAGACTATAGGAATTTGAATAGGGCAAGCCCCAAGGATGATTTCCCACTACCACACATTGACGTCTTGGTTGACAACACGGCTTAACACAAAGTTTTCTCCTTCATGGATGGTTTCTCCGGTTACAATCAAATCAAAATGGCTCCGAAAGACATGGAGAAGACCACTTTTGTTACACAATGGGGCACCTTTTGTTACAAGGTCATGCCTTTCGATTTGAAGAATGCAGGGGCAACCTATAAACAAGTTATGGTAGCTCTATTTCATGACATGATCCATCATGAGATAGAAGTCTATGTGTATGATATGATTGCAAGGTCACAGACTGAGTAAGAACACCTTGATCATTTACACAAGTTATTTGAAAGGTTGAAGAAATACAAGTTGAGGCTAAATCCCAACAAATGCACCTTCGGAGTAAGATCGGGAAAACCCCTAGGGTTTGTCGTTAGTGGAAAAGGTATCGAAGTTGACCCTATGAAAGTCAAAGTCATACAAGAGATTCCAGCTCCCTGTATTGAGAAGGAGGTTAGGGGTTTCTCAGGTCGACTTAATTACATTGCTCGGTTCATATCTCACTTAATTGCTACTTGTGCGCTAATATTTAAACTATTGAAGAAAGATCAAGTAGTCAGATGGAACGACGATTGCCAAGCAGCTTTTGAAAAGATTAAGGAGTACTTACAAGAACCTCCAATCTTGATACCTCTAGTTTAAGGAAGACCTGCGATTATGTACTTGACTGTATTATAGAATTCAATGGGGTGTGTGTTGGGCCAACATAACGAGTATGGCCAAAAAGAGAATGCAATATACTACTGTTGTACCCCAAAATTTGCCCTCTCATTTCTCAAGGATTCTCTCACAAGATCTCTCATGACATCAAGTTGGCAGCACTGATACATCAATTTAGGTTTGGAATTGGCACAAGGGCAAAATGGTCAATTGTACGCTGAAAAGTCAAACTTTGACTTTTGGATCAAAATCAAGTTTCAATAATCATATTTCATCAGAACATGTTGAAATATGAAGTTTGTTTCATCAAGAAAAATCAAAAGTCAAGATTACTTTGGAAAAGTCAAAATTCCAAGTACTTAGAAAATTTTCTAAGTGTTTAGGAAATATGATAAGTTCAGAACTTATGGCCAGATTTCCACCATGATGCAAGTTGATTTTGGAAGAACTTCTGACACAAGATTTATAAATCTCAATGAGATCTAAAACATTGCAGAACAGAACTTCTCCTAGAAATGCTGGGATTTCAACTTATAAATCCTCAAAGACACGTCCCTAAAACTTAAACACTTAGTAAATTCTGAGCATTTTCAAATCAGAATTTGGTTACAACTTCTAGGCCAGTTTTCATGTAGGTTCAGGCAGAATTTGCAAGAGTAATTCAAAGAGGGTCTGCAAAGCGTGTTACAAGCTTTCTGGAAAGTTTGAGAACTCCTTCAGAACATGCTGAAGCAGGGAGATTCAAAGATCAGAAGTTGGATATTTGTTCTAAGTTACGCTGATGCTGAACTTCTGATCCAGACCTAAGCTATGATGCATAATCTCATATTGCATGATTTCTGGTTTGATAAATCTTATCATCATTTAATGCTCACACCCACTTTTGAGTCTTTATCCAAAGGATTTCCCCACGTGTGGCATAAAAGTACCTTTGTTGTCCTTGAAAAGCAGGCTTTCATACAAGGTTTATGCTGGTTCCATACTTTACTTTTGCTTCTGAGGGTACTTTTCCTTAATTCATGCTTACAAATCCAGCTTAGGCACGGCTAAAAGCTGCTAACCACCTTGCTTTATGCCTTGAACCATAGTTGTTTGAACTTGCTTCAAGAACAAGTCAGCGCCTAGCATATGATGGTTGTACTTTGACTTCTCCAAGTTACTAAATCCTTGCCTATAAATTGAACTTCATTTGCAACTGTAAAGAGGTCTAGAATTTGAAAATTAGCCTCGAAACCTTGCTGAAATTTCAAAGAACTTGAAACTAAAAACATAAACACAAAAACCTGCTAAGCTTCTGTTTTCTTTTACGCTCAAAAACTCTAATTTTCTTGCACATCTCTTGGCCAAATCACCCACTCAATTTCTAACGCGCATTTAGAAACAATCCCAACTTCTATTTACAAACTGCAATATAATCTTCATCAATCTCCATCTAAAAAAACCAGAACATTGCTTCTTGGCTGCTCCAAAATTTTCCAGCCATCCATAGTTCAGGATTGTTCCAGCTTTCTGAGCACGTGAGGAAGCTGATCAGAACATCACAGCAGTCAGAACCAGGATCTATCTCACAGGACATTTTCCAGCTGCAAGGTAAGCTTCCGCTGACTCTCATCATATTACTTAGGCATTGTTAGACTTGCATGTTCAAAAATACAATGTAGACATCCTGACCCTGACAGAATTTCAATTCAGAACTTCTTGAGGAAATTAAGATTTAGAATTAGGATCAACAAAATTCATGCTTGTTTCTGATTTACAGTCCTGGTATTTTATGTTTCTGAAATCATGATGAAAACCTGCCATAATTTTTATGTTTGCATTTTCTGTTTTGTTGAGAAATGATTAAGTTGCAGATGTTCTAATTGGCACGGGAAGGGAGATAAGGCTCATCATCATAACTTATTTTGTTTTATATGTTTATGTTTTTGCTTCTAATACCGTATGTATAGCCACCCCAGTGGTAGAGAGTGAATGCTTAAGATGTTAGTGTTAAGGGTCCTGAGTTCTAGCCCCAGAAACACCTTTTTTATGTTTATTCCCTGACATTTTTTCCCATCCTGGACCAGAACTTGTAAACATTTTCATCCAACAGCATTGATACCTCACATACCCATTATCAAAACTTCTAGCTTGCCAGTGACACTAGAACTTCTAGGTTTCCAACTACGTCATAACTTCCAAACTCTCTCTAAACATCCAGAACTTCCAGACTCTCAACAACCCGAACTTCTGACCTTCCAGTAACATTAGAACTTCTAGGTTGCCAGTTGCATCAGAACTTCTAAGGTTTCCCTTGTTCCCATCAATCCTATAACTTTAGTGTACCCGGACCCAGAACTTCTGACCTCCCATTTTCCTACTAACATGTCTTTCTTGCAGCGTATCAAAGTCATAGTTTCTGCCCCTTACTTATGATCTCTCTTATTTCAGCAAGGCGCTGATTCTGAATCTTTTTTCTCTTATTATTTTTTATCATCATTTTTATTTTCATTAATCAAAAACACCAAAATATTTTTATATTCACATACTTTGATTTATTTCTTTTGGAATAAAAAGACCAAAAATATTTTCTTAAGCTAATCCATTTTCTTCTTTTAACAAAAACAAAACAAGTCTATTTTTACAATTTCTTGTACATTATTTCAATATGGTTGTAATAGATAATTAGGAATTTAATTTCTTGCAATCCTCATTCATAAATTTGTATACCCTATCCCCCTAATGACTGTAATAGCATAGAATATTTATCTTCCGCAATTTATCGCTTTCATATAAATGCTAGTAAAGTAGGATTTGTATGGGAAGATAAAAAAATCAACAAGTAGATAACCTATAATCAAAGACTAAATGCATGCAAATCAAACACACCATTCACACATGCACCCTTAGGGTAATTCCATTTGTTGTCTTATAAAAATGGACATGTTATGCATGTGAGACGTCTTAGCAAAAACAATCAAAAGTACAAGATCATAGTCCCTCGATGACGCTACGAATGTTGCCTTACAAATGATATTAGTCCCTCAAGAGAAATGCTAAAATATCTCACAACATTGCTATCATGACTATTTGATGACCCACGTCTATCCATTTACATCCAAAGATAAGGCTTCTTACCAATCATTGGTAAGATAGCAACATCTAAAGGAGGAGGAGAAGAACAAAGGCTTTTTGAGTAGGTAGAAACGCTCCTAGTTGCTTGCTCATTTTCAAAAATAAACATCTTTTCAAACACACCAACACTTTCCATGAAATGTTTTCAAAAGTCCAACACTTTGTATACATTCTCGCCGAAACGAGAATCATTACAAAGTTCTCCTAAACGAAGGCACCTTTTCAAAAATACTTTCAAAAACCACCACAAAGCACACTGTCAAACAAAAGCAACTGATCTAGCAAGCAACTAAGAGCCTATAGATAATTATGGATGAAAAGGGTTCTAATACCTTCCCTTTTCATAATCTACCCCCCAAACTCAAGAAATAATCTCAAAGGTCTTTCTTGTTCTTTTCCACCTTTCCTTTTGGATAAAAGAAAAGTCGGTGGCGACTCTTGCTAACCGCAACAATTATGATAAAATGCAAAACATCCCAAGTCAGTTCTCCCATCGTATTACAAAATTGGCGAATCTGCTGGGGATAACTTAAAAGTGGGGTTACCTTAGGGCTAGATCACTTTTATTTGCTTTCATTGTTTGACTTGCTTTCTTTACATTTTGGTTCCTTGTTTGGGCTTATTTTGATCCTCTACCCGGATCTGGGATACCTTATAGGTAAGTAGCAATACGTTGTGGAAACTGTGCAGGGTATACCGACATGGTCTAACCAATAGCTATGTTAGTGTGACACATTTGTGGGTACCGGTAGCCCTTGAGTAGTCGAGGAGAATACGGGGCTGCTGTGTGGTGTCATGAAGCACTAACTGACTTTAGAACCTTTACTTGACGAACTTGGCCATTAGGAAGTAGTGAGGTAGCCGGCTTTGGTGCAATCTAAAGATGGTTGATACTCGATACTACGCTCATTGAGATCAGACTTCTCAGGATATTTCATTCGCCATTAAAGAGTTTTGCACTGAAACAATGTCCGACAAGAAAGATCAGTGATATTGATATCCCTTAGAACCCGGTTACTATTTCTAGGATAGGTTTGAGCCAACTAAACTTCAAGAGGGTACTTACCTATAAGACTTCATTCAATCCTAAACCTAAGGACTTGTTTGCCTTGTGTGTATATGCTTACTTGTACATAACATCATAAACATCATAACATCATAAGCATTCTCACTAACCATTTCAAGGATTATTGGGATTTATCTTTGTTCTATTTTGTAGGATATGGCTTCCACCTAAAGGAACACTATCCAAGTCAATCTCGTAAGATTTCCTTCTCAACTCAAAGAATTAGAATCGAGGGTCCCTGAGAATTCTTTGTTCACCGAAATACATGGTCACCTCCTCAACTTGGTTACCTCAAGCGTCAATTAAGACATGATGAAGGTGCTTTTCCAGTTCTTCGATCCTCTACACCATTGCTTTACTTTTCCCAATTATCAGCTTGTACCTACTCTGGAAGAATTCTCTCAACTCTTGAGGATTCCTATTCTCAATCAACTACCTTTCAACGGTACCGAAAGAGAACCAAGCCCTGAAGATATTGCCCGAGCGCTACATTTGCAACAATCCAATGTCACGGCTAATTGGGAAACAAGGAGTGGTGTCAGAGGATTCTTAGCCAAGTTCTTGTTGGAGAAAGCTCATGATTGTTGGAACTCTTTGGATTTACAAGATTTTGAAGAAATCTTGGCCCTTCTCATCTATGGGATGGTTTTATTTCCAAACCCTGACCAACTTATAGATGTAAATGTTGTCAAAATCTTCATGTCTCGCAATCCGGTGCCTACTTTGTTGGGAGATATCCTACATTCTCTCCACTCTTGCACTATGAGGAAGAGAGGGACCCTCATGTGTTGCACTCCTCTTTTGGCTAGATGGTTTGTCTCACATCTCCCTCGGTCTATGTTGAAAAACAAGCAAGGTTTGAGGTGGTCCCATAGGTTGATGTCACTCAGACATTCGGATATTCACTGGTGTTCTTGATCCTTGGAGAATGTTACTATTATCGACCGTTGTGGGGAATTCCCTAATGTCCCTTTTCTTGGCGTCAGGGGAGGTATCACTTACAACCCTTACTTAGCCTTACGACACTTTGGGTATGCCCGAGGAGATGGTCTGCATGATATGCTCATCCAAGGAGTGGTATTCGACTAAGAGAGCAGCGATCAAGGCTATCGTCAGAGGTTTGTATGAGCTTGGAGGATGGTAAACAAAGTGGACAGTAAAATGTTGGGACACAAGAATTCCATTCCCCTTGAGCCTTATCTTAGGTGGGTATGAGCTCATGCTCAGAAACTCGTGATGCCTTACCCCTCTATCCTACCAGTTATCTTGGAACCTGTGGTTGAAGAAGATGTCCCGTACACTGTCCTTTATCCCGACATGCCTACTTCTCTTGAAGACTTGCAAAATGGTTAGATTCATTTAAAGGAAGAACGAGATGCTTTCGAAGCTCAATTTTATGCTAGCAAGAAATGGGTTTTGGAGCTTACAAAGCAACTACTTGAAGAACAGAGCTTGAACGCCTACCTTGCACCAAAGAGGATGTGTTCGACCTTCTTATCTTAGAGATTTATTTTGTAAGCCCAAGAGGCACTTTGTAACCATTTTGAACTAATTAATGAAATTTGACGTTTGCTCATTATTTGTCTAGACAAATTTAAATTTTATAAATCCTTGAAAATATTTGCATACACATCTTCCATACATCATAACATAACAGGTTTTCCGTGACAAGTTTCCTTATCTTTCTGTTGTTTATTTCAGCAAGATGGATATCTAGAAAACACTAAAAGACCTACAAGTACAAAACTCCCAGTTTCAAGAGACTCTGCTGACCCTAGCTAAGGGGCAACAAGAGTTGATGACGTTACTGGCATCTAAAAAGAAACCAAAGAGGAAAGCTTTAGTCAACATGGGTAGAAGATTCAGAGAGCCGATCTGTAAGATACCAGTAGTGGAAGACTCGTCCGAGGAAGATGAAAATCAAATTGGAGAAGCTAGGAGTATCCAGGCTGGTTGTATCAATGATCAAGAGTCCGATGATGAAGATTATTTTGATGAGCAGTATCCTTCTGCCGATGTTAAGTACAAGCAGCTAGAGGACAGATTGAAAGTCGTTGAGATTCAAGCCATCCCTGGTTTGGATTTTGACGATTTGGGTTTAATATCTGTGGTTGTCATTCCCCACAAATTTAAGGTACCAGTCTTCGTCAAATACGATGGGGTTTCCTGCCCAAAGCTTCACCTGAAGTCTTATGTGCGCAAAATACAACCGCACACTACTGGCAAGAAACTCTGGGTTCACTTCTTTCAAGAAACCTTGGTCGGGACTCAACTTGAGTGGTTTTACTAGTTGGAGGGTTCCCATATCCATACATGGGAAGACTTGGCTACCGCTTTCTATCACCAATACCAATATAATACCTACCTAGCACCGACAAGAGTTCAACTACAAGACATGACAATGGGTAAGAATGAAGGGTTTAAAGAGTACGCCCAAAAGTGGAGGGATCTAGCCAGTAGGGTTCAACCACCTTTAACTGATAGGGAATACATTATATGTTTATGGGCACTTTATCTGGTCCATTTTTCAACTTATTGGTCAGTTATTCTTCATCCGGTTTCACTGAGCTGATCATAACCGGTGAAAGAGTTGAAAGTGGTATCAAAAGCGAGAAGATTCCCATAGCATCTGCTTCCACCTCCAATCCCGTAAATAATCCCTTCACTGGGAATAAAGAAACGAATGTTTTGTATGGGGCAAGGGCGCGTACTAAGAAGGATGATCATCCGTCTGTTAATGTTGTCCGGATTTCCAATCCAACTCCTGTTCAAAGACAATCTTCCAATCATCAACGGTTCCAGGCTCCACAAATATAATACACAAGGATAGGCATGTCGCTATCCCAAGCCTTACAACACCTGCTAAAGGCTAATTTGGTGACACTGCATGATCCTCCAGCCAATCCAGATACCTCTTCACCTGAATACAATCCGAATACCAAGTGTGCATATCACTCGAATAGTCTCGGGCATGAGACTGACCAATGTTGGGCACTGAAGAATAAAATTCAAGACTTAATAGATAACAAGACCATCGAGTTTGATCCACCTCCAATTCCCAATGTGATAACGGCACCAATGCAAAACCATGGTAAGGGTATTAATGTTGTTGAAGACACCATTTTTGTTTCCTCCGTTGAAGACTTGACTACTCCTTAACCATTATCAAAAAGAATATGCTGAAATCCAGGATTTTCCATGGTTGTTTGAAGGATTTTGATTGCTGCACCACACAACTCAGTGGATGCAAATGGCTGAAGGAATGTATTCAATTCCTGATGAATAGCCATGAGATCCTATTTGAGAAGACTCCTTCCACCAAAAGTTTGACCAATAAGATCGAAGACCTCTCCATTATAACAATTTCAAACAAGCCTCTTAGGATCTCCTCCAAGGGTCCTATCAGGATTTAAAATGAACTGACTATTGCTCCTCTGATAATTACTGCCCCCGGGATAATTCTGTACTGTTGTACCCCAATTTGTGCCCCTAAGATTTCTGCATCATACCATATTGTTTCAATCACAACAAAATCACATTAGGATTTTTGGTTCTTATCCCTATCTTTAGCCTTTCTCTTTTGAGGAGTTACCAAGCACCTTGACTTGTTTTATTTTGTGATCATAGATATTTTGCTTGAATTTTTTCACTAATTAACAAAATGCAATATTGGTTTGTCTTATTAATAATGTAGGTAAAGGCATTGAGGTTTATCAAGTTGCTTCATGGGTTCATGAGTTTATTTCCATGCCCTAGTCAATAGCTTGAGAAATTCAAACCTCACCATTGAAGTTGTTTTGGAAGAGTTGGTATGGAAGTGGTTTTGGTGGCCATGAGTCCTCATCATCATCCTCAACAATTTCTATTCACAAAGGAAGAATATTGGCACAAAAGTTTTTTCAAACTTGGCAAAGTTCCTAAAAGCATTCTCTTGATCTAGAGGCTAGGGTTTTGAACTTCAAAGGAGCATATCTTGCTCATATTTTGGTATTTTTGAGTGATTCCAAAAACATCCTTCCCTTCAAAAAGTTACCAACAAATTACTTCAAAATTTCCAAGGAGTTTTCTTGTGGAAGGAACTTGGTGAAGAAGAAAGATTACAAGTCACCCAGATGAATCCCCAATTTTCCATATGTGACTTCAAATGATCATAACTTGGTCAATTTGTATCACCTTGAGCCCATTATTTTTTCATGACGATCCTAAGGATGTGTTCTCCATTCCTTCTTTTATGTGCAAAGCAAGAAAATGGATGGAAGTTGTCTTAAGAATGCAAAAGATTATAGGTCATTTCATGATTTTTGGCCAACTTCAACAAGTCATAACTTGCTCAATTTTTGGAGATTTTGAGTGGTTCAAATTGCAAAATGTCATTCAAGAGGTCTATTCCATTCCATCTTTTTTAGTCAAGAGCAAATTCTAAGTGGAATTCCATGTTTGGATGCAAAAGATTATAGGTCATTTTTAAAGAAGAATTTGAAATTTTTCTAAGTATGGAAAGTCAACTCTTTTTCTTCAACTTTGACTCCATGTAACTTTCAGCTCAAGCATCCATTTGATTCCATTCTTTTTCCATTGCAAAGTTTGTAACCTCATCTTTCCAAAGCATCAAGAATTATACCCTAAGACCCCTTGAGGTGGAAATGCCATAGATTTGAATTTGGTAGTTTGAAACTGAATTTTGCACAAAGTCGGAATTTTGAAATCTTTAGTTTGGCTTCTAATCACAGGATTTCCACGCGTTTTTGTTCCTAATCATGTTTAGCAACTTGCCAGAAGTGATTAGCATCATGAAACACACAATTTGGCTGAGTTTTGATCAAGTTTGAGTCACACTTTCTTCATGATGCATACCCACACGAATTCCATCCAAAATGCATCATTTGCTATTCCTTTTGATCCCATTTACTTCCCTATAAATAGAGGGTTATACCCTATTCAATTTCCCGAGCTTAGAGAGCCAAGAACACCCTGCCAAAAGTTCACACGAACCCACTTTTGTTGAATTCAGTTTTTGAAATTTAAGCTTCCTTTTCCAAAATTCTTTGTGCATTCATCATCCTTGAACTTCATACAAACTCTCCAGCACTTAAACCAATCAAAATGACCCATAATTCAAGCTACATAAGTCCAGTTTCAGAGCTTCTTACTTGAACTTCGAAAAGGTAGAATTCTACACCAATTGGATCCAAATCAAGCACTAATCTTTTCTATTCCTTTGTCTTATTCTAATGCTGCTTACAATTTTTAAATCCATTGAGAATTGAGAGAGAAATCTCAAATTGAAGGTGTTCGCTATTTTTTTGTGTTTTGATTCATATCTCTCTCCATACCTTACATAAATTTGGCGCGATGGTTGTGTTAGAATCGTCTTGAAGAGATGAGTTCAATGATGCTAGCCAGGGATCTTAATTTTTCAATTTGAAGGATCTCACAAAATCCCCATTGCAGGGTGTCTGGAGGTTGAAGACAACGACATGTCTCGTCTTAGCCAATGATAGCGTGCCAAACATTTTAATTTCATTGGTTGCCCTTTTTCTGATCACATGTGTGTTTCACTAAGGTCCACATCAAGCACAGCGCGTTTGGTCCATTGGATTAGCTTACTAACGCGTTTTGACTTTGATCTGATGGTCCACATCTTTTTGGTTTTATTTTATTTTCTGATTTTATATTTTATTTGATTAAATTTTCAAAAATTCATAACTCTTTTATTTTTTATCCAAAAATTATGAAAAAAATTCACAAAAATACATTGAATTATTTCTGATCTAATGAATATTTTTTCACATTTTTATTTTAACATTTGGTATTTTTTATATTTTTTGTATTATTTTATTTCTTTTAATTACTTAAAAAATACTTTCTGACATTTTTTAATTCTGAAAAAATTCATAAATATTATTTTGCATATTTTTGACTTTCTGAAAATTTTAGGGAATTTCATGTTGAGGTTTACTATTTTTTATCTATTTTATGTTTGTTTTAGCAATTTTAAATAGTTTAAAAATAGTTTCTGACTTTTAAAAATTACTAAAATTTTTATAAAAATATTTGGATCCATTTCTGATTTTTCTATGGCCTAATTTTTCATTTCTTAAATAATTTGAACATAATTGATATTTTTATTTTCCATTTTTTTTAACATTTTAAACCCTTTAATATATATATTAAATGTGATATTATTTTGTGATTATTTTCTGGCTGTCTTGGGTTGATTTTTTGATCATGACTTTGTTAACATCATTGGATCCATGGTGTTGAGTTCAACTGCATCAAAATGGATGAATGATTTTAATAATAGTTTAATTAAATATTAATTCAAATGTGGTTTCTCTTTTGCCCTAATCCCCCTTCATCTCATCCTCTTCACATTGCACTAAATGTTGTTAGAGCATGATCTCTATATCATGTCTCAAAACAAATGGTGCATAGATTGCTATTGACCGGCCTCAAAATAGGTGCGACTTCTATATAAGTCCACTTACGATTGCTTAATATAGCCCTAAATTTTGTCCCGATTCGAATAAATAATCATTCGTGGCCCAAACTTATGATT
Source organism: Vicia faba (assembly GCA_948472305.1). NCBI lineage: Eukaryota > Viridiplantae > Streptophyta > Magnoliopsida > Fabales > Fabaceae > Vicia > Vicia faba. Next base: position 1,056,359,663 of record OX451736.1, on the reverse strand, counting down.
GCAAGCCCAATTATGTTAATTTGATCTCTTTGTTCCAATAACCTTGAGATTCATTGTGTGGAGGCTTTGGTTCTACCAATCCTCTAATGGATCTACAACACCTTTGGTCAACGCGGATCACTTAAACATTGTTGATCATTAAATGGTACTTATGAGAATTCCAAATGGATGGTATACTTGACAAAAAGCAAACGCAACTTGTTGTGTGGAGGCTTTGGTTCTACCAATCCTCTAATGAGTTCCAAATGCAAGTTTCAAAATGGTCATCCAACTAACCACTAATTATTGACTTGTCTATCTTATGCTTTTATTATTTTTATGCTTTATGTACTGTTTATTTTTTTAGCATTTTCATTTCATGCCATTTTCATCTTTGGTCACTTGAGCATTTATTCTCTTGTCATTTTTACTTTGCTCACTTGAGCTTTTATTTTATTTTCTTAAGATACTTAATAATCAACATAAACCCTAAAAAACTTTTAATGGTACTTGGACTATTTGGTTACTATCCTTGGCATTATGGAGAATGGGACTATTTCTTGGAGTTAGGATTAGAAACCTTGGCCTATCTTGGAGACCTTATGATCTTATTATTTTGTCTGGAGCTCTTGAGGTTTACCTCAAGACATTGGGTTGCTTGTTTATTTTTGTGTGCAGGTTTTTGTGATTACATCCTTTGTTTGTAATCTGGAATTCACCCATATACAGTCGTTACTCTGCCCAATTTTTGTGAAGACTTAATACACTTGAAGTTTGGTTCTCTCAAGAGGTCTAGTATCTTTGCTTGCTTTGTTTCAATCCAAAGAATGGGAATTCTATCTTGAATCATAATGTCAAGTATTTGCTTCTTGTTGGTTAGATGATTCTTCTCCTTAGCTTTTACTTTATGCTTTAGGATAGTCTCTTCTTATCCTCCCATCCTTTTTAATTTCAAAAATATTCTCCCTCCTTTTGAAAACTCTTCTTGTTTCTAAACTTGAACCACTTTCATAATAAACTTGGACCTAGGTCCATGCATTTTCAAAATCTTTTCATAAATAAACTTCAATCAACTTAACAATACCTTGACATTTTTTTGTGAGAAGACTAAAAGTCAATCAATATCATTTCAAACTATTTTGCCACTTTTGCTTCTACTTTAAAACTTTTCTCAAAATATTGGACTCTTGTCAATCCTTGTAGTGATGCAACAACTATACTTCTACAATATATAGTGAAGTGAGATATTTTCAACTTGGGTGTTGAGTGAGGCATTGTTGATTTTAAAATCCAAGTCATATCCTCCACTTTGAGATGATGCAAATTCTCCTTTCTCATGATTGTGGGTAGTAAGTATGTTTTCCACACGGACAATGACGATGATGTCTTATCTCTTAAAATCAACCAACACACTTGTGTTTCAATTTTTTAAAAGAGGAGCTACGTGTACCCTGATCCCCTATTGCATGAAAGGTGGTACGTAGGCACTAAAGATTCGCAACCGCGGCGGGTGAAAAAATCATAAAAATACTTCTCTTCTCACCTCCACCATCTATTTCTATACAACATATTTTATAGCCAAAATATACATATTTTTCAAAGAGGTTCCTGCGGAGTACCTTTGCATAACCAACCCCCTTACCTTGAATTTTTCCCCCTCTTTTTGGGTTATTCACTCTTTTCCCATTCCTTTGGAAACAATAAAGCACGGTGGTGATTTTTATTTTGATTTGTATAAAGTCTAGTCAATCCAATGGCTTAGTCTTGAACATTTCTACCGCTACACGTACTCTTCCAACAAATTCGTGCCATGGAACTATGGTGCTGAAGTGTTTTACCATGGGATAAAGCAAGATGCTTGGATTGAAGAAAGCAGAGTTGATGACATTGGTAACATTACTGGCTCTAGTAAGGTGACCAGAACTGGAAGAATCTTTTCACCCAACATCTCACCACCAACCGCTACAAGGGCGCCTGTCCACATCACCACTACTAAGCCTAGTACTGACAGAAAGGTAAAAGAGAAAGTAGTTGAGCCTGTTGAGACAGAAATACCCGCAAAAGACATTGCTGCTGAGGAACCTTCCGCTCGAGAAATGGACGAGATCTTGAAAATTATAAAAAGAAGTGATTTTAAGATAGTGGAGCAGCTGGGGCAAACCCTTCTATGATTTCCATGTTATCTTTGCTAATTTGTTTCGATGCTCATGCTCAGGCGTTAATCAAATTCTTGAAGAAGGCTTATGTCCCTCATGAGACCGTGACAGACCAGTTTGAAAATTGTGTGGCAAGCTTGACGACCGACAATGGTTTGGGGTTCTCAGATGCTGACCTGACACCACTTGGAAAGAACCATAACAAAGCTTTGCATGTTTCTGTTGAATGTAATGGGACTACCCTAGCCCATGTTCTGGTTGACACGGGCTCTTCTTTAAATGTGCTACCCAAGGGAGCCTTAGACCATTTAGACTGTGAAGGACTAGTGTTGAAACCAAGTGATATTATTGTGAGGGCTTTCGATGGGTCCAAAAGGATAGTTCACAGAGAGGCGGATCTCCCGATCAAGGTGGGCTCGCAGATTTTCAACTCTACTTTCTACATCATAGATATTCGTCCTGCTTACTCCTGTTTGTTGGGTCACCCTTGGATTCATGGAGCAGGGGCAGTAACGTCAACTCTTCATCAAATACGCAAGTACCAGGTCAAGTAGATAACCCATAATCAAAGACTAAATTTATGCAAATCAAACACACCATTCACACATGCACCCTTAGGGTAATTCCATTTGTTGCCTTATAAAAATGGTCATGTTATGCATGTGAGACGTCTTAGCAAAAACAATCAAAAGTACAAGATCATAGTCCCTCGATGATGCTACAAATGTTGCCTTACAAATGATTTTAGTCCCTCAAGAGAAATGCTAAGATATCTCATAACATTGCTATCATAATTATACAATGACCCACGCCTGTCCCTTTACATCCAAAGATAAGGATTCTTACCAATCAATGGTAAGATAGCAACATCTAAAGGAGGAGGAGAAGAACAAAAACTTTTTTAGTAGGTAGAAATGCTCCTAGTTGCTTGCTCATTTTCAAAAACAAACATCTTTTCAAATAAACCAACACTTTCCATGAAATATTTTCAAAAGTCCAACACTTTGTATACATTCTCGCCGAAACGAGAATCATTACAAAGTTCGCCTAAACGAAGGCGCCTTTTCAAAAATACTTTCAAAAACCACCACAAAGCACACTTTCAAACAAAAGCAAGTGATCTAGCAATTAAATAATAGCCCATAGATAACTATGGATGAAAAGGGTGCTAATACCTTCCCTTTTCATAATCTACCCCCCGAACTCAAGAAATAATCTCAAAGGTCTTTCATGTTCTTTTCAACCTTTCCTTTTGGATAAAAGAAAAGTCGGTGGCGACTCTTGCTAACTGCAACAATTGTGATAAAACGAAAAACATCCCAAGTCAGTTCTCCCACCGTATTACAACTACCTTAGCAAAAAGTTTACCGACTGTGAAACCAGATATCCACTGCTCGAGAAAACTTGTTGCGCTTTAGCATGGGCTGATCACCGGCTAAGACAGTATATGTTGACTCACACCACTCTATTGATTTCTAATATGGATCCCATAAAGTATATCTTCTAGAAGCCAGCTCTCTCCGGACGAATAGCTATATGGTAAATGATATTGACTGAACACGATATCTAGTACACTACACAAAAAGCAATAAAGGGAAGTGTACTGGCAGATCATTTGTCCCATCAAGCTGTTGAGGACTACCAATCCATGAACTTTGAATTCATGGATGAGAATATCATGCTAATAACCTACTGTAAAAATCCTGGACCATATGAAGGAACTGAACAAGGATCCCAATAGACTATGGTTTTTTATGGAGCTTTCAATGCATTGGGTAATAAAATTGGTGATGTAATAATTTCTCCCGAAGGGTGCCATACACCTTTTACTACCAGACTTTTCTTCAACTGTACAAACAACATGGTCGAGTATGAAGCGTGCATCTTGGGTCTAAAGGCTGCCATTGACCTAAGAATTAAATTCTTGAGTGTATATGGAGATTCAGCCCTGGTGGTAAGTCAAGTTAAAGGAGAGTGGGATACCAAGCATCCAAACTTGATCCCTTACAAAGAGCTTATGATAACCTTGATCCCCTACTTCGAGGAGGTCACCTTTGAACATATCACGAGGGAAGAAAATCAGTTGGCAGATGCTTTAGAAACTATGTCGTCTATGTTCAAGGTCAATTGGGATAATGAAGCTCCCAGAATTACCATCGAAATATTTGACGAACCTGCACACTGTTATGAGATCAACACTGATAAGGAGAAGCCTTGGTACTATGAGGTGAAATGGTACCTTGAAGCACAAGAGTATTCTGAGGGAGCCTCAATCAACAACAATAAATTCCTGTGGAGGTTCTCAGCTAAGTTCTTCCTAAGCAATGAGATTTTGTACAAAGGCAACCATGATTCAACTCTGCTCCACTATATGGACAAGAAGGAGGTAGAGAAGATCATGGAAGACATGCATGAGGGTATCTTCGAATCTCACTCTAGTGGACACACTATGGCTAAGAAGATTCTGAGGGCTGGTTATTATTAGTCGACTATGGAAACTAATTGTCACCACCACTCGAGAACTTTTCATAAGTGTCAGATCTATACCGATAAGGTTCATGTACCTCCAATACCTTTAAACGTCATGACTGCTCCGTGGTTATTTGCAATGTGGGGCATTGACATGATCGGAGAAATCAAGGCCACTGCCTCCAACGGACATCATTTCATCCTCGTCGCCATTGACTACTTCACAAAATGGGTCGAAGTTGCTTCATTTTCCTTAGTTACTAAGAATGTTGTAGCCCGTTTTATCAAGCATAACCTCATCTATAGGTACGGCGTCCCTGAAAGGATCATCACCGCTGAAACAACTCAGCTAAAAATCATCAAACAATGAAGTCGCCATCGAACGTCTTTTATCCCACATGGAGGGAAATGTGAACATCGAGAAAACCTGAGAAGGGAGAAGTCACGGTCTTGCGACCGAGAGATCGGATAAGGGAGTCGGTTACGCGAGGGGAAGATATTAGCACCCCACACGCTTGTAGTACTCTATGGTATCCACTCTTGTTGTCTATATTATAGGTGTGTTTAATCTATGCTTACTGTTTATTACTAAGGTAGAATGCATAAAAAATAAAGGAGAAAAGAATGTAAGGAAAATAAAGTTATACTCACTTGGGCCCAACCCTAATGCCTACGTATCATTTTTAAGGAATCAGAGCTATCGTAGTTCTGCTCATATGTTTTTGTTTGTTTGTGTTTTTTATGGACAATGTTAATTATGCCTTCTGCCGCAGCTCGACCTTTGGAGACTTATGCTTTGGCACAGAAGTAAACTAATCATGTCCTTACCTGAAAAGGGTTTTAGAGAAAAGGTGCTTGAGCCCACAAAAAGATTTGAGTTGGTTTGTATTTTCTGTTGCAGATAATGGCTAGTTAACCTCAAGAGAGAGATATTAGCCACTTTTCCACTTATCCATGAAAGGATTCTTTGAGACTTGAACCACACATAGGCTTGAGATGGAAGAATAATAAGATTGAGAAGAGACCCGGTTATCATTTCCCATACTCAACAAAAGTATGATTCTCATCAGTGATTTTTAAAGTGTTTTGAAGTTTGAAAGGAAATAAGAAGTTTTTGTTTTGATGCAAATGCAAAAGGGGGGAAAAGGTCAAAGGAGGACTAGCCTATTTCTAAACCTAATGTTATCATGCATCATTGGACCTAAAGTTGGAATTTTGAGGGAATTCTACTTAATATTTGCATGCTTGGATTTAGAAGCCTAATGTCTAATTTTAGTTCAATTAAATCGAAGATTGAATTTGAACCAAAATAAACTAAGGGATCATGAAAGACTATACAAACAAGAAAAATTAGGAGCAAGTATTAAAGTATTGCATACAATCCATACCAAAAATCGCAAATGAAATACATGGCATAAAATGAGTAAAACTAGTAGCTAAAATTGACTAAAAAGTTAGCAAAGGGGGGAATTAATTTCAATTTAATTCATAAAATGTATTATAATATTTTTTACCATTTTATTATGTATTTTTGTTATTTAAAAAAATGAAAAAAAGAATTAAAAAAATATAAAAGGAAATTAAGAGGATCATGAGGTGTGCAGTTTGAACTCAAGGGTGCTGGAAGAGCCTGGGTGCTAGGCCCAACAAAGTCTTTTGATTCACACAACTAGCCAGCTTCCAAAAAATGTTGGGCTTCAGAATGCCATTCAGCCTTTTTTGTGCATCATGCTTCAGCTTACCAAAAACGTTATTGGACTCAAGCAAAGGGTTTGGGTTCGGTCCATATTATTAACAAAAACCAGGATCCACTATCTCTAATTACGGATCATCTTTCCTCATTGTTTATTGAATAAGAAAAAAAAACACCAAAGAAATTAAAAGAGGATATAGGAATTTAGGGTTCAGAAGCTTGTGCTTGTTGGTCTTCAGTAATGAAAAAAAATTCTTCATCCCTCTCTCGCTTCACCTTGACAGTGCGATTTCCATTACCCTGTCTCTGATTCCATCTTCTTGTGTCGTTGTTTATTTATTTAACGCTCCCCGCTCTGATCCCCCAATACCTCAACTTCTCCCATCGCTCGAATCCTCTCACCCCTCAATCATTTTTCAAACACTATCGATCTAAGTCGTGCTACAACATAGATTATGAAACAAGAAGAACAAACAATGAAAAGAAAATTATTATGACCTACTTGGCCAGAGACATTCCGACGATTCTTCTATGCTGACGAAGCCTAGTGGAAGACCGGAGAACTAATATGAATCAGGTACGAATATTTCTTCTTTAATGTCTTTCTTTCGCCTTTTGTATGCGTGAATTCTTGATTCGTCGCATTTTGTTGCAAGATCGAGATGTTGAGGGCGTTGCGTGATGTTGATTGTGTTGTTGTTACAGTATTGTTGAAACCTCTTCGAGCTCTGTATCAATGTGATGATAAAACTAGGTAGCAAATTGATGTTTATAAAGATGATTCCTGAAGCACATTGCAGAGATGATGAAGATAAGGCGTGGATTCAAAAATGACTATGGAGAGAGGGTGGAAGAGCGAAGCAGAGGAAGTGAGAGTGAAGAGAAAATTTCCAGAGTTTGTTAGTGATTGAAGCTTGAAGCCATGGGAAATGAAGTTGCAGAGAGAAGATGAAGGTTTTTATGAATTTTCTGGTGAGTTTCTGTGGATAATTTTTGTTATGTCTTGACTGAAATTTTTTCCTCCCTTTTCTTCTCTTTTGTATTCCGTTATATTGTTGATGGCTTGGGATTCAGTTGAGTGGGGATTAATCTAAGCCTTTGGATTGAGAAATTCAGTTATGAGATCGAGGGTTGGGATTGAGTCGGTTGGTTATTCAGTTGACAGTTTGCAGTGCTGTTTGGAATTGGTTGGAAACTGTTATAGGTAGTCGGTTAGTGAGGTTAGAAGTTAGTTGGGAATTTTTGTTATGATTGGTTAGGATTGTTTTTTCTATTTGGTTCTGTTATGGGATAGTCGGTTAAATTCGGTTATGGACAATTGGTGGGGGTTTTGTCAGAATTCTGTTTTCTGTTATTTTTAGCAGTTAGAAAATGGTTAGAGGAAGTTTGGGGAAGTTACAGGACAGTTAACTAGATGGTTGGTTAGGGAAGTTAGAAGTTAGAAATTCTGTTGGGAAATTGGAATTCTGTTAGGCTTCAGTTAGAGGAAGTTGTTTAACTGTTATTTCCTTTTACAGGTAGTTATCAGAGATTCAATACTCAGCGTTGTTACAGTGAGATTGATCTCAAGTAACTAGCAGCTTATACACACTTCTATCACATGTCAAAGCACCTCGCACAATCTTCTTCTTCGCTGAAAACCAGGCTGAAGTAATCAAGAATATGAGTTTTGCATATGAGAATGCCATTGAGATTCAGACCAAGCAGACTCTTCCCCTTTCTCCGAATCTTATTAATCACTGCGATTACTATAAACCAAATTCTTTTAGAATCTTTGATTCTGATGAGTTTGTCATATTTCCAATCTACCAAAATCTTTGTAAACCTTTTTTATGGATGTAGTTTGATTGAATTTGGTTATGGTGCATATACACATATATACATGCTGATTATAAATGGAATGCAGGTCAAATGATGGTCTGGCAAGCAGATGGGAAAGATTAATGCAACAAGTCTAAGCATGTCTTATGTTGATATAATGTCCGTTAAGAACATGGAGTTTGGACTGATTTTTGACAAAGAAGCATGAAGGACAGTTGGAGAACAAAGATAGAGCTTAAGTTTAGAATTCAGGAATTTTGTTTGAATACATTTTATATGAATAGTTTGCAGTAATAATGGTGTACTTGGATTGGCTTTGTAATGAAAATATGTTTGTTTTATTTTTAACGGTAGATCGAAATGACTCTGGATTATTATTATTTATATTTTATGGAATTATAATTGGAACTTGGAACGCACTATAATGAACTCAGATAAGCAATTCCAAACCACTCATCCATTAACAAAACCATTCAGTTGGCATTCGTTTGCTCCATGATCTACAAGTGTAATGATGAACCCGCAAAATTATCCTCTGAGTCATGATTCAATGTTTGCAATTCAACTCCTAAACCTTTGCCTTGGTGACTGATGACCTCACAAAGTACCATGTCTTAAAGAAACCTTAATTTCAATTCTCATGCCCTAGCTGACTTGCAATACAAACACTCAAACAATTAAGAACAATAATGCCCTTGATCATAATGAATTCACAACACCCTTCTTTTATCATGTTTTTTCTATCCATCAAACACCTAGTAAAATGTTGGCAAACCTGCATATAATAGGATATAAACCCTATATTCATAGCTCTAAATAGGGAAACCCTGCAACCTGCTGTTGATACGAAAATAATAGCTTTGTAGATTAAGAAATCTCAATAACCATACATCACAACCTTAATGCCTCTATTTAATGCTCGGAGAATAAATCAGCCTTTATTAGATACAAATGCCTTATCCATTGTAAAACCCTAATTCTCTAAGATCTCTGATCTCATGCCACATTTTATTGATTAATGAATGAATGATGTGTTAGATGACCTAATGGAGTTATGTACATGAGAAAGGCGCAACAATGCATAAGCCAGATAAAAGTAAAGGGTAGGATAAATTTGGGGTATTACAGCTGCTCCTATTTAATTGTCTTAAACCTGAAAGTATGATTTGCGCGTGCCTTTCGGATGTTCGAGGTAGAAGATGATTAAATACCAATGCCGAAATTTTTTCCTGGGAGAAAGTGTGAGTGTTTATTTATTTTTTCAACGTCCACTGGGGAATTAAAAGAGTTTGGACTAAACCGGAGGTATACGTCGATCAGGACACGACGACATTAGAGTACATCGACCAGGACACGATGACTGAGACGAAAACACGGATCAAGACACGATGATTGAAAAGAAGACATCGATCAAGACAAAATGACTCGCGGGAGAAGTATCGATCAGAACACAATGATTCGCGGGAGAAGTATCGATCATGACACAATAACCAAAAGGAAGACATCGATCAAGACATGATGGCTAACAGGAATACATCGATCAGGACACAATGATTCGTAGAAGAGGTATCGATTAGGACACGATAACCAAAAGGAAGACATTGTTCAGGACACGATGGCTAACAAGAATACATCAATCAGGACACGATGTTTCGTAGAAGAGGTATCGATTAGGACACGATAACCAAAAGGGAGACATCGATCAGGACACGGTGGCTAACAGGAATACATTGATCAGGACACGATGATTCATAGAAGAGGTATCGATCATGTCACGATAACCAAAAGGGAGACATCGATCAGGACACGATGGCTAAAAGGAATACATTGATCAGGACACGGTGATTCGCAGGAGAGGTATCGATCAAGACACGATAACCAAAAGGAAGACATCGATCAGGACACGATGGCTAACAGGAATACATCGATCAGGACACGATGATTTGTAGAAGAGGTATCGATCAGAACACGATAACCAAAAGGGAGACATCGATCGGGACACGATGGCTAAAAGGAATACATCGATTAGGACACGGTGATTCGCAAGAGAGGAATCGATCAGGACACGATAACCAAAAGGAAGACATCGATCAGGACACGATGGCTAAAATGAATACATCGATCAGGACACGATGATTCACTGGAGAGGTATCAATCAGGACACGGTAACCAAAAGGAAGATATCGATCAGGACATGATGAATGTTGGAAGGTAGCATGATGCAAACACAAAGGCATAAAAGACTCGTAACGTGGCATGATGCCAATACAAGGAAGAGATCAGACTTGTAATGTAGCGTGATGCCAATATAAGGAAGAGATCGGACTTGTAGCGTAGCATGATGCCAATACAAGGAAAGTATAACACAGACGAGTGTTTGAATTGATACGGACGAGTATCGAAAGAAGATACAAATGAGTATCAAGGAAACGTTAAACACAGACGAGTGTTTGAATCAATACGGACGAGTATCAAAAAAAGATACGGACGAGTATCAAGAAAGGTTAAACACGGACGAGTGTTTGAATTAATACGGACGGGTATCAAAAGAAGATACAGACGAGTATCAAGAAAGGCTAAACACGAACGAGTGTTTGAATCGATATGGACGAGTATCAAAAGAAGATACAGACGAGTATCAAGAAAGGTTAAACACGGACGAGTGTTTGAATCAATACGGACGAGTATTGAAGGAAGATACATACGAGTATCAAAAGGTTTAAACACGGACGATTGTTTAAATCAATACGGATGAGTATTGAAAGAAGATACAGACGAGTATCAAAAGGTTAAACACAGAAGAGAGTTTGGGAAATTGACACGGACGAGTATTGAAGGAAGATACAGACGAGTATCAAAAGGTTTAAACACAGACGAGTGTTTGAATCAATACGGACGAGTATTGAAAGAAGATACAGGCGAGTATCAAAAGGTTAAACACAGACGAGTGTTTAGGAAATTAACACGGATGAGTTTTTAGGGAACTGACGTAGATGGGTGTTTAGGAAACTGACACAGACGAGTGTTTAGGAGTAAACTATTTTCCAGACGGGAAATAGACTACCAAACGAGAACTGGGTTTAGAATGACAAGGTGTATTAATTTTATTGGGAATAGGTGGTGGTGAAAGTCACCGGCTGGGGATTTGGGAACGATACCCTCTTGTGGAGATGTATTATTGTCCTTGAATGATACAAGTCTCGTGTAAGGTACCTGATCTGGCTTAAGATTCATATGCATGTTTGAATCTCTCCTCTTTTTTTTAGACGCAAAGACCCATTCTGATGGATCAGCTACGCGCTTTTGAGGATGCAATGTTATGTAGTGATAACTATATGCAAATGCAAAGACATAGAATCCATGGGGATAAGAGAAGGATCATTGGGAGCTGTTGTTCATCACTGAGGATACCAATACATATCGGTGCTGGAAGCCTGCAGTACCGAGGATTGCTGGGGATACTGACAAAAGTTTACACTGGGAAGCTTGTGATACTGAAGATTATCGATGACTCTGTTGAAGATTGAATTGCTGACGAAGCTAGTTTACAAGTACGCCAGTGAATTCTGAATTGTGTTATTGGGAAAGAGATAATTTGGCCTGACTTTCCTATGCCTTGAACCCTTGAGAGGATGGTAGAACTAAATATTCCTAAGAACGGATACCGAACACCATGCGGATCTCTTCGAATACGTTCCCCAAGTTTACGCCACACTGGGAAATTACCTCTTGAATCACTTGGGGATAAAAGATGGGCATGAACACCTGCGGATGCCCCGGTTTAACTCTGTGAATGCCCTGGTTTAGCTCTACTGGGGATGCACTTGATTAACTCCACTGGGGATGCACTTGATTCAGCTCCGCGAATGCCCCGGTTTAGCTTTCGGAGGGTGTACACTTGTGTGTGCCAAGTCAAACGGTGACTCTGAACTTTCTAAATTCACTTGGGGAATCAGGTTTGAAGTTGTCTGTATCAGATGAAGACGGCTTCATGCACTGGCCAAGTCAGGGAGACCATTATGGCGCTTTTAGCTTGATTGTAGTCGTCTCATACAACGTAATTGGCTTGAACAACTTTGCGAGTACGGATGAGGAATGCCCCTGTCTGTGGTGTTTCTGAAAGAATTTATGCTGAACAGAAGATCAGAATATCCGTGCCATAATACGGTATGAGGTGGCCTGCCCCAATCTCCTGAATCATAGAATAAACTTCTCTTGATTAAAGCTTTCTTAGAGAGATTGGTCGAATCTCGACGTAACTGTCCCAGTTTGAATGAATTTTGAATAGATTTCTTGACATAATTGCCCCTGATTGACGGCTTTGAGGGAATTCCCCAGATTTGGTTGAGCTTGGAGAGATCGACTCTCGACTTGATTGCATCTGATTGATAGCTTGAAGAGGTTTATCGACATGATAACTTCTGATTGATATTAGCTTGAAGAGATTTGTCGACGTGATAGCCCCTGATTGATAGCTTTGAGGGAATGCCCCAGATTTGGCTGAGCTCGGAGAGATTGATTCTCGACTTTATTTCCCCAGATTGGCAGAATCTGCTAAATTTATCCCTAAAGGGTACTCAGAATGTGAAGCACCAATATGCTTTCTCCTGACAGAATCACTGATTAACATGTCCCTGGATGAGTCATTTCTCTTGTGACAACTGACTTCTACTTCAACAGAGCATTCAAGCCTCTCTTCTCTTATAAGATTGAGCTCTTTACCGACTGTTCATTGTGTAAAATTGCTTGATGTTAATCAGTTGTATTGTATGCAGAAGAATGTTTATCATGAGAATGATAATTCTAATGCAACACATATGTAAGTCTTGAAGTTTGAAAAACTTTGAGTGAAAACGATGTCACGACTCTGTTGTGAACGAGTCACTAGCTAGAGAGCAACATTTGCAAATTCTTTTTTATGAAAGATAATGCAAGCATACGACGCTGTGATCGGTGGATCTGGAACTGATTGTTTAACGCTGGTTTCGCGAAATGTCGCGGAAGCAAGAGTCGCCACCGTCTTTTATTTTCTCCAAATGGAAAGGACAAAAGCACAGAAAAATTCCTTATAGAGATTGCTCTTGGTTCGGGAGGTAGATTATAGAAAGGGAAGGTGTTAGCACCCTTTCTATCCATGGTTATCCATGGGCTCTTAGATACTTACTCATTTGTGTTTTCAGAATTATTTGTTTGCTTTTCAAGGTGAGTGGGTTTGAAAAAAGCTTCTTTGAAAATTTCAGTTCGACTCTTGTATCGGTCCTCAAGAGTGTTTGAAAGATTGCTTTTGAAAGCTTTTTGAAAGGTGTCGGTGTGAAAAGAAGTTTTTGATTTGTTTTGAAATTAGAGCAAGTATCTACGAGTCGTCTACCTACCCTAAGGAATTCGTCTGTGTAAATGTCCTTAAGATAGTGTCATCCTACCATTGAGAGGTAGGTAGCACCATCTTTGGAGGTGTTCGGGTCAATTCGAGGGTTCGGGACAGTGTGGTCACCAGAGCAATAGGAAGACACCTTAGAAGCTACCCTCATGCCATGTTCATGGACATGAGGACTTACTAAAACGTCCTCTACCCGACGACCACTTTTCGAGGGGCAAGGCAACAGTGAGACGTACCCTAGGGGTGGTGTGTGATTTGTGTGTCATTTTCAATTATATTTGTCTTGTTCATGCATTGGTGACCTACGCTTTGTTTTTATTTTTGGTATTCATTCTTTCATGCAAGTTATTAACAGTTAAGAGGTGCGGAATTAAAAAGTCCTACGCTATTATAAAGGCGCGGGTCTACATCGCCAAATTAATCCAAGACCCAATTTGAATAAAATAAAAATGCGGAAAAATAAATATCCTAATTAATCTATTACAAGGCTTTGGAGTAATTACATGAAATTTATAAGAAAAGAAATAAAATAAGCGCGCGAAATGAAATTATAATCGAGAGCGAGGGCGTTGGACCCTTTTAAAGAAATTAAATTGAAATTATGAAATTAATTAAATTAAATAAAGAAAAAAGACTTATTTTTTGACATTTTTTGTACTTTATGAAATTAAGAAAATTAATGGAATTAAAAACCCTAATTCTGAACTATTTTTAATTTGTTAAAAAAAGTTTAAGTTGTAACCTAATTTACATTAATTATTTACATGGCATATTTATTTATAAAAATAATTAATACTTAATAATGGTAAAAAGAAAAAAGAATAAAAATATAAAAAAAAAACCCTAATTTCTACATTTTTTAGTTTATTAAGAAAGCATTAAAATTAAACCTAAAATTAAAACTAAATTAGTTAGCAAAAAATTTATTTACAAAATATTGATTAAAAAATAAATGAACATATTTTTATTTTTATAGTTTCTGATTTTTTTTGGTATTTTTATGTTATAAAAAATTAATTTATGAATTAAATAAAATAATCAATTAAGAAGAATAAATAAAAGAAAATAAAAGTGAGAAAGAAAATGCTAACAGATGGGGGTGTTGACCCAATGGAGGAGGTATGGCTGAAGCAAATTGGCCCAATGGAAGCTTGACCACGCTTGACTTTTCCAGATTGCATGTGGAGATGTTGACTGACGCACATGGTGATATGCAACTTCTGACCATTGGATTGGTCTCGTTGGGTGCGTGGCAAGTTGAGAATCTAGGCTGTATGGTAGGCCTTTGGGCGTAGGCTACACAGAATCACGTTAGAAAAGAAAATATTGAATAAAGTGGGGGACCTGGGAATCGAACCCAGGTCCCAAGGCTTGCCAACACCATGTCCCGCCAACTGAGCTGCTTAGCATGTTTGTTATTATAGTGGAAAAGAAATAATATATAAAACAATAATGTCCACCATGCTGGAACACTCAAAAACGCGCCAACGTTTAAATGGACCACTCAGGTAAAGCCACGTCCATCTTCTTCCTTGCTTCCTTGCTTTTTGCCTGAAAAATACAGAATGGATAGCGGGGGTTTTAAACCCCCACTAAATGGTGCATGTGAAAATAGCGAATAGAACACCGTTGCTCATAAATTGAGCGCGATATATGGAATCAGTTCGTATGAAGGTCACGAGTCTAATGGTCCAGGTCTTGTGGTTCAATTTTTCCATATGAATGAAGCCCTCTTTTTAAGCTTCTGAAACCCTAATGCGTGTTCATGGTGGATTCTCATACAAGTCTTAAAAACTCAATTGAATAGCATTGTTAGCTTCAGAATGATTAAATTAATACAAATCAAGCATTAGAAATTAAAAACAACGCATGAATCATGAGACACGAATATGCAAAAAGTTTGAGAAAGTTTGATTTCCATATACCAATTCTTGAGGTTAGAAGAGTGGAAAAGGATTGAGAAAGCTTCCTTGATGCCTTGGCAAGCTATTGGAATGATTACTTTGCTTTGAATTGCGCTAGAACTGTGTTTTTAGTTTTGAAGTTTTTTGACAAAAAATGCAAACTTTGTATATGGTCTCAGGCGCAGCTTGAAGGTCTTTAGCATTAGGGTTGTGTTTGAGTATGTATATGGAACGAATTAGGGTAAGAATTCAAGTCCATTAATCTTTGCATTGATGTTTTTGAGATTTGATTCTCATGGTATCTTTTTCAATCTTTTCCTCATGAAGAACATGCCAATTTGCACAAAATCTTTCCTTTTTTAATGTGCACGAGATCTTGAGTGAATAATGAGGCCATATGCTGCATAAAAGGATTCAAAAACATTTGTGTAGTATTTTTGTCATATTTTATTTAATTAAATGAATTAATGGTGATAAAAATTCAAATAAATAATAAAAAATGATGAAATAAATCCCCTTTGGGTCAAATTGTCGTGTATAGCTTTTGGATAATTATTCTTGGAAGAAAATGTGGCCCATTAGCAATTTTGAGGCATTTGAAGCAAAGTTGACTTTTCAAAATTCCCAAAAATTTCCCAACTTCCACAAGGCATATCTTGCTCAATTTTTAAGCTTTGATCATGTTCTTTGACATTTTGGAAAGATCTTGAAGTCCTCTAACCAATGCCTTTGGTACCATGTCATTTTGATTTACCAATCTCAAGTTATGGTCTTTGACTTAAAGTCCCTTTTTGTTGACTTTTGAAAATGACCTATAATGTTGAAATTGATAACTTTTTGTGAGAGCATTTCTTGGACTTGAAGTGTGAAGAGGAGTTGTAGGAAATGTCTTTCTCTTAAAAATGAGCTTTGGATGGAATTTTTCTGATGAACCATGTGGAAGTTATGCCTTGGTCAAGTTACAGTTGACTTTTTCAACTATCCAAATATGGAAACTTTTGCATCTTGAGACTTTTTGAGCCATGCCTTGAGAATCATGATCAAGCATTGATCAAATGATGTTTGTGGCTTCAAAATAAGATGTTGACCAAAAATTTGAACTTTTGACTGTCAAATGACCATTTTGCCCCTACAGTTGACTGTTGAGCAATTAGGGTTTTTGACTGTGCAATTTTGTGCTTTGAGTCTTGAAACTTGACATGAGGATGATTGACAATGTTTATAGGCATGTAGGACTTGTTTGAACCCTTGGAAACCTTAACTTCTTTGTCAGAACCAAAACCCTAGTTTTTGACTGTTAGAAGGCCCTTGAACTGTGCAACCCTTGGGAGATTTTGAAGCATGATCTTTGCAAATCTTGAAGAATATGGGAGGGAAAATTTTGGGGTACAACAGTTGTCCCTGTTCAATCTTCTTAGACCTAAGGATGTAGATTGGCTGGCGTGCCTTTCGTAATCCGAAGGTGGAAGATGATTGAACACTAGAGTGCCCAGAAATTTGCGCTCACATAGTAGTGTGATGGTGGGAATGGGCTTATAGATGCCATTTGGAGATTAGTGGACAGGAAAATGGGCTTATAGATGCCATGTTAAGAAATGATGGATAGGTGGATGGGCTTATAGATGCCATGTTGAGAAATGATGGATAGGTGGATGGGCTTATAGATGCCATGTTGAGAAATGATGGATAGGTGGATGGGCTTATAGATGCCATCTGGGTGTTGATCGCGTAAGGGATTCCTTAGCGAGAACTTGCATACCTGAAAAAAGAAAGATGATTACCTGACCTGTTACAGGAGCTGGTCTTCAAACTCTTTGTGTAGATGTGCCCTGGCTGGTTACAGGAATTGGGTCTGGAGCTTCAAAAGGTGATGAATGAATTAGGGATGGTTACTACCTCAACGGGACGGTGAGAGAACCTTGGGCGTTTACTATCTCAACAGGAACGCTGAGAGAACCTTGGACGATTACTACCTCAACAGGGACGCTGAGAGAAT
Organism: Vicia faba; assembly: GCA_948472305.1. Taxonomy (NCBI): domain Eukaryota; kingdom Viridiplantae; phylum Streptophyta; class Magnoliopsida; order Fabales; family Fabaceae; genus Vicia; species Vicia faba. The sequence continues at coordinate 1,056,342,268 of OX451736.1, read as the reverse complement.
CTTGGGGCGATTATTACCTCAACAGGAACGCTGAGAGAACCTTGGGGCGATTACTACCTCAACAGGGATGCTGAGAGAATCTTGGGGCGATTACTATCTCAACAGGAACGCTGAGAGAACCTTGGACGGTTACTACCTCAACAGGAACGCTAAGAGAATCTTGGGCGACTTCAACCTCAACAGTAACGCTGAGAGAATCATAGGCGACTTCAACCTCAACAGTAATGCTGAGAGAATCTTGGGCGACTTCAACCTCAACAGTAACGCTGAGAGAATCTTGGCGACTTCAACCTCAACAGTAACGCTGAGAGAATCTTAGGCGACTTCAACCTCAACAGTAACGCTGAGAGAATCTTTGGCGACTTCAACCTCAACAGTAACGCTGAGAGAATCTTGGGCGACTTCAACCTCAACAGTAACGCTGAGAGAATCTTGGGCGACTTCAACCTCAACAGTAACGCTGAGAGAATCTTGGATGTCTTCTACTGGGATAAGAATCAGGGAGATCTTAGGGTCGATCTGACTGAACCAGAGAAGGCCTTTGACTGGATAAGAATCAGGAAAATCTTAGGGTCGATTTAACTGAACCGGGCAAGGTCTTGGAATCTTCAACTGGATAAGAATCAGGGAGATCTTAAGGTCGATCTGACTGAACCAGAGAAGGCCTTTGACTGGATAAGAATCAGGAAAATCTTAGGGTCGATTTAACTGAACCGGGCAAGGTCTTGGAATATCTTCAACTGGATAAGAATCAGGGAGATCTTAGGGTCGATCTGACTGAACCAGAGAAGGTCTTGGAATCTTCAACTGGATAAGAATCAGGGAGATCTTAGGGTCGATCTGACTGAACCAGAGAAGGCCTTTGACTGGATAAGAATCAGGAAAATCTTATGGTCGATTTAACTGAACCGGACAAGGTCTTGGAATCTTCAACTGGATAAGAATCAGGGAGATCTTATGGTCGATCTGACTGAACCAGAGAAGGCCTTTGACTGGATAAGAATCGGGAAAATCTTAGGGTCGATTTAACTGAACCGGACAAGGTCTTGGAATATCTTCAGCTGGATAAGAATCAGGGAGATCTTAGGGTCGATCTGACTGAACCAGAGAAGGCCTTTGACTGGATAAGAATCAGGAAAATCTTAGGGTTGATTTAACTGAACCAGGCAAAAATCTTGAACATAGCTGAGAACTTAACTGGATCTTTCCTGAAAGGTAAAGGTCAGTCATATGAAATGCATGATATGGATCAAGCAATGATGTTCTCAACATAAATGAGATTTGTAAGATATGATGTGTATATGCATGCTATAATGTATGGAAATGTGATGTTTATGAACGTATGTTTTCGTCCTAGGAAAATAAATCCTTGACGGATGCCGGGAAGTCATGTCCTGGGCTGATGTAGAGCTTCTTGTTTCCACTGGGGAGTGATGGTTGCAAGAATACTGATAGGAGAAGATAATTCGGTCGGGGAATAAACTTGGCGAATGAATTACTCTGCGGGGAGAAAATTACTCTAGCGACCTTGCTAGGGAACAATACTCTATGGGGAGAGAGGTACTTTGCTAGGATATTGATGGTAACTTCGCTGGGGATAGCGTTGTTATGTTGGAAGCTTTAATAGACTTCGCTGGGGATAACATTGTTGTTATGTTGGAAGGGTTAATAGACTTCGCTGGGGATAAGAAGACTTCGTCGAGGACGATCTTTTCGTGGCAATTGGCTGAGGATAATCCAGTTATATCCTGGTAGGGAAATAACCTTTGAATAAAGCCGGGGGACGCGTTCGTGCTCTACGAGGGATAAGCTTCCAGAATCTACTGGGGATAAGCTTCCTGCTTGGGGAGATGGATTCAAACTTTCCTGGGGAAATCTTGATTGGACTCTCCTGGGGAAATTTTGAACTATGTTGGGGAAGTGGCTACGCTGAATTCTTGGTATACCGCCGGGGAACAATCTTTAGGTCAAGACTGCCAGAGATGCTTGTTTAAGAATATCTGGATATCATGCTGGGGAATGTTGAGATCTGCGGGGGTACCCAACTTCCTTAAGGCTGATAATAGCTTTGCTTGGGGAGAGTGCACTGACTTGCTGGTTCACTCTCTGGGGGGTTAAGACATACTGGTTGTGTTCTTCAGCCGAACTTACCTTGGTACCTTGGTGGACAGAACAATTAGATCGCTTAGACCACTCATTATTGCCCCTGTTTCTGATGTTAGAAGATACTTGTGGAGGTGTTTGATGACTGCCAATTGACAAATCTTCTTCTGGTAGGTAAGTGACGAGATACCGGGACATAGTCGTACGCTTTGATCCCTAATTTTTTCCTGGCTCGCCCTTTCGGGTTTTCAGTCCACCGGGATACCCTTTTTTGCCCAAGCCGCCTTTTCAGGTTTTCGACTTGCCGGGTGTACAGATTTTTCATTTCATCCCTTATTTTGCCCGAACCCTTTTGGTTCGCCGGGAAACCCTTATTTTTGCCTAGGTGTGTCAACCTAGCGGGTCTTTGATTATGCGTAGTATTTTTCTCGACTATGTCCATGCTCTCAGAGTGTAGGGAGCTGCTCCTGTTAGAAGTGTTTTGTCATGCCTCAGAAGATGTTTAATCAGGCAAGATTTGTTGCTGGAATGCCCCAAGTGGCTCAGGCGGAGATTTGCCCCTGGCTATTTGACATTTTGAGAGATTCCCTGAATCTTGACCTAATTGCCCCGGATGATAGACCATGATCATGTCATGCCCCTTGATTGGAAGTGCCTTTGTTCACTAGGCTTTCATCGTGCGAATTTCCCTGTTGTTCAAACAAATAGTCATATGCAAACAATGTTATATCAAAAATGCAAAGCTTATGTCTGTCTTGAAGTTTTTTTTTTAAAATGCATTTTTTAGTAAAAACAAGTGAATTTTGTAAACTGCGATGTCAACTCGTTATTTTACCGCAAGCCTTAAGGAGTCAGGATACCTTTTGTAACAGTATGCTTTCGAACTAACCCATGCTTCAGCTAGGACTTTTTAAGGGTTATAACGTGGCCTGGTTCACGGTTTAAGAAACAAAGGATAAGGCTCAAAATGCATTTGTACCCACCCGCTCTTCGTGATGTTCTTCAAACCTAAACTCAGCTGATCGTGCGTTAGACCTTGTTTGAGTCTTTGCTTTGATATACCAGTGATGATTCGGATATTGATAACTTATTTTGAATAGGCAGTCATTTCTTGTCGAGGGTTTGTAAGACCTCTTTCTTTCTTTTTTTTATTATCCCTATTTTTGCCTGAACTGTTTCTTTTTGTGATTACAGTCAGCGGGATGCCCCAGTTTTGTAAGTCTCCTTCCTAGGTTTTGACTTAATGGGTTCTTATTTTGAAAAATAATGACTGCCTTTCTTTATTGATTATTCGGAACCATCACTGTCTTTCTTTGTTTTGTAAGGACCTCTTTGGTGCCATTCGTTATGCACTTGGATCAACTGAGAGAACTACCCTGCCCCAGGTTATGATTAAAGGTTTTAATTTTCGAAAAGAAAAACTCCTACTTCTTTGGATCAAAGGGGTTGACGAGGGATTATCTTCCTTATAACTCCAGTGTTTAGGGATTGAAACAATGCCTGTACCTCATCAGCAGGGTCTGTTCAAAAGCATACTGTAGATTATGGTATCGTTTTCGTCATCCTCCCTCAAGAGGCTTAGCATTATTAATCGAGCGTTGATCATCAGAAAAAATATGAAAATAATTTGCATATAGTGAATACGAATGTATTGCTTCAAAATAGACGTATGCGATGCATTAATGGAATAACAACGTTTAACATGAGTAAATGTTTGAACAAAAGAAAATTATAACTTGAAAATCCTAATGAACAAAAGTCTTTTCATCTTCAGGGCTTGTTACTTCAAATGGTGAGCCTTGGAGGGATGATAGAAAAACTCAGCCTGACCATCTTGTGTGAACTCCAATGCTCCTTCATCAATCAGGTCCTGGATCTTGTTCTTCTGAGCCCAACACTCATTTGTATCATGTCCTGGACTGGCAGAGTGGTAGGCACACCTTTTATTGGGATGATAGGTAGGAGCTGCTGTGTTGGGGTTCTGGGGATGAGCCTTTAATGTGATCAGATTCAATCTCAACAGGCGTTGTAGAGCTTGAAACAACGACATATTGAGCTGGGTGAATTGCCTCCTGGGCTTGTCTGGCTGAAGCTGGTGAGGTTGATGCTGAATTTGTGACACTGGAGCCATTTGAGGAGCTCTCCCCTTATCTCCTTGTCTCAAAGATGGTTGAATGATGACTGGCTCTTTACCCTTAGACGTTTGCCCCAGTTGGTTACCCTGAAGCAGTTGATTGATGAGAACCCCGAGCTCATCTTGTCTTTGAGCTAAGTCTTGAATGATAGTCACCTGCCCCAGCATCTGGGCTTTCAATGCATCCACTTCAGCTTGCAGATGTTTCAGCCGTTCGTCCTCAGCGCTGTTCCTGACCAAAGTCCCCATGAGAAGTGTTCTCATCTCTTCCTGCCCCTTGGATAGATTCAGGAGGATTTCCCCGAACCGAGTCTCTTGAGCAAGAAGGTCCTAGTTATCTTGTTGGGAAGCCATTGCTGAAATAGACAGCGAGAAAGGTAAGTGCCCTGCAACAAGGATACCTGTTATGCAATGATGTGTATGACATGCATGTAATGTTTTCAAGGACCTCGCAGGGTAAACAAGAAGATTGTTAGCATTTGAATTTGTAGCTTGATTGAAGGAGCTCCATGTTGCTGAGAGTCCTTCTTCAAGGTTCAAGGCTCACCATATCAAGTGGGTCATAGCCCCTGACAACCTTGACTAGAGGAAAATAAATCCCCTTTTGCCCCTTGCTGGACAGTTGGATCATCATGACCTGCATCACAAGCCCCTTGAGATCCTTGAAATGGGTTAGGATGTATGCAATGGTATGATGTTATGGTATGCATGGAGTGATGTAAGTAAACCCTGTTATGAGTCCCCATTTAAGGACTACAAACAAAACCTGCAAGAAACTCTGTACACTCTGTTATGAGTCCCAATTAAGGACTATAAACAAAATCTGCAAGAAACTCATGTGTCAGATAACAAGCATGCAAGTAGTCAAGTACGAAGGCACACAAGTCACACAAGAGAAGCCCTTAGAGTTTAGGCCAGCATGAGGTCTAGGTATTACCCTCTTTTAGTTTGTTGGTTCATACCTGTCCTATCAAAAGTAACCGGGTTCTTAGAGGATCCCAATATCATTGACTACCCTCAATCGGTCATAACTCCAGCATCGCAATCTTTTCTTGCGGCCAGAACCATCACGAGAGTTTAGCCTCAATGGGCATAGCATACTGCTACTGTTCTATTGGCCAAGTTGTGTCATTTAAGGTTCTAAGGTCTGTTGGTGTTTAACGACTCCTTGGAAGACCCATATTCTCCTCGTTGCGACACAAGGGATATCGGTACAGACCAAGGTGCCACACCAACGTAGCCACTGCTTCACCCGTATCGGTCTACGCCGGACAGGTCCCTCACAACTTATGCTACCTAAACAGGGTATCCCCAGATCCGGGTTAGGATCTATGTAACTCCCAAGCAACCCACTATTTAAAGCAAACAAGTCAAAACAATTGAAAACACAGTTATGAACTATCCTAAGGTACACCTCACTTTAAAAGGTCCCCAGCAGAGTCGCCAGTTCTGTGATCGGTGGATCTGGAACTGACTGTTTAACGCTGGTTTCGCGAAATGTCGCGGAAGCAAGAGTCGCCACCGTCTTTTATTTTCTCCAAATGGAAAGGACAAAAGCACAGAAAAATTCCTTATAGAGATTGCTCTCGGTTCGGGAGGTAGATTATAGAAAGGGAAGGTGTTAGCACCCTTTCTATCCATGGTTATCCATGGGCTCTTAGATACTTGCTCATTTGTGTTTTCAGAATTGTTTGTTTGCTTTTCAAGGTGAGTGGGTTTGAAAAAAGTTTCTTTGAAAATTTCAGTTCGACTCTTGTATCGGTCCTCAAGAGTGTTTGAAATATTACTTTTGAAAGCTTTTTGAAAGGTGTCGGTGTGAAAAGAAGTTTTTGATTTGTTTTGAAATTAGAGCAAGTATCTACGAGTCGTCTACCTACCCTAAGGAATTCGTCTGTGTAAATGTCCTTAAGATAGTGTCATCCTACCATTGAGAGGTAGGTAGCACCATCGTTGGAGGTGTTCGGGTCAATTCGAGGGTTCGGGATAGTGTGGTCACCAGAGCAATAGGAAGACACCTTAGAAACTACCCTCATGCCATGTTCATGGGCATGAGGACTTACTAAAACGTCCTCTACCCGACGACCACTTTTCGAGGGGCAAGGCAACAGTGAGACGTACCCTAGGGGTGGTGTGTGATTTGTGTGTCATTTTCAATTATATTTGTCTTGTTCATGCATTGGTGACCTACGCTTTGTTTTTATTTTTGGCATTCATTCTTTCATGCAAGTTATTAACAGTTAAGAGGTGCGGAATTAAAAAGTCCTACGCTATTACAAAGGCGCGGGTCTACATCGCCAAATTAATCCAAGACCCGATTTGAATAAAATAAAAATGCGGAAAAATAAATATCCTAATTAATCTATTACAAGGCTTTGGAGTAATTACATGAAATTTATAAGAAAAGAAATAAAATAAGTGCGCGAAACGAAATTATAATCGAGAGCGAGGGCGTTGGACCCTTTTAAAGAAATTAAATTGAAATTATGAAATTAATTAAATTAAATAATGAAAAAAGACTTATTTTTTGACATTTTTTGTACTTTATGAAATTAAGAAAATTAATGGAATTAAAAACCCTAATTCTAAACTATTTTTAATTTGTTAAAAAAAGTTTAAGTTGTAACCTAATTTACATTAATTATTTACATGTCATATTTATTTATAAAAATAATTAATACTTAATAATGGTAAAAAGAAAAAAGAATAAAAATATAAAAAAAAACCCTAATTTCTACATTTTTTAGTTTATTAAGAAAGCATTAAAATTAAACCTAAAATTAAAACTAAATTAGTTAGTAAAAAATTTATTTACAAAATATTGATTAAAAAATAAATGAACATATTTTTATTTTTATAGTTTCTGATTTTTTTTGGTATTTTTATGTTATAAAAAATTAATTTATGAATTAAATAAAACAATTAATTAAAAAGAATAAATAAAAGAAAATAAAAGTGAGAAAGAAAATGCTAACAGATGGGGGTGTTGACCCAATGGAGGAGGTATGGCTGAAGCAAATTGGCCCAATGGAAGCTTGACCACGTTTGACTTTTCCAGATTGCATGTGGAGATGTTGACTGACGCACATGGTGATCTGCAACTTCTGACCATTGGATTGGTCTCGTTGGGCGCGTGGCAAGTTGAGAATCCAGGCTGTATGGTAGGCCTTTGGGCGTAGGCTACACAGAATCACGTTAGAAAAGAAAATATTGAATAAAGTGGGGGACCTGGGAATCGAACCCAGGTCCCAAGGCTTGCCAACACCATGTCCCACCAACTGAGTTGCTTAGCATGTTTGTTATTATAGTGGAAAAGAAATAATATATAAAACAATAATGTCCACCATGCTGGAACACTCAAAAACGCGCCAACGTTTAAATGGACCACTCAGGTAAAGCCACGTCCATCTTCTTCCTTGCTTCCTTGCTTTTTTCCTGAAAAATACAGAATGGATAGCGGGGGTTTTAAACCCCCACTAAATGGTGCATGTGAAAATAGCGAATAGAACACCGTTGCTCATAAATTGAGCGCGATATATGGAATCAGTTCGTATGAAGGTCACGAGTCTAATGGTCCAGGTCTTGTGGTTCAATTTTTCCATATGAATGAAGCCCTCTTTTTAAGCTTCTGAAACCCTAATGCGTGTTCATGGTGGATTCTCATACAAGTCTTAAAAACTCAATTGAATAGCACTGTTAGCTTCAGAATGATTAAATTAATACAAATCAAGCATTAGAAATTAAAAACAACGCATGAATCATGAGACACGAATATGCAAAAAGTTTGAGAAAGTTTGATTTCCATATACCAATTCCTGAGGTTAGAAGAGTGGAAAAGGATTGAGAAAGCTTCCTTGATGCCTTGGCAAGCTATTGGAATGATTACTTTGCTTTGAATTGCGCTAGAACTGTGTTTTTAGTTTTGAAGTTTTTTGAAAAAAAATGCAAACTTTGTATATGGTCTCAGGCGCAGCTTGAAGGTCTTTAGCATTAGGGTTGTGTTTGAGTATGTATATGGAACGAATTAGGGTAAGAATTCATGTCCATTAATCTTTGCATTGATGTTTTTGAGATTTGATTCTCATGGTATCTTTTTCAATCTTTTCCTCATGAAGAACATGCCAATTTGCACAAAATCTTTCCTTTTTTAATGTGCACGAGATCTTGAGTGAATAATGAGGGCATATGCTGCATAAAAGGATTCAAAAACATTTGTGTAGTATTTTTGTCATATTTTATTTAATTAAATGAATTAATGGTGATAAAAATTCAAATAAATAATAAAAAATGATGAAATAAATCCCCTTTGGGTCAAATGGTCGTGCATAGCTTTTGGATAATGATTCTTGGAAGAACATGTGGCCCATTAGCAATTTTGAGGCATTTGAAGCAAAGTTGACTTTTCAAAATTCCCAAAAATTTCCCAACTTCCACAAGGCATATCTTGCTCAAATTTTAAGCTTTGATCATTTTCTTGGACATTTTGGAAAGGTCTTGAAGTCCTATAACCAATTCCTTTGGTCCCATGTCCTTTTGATTTACCAATCTCAAGTTATGGTCTTTGACTTAAAGTCCCTTTTTGTTGACTTTTGAAAATGACCTATAATGTTGAAATTGATAACGTTTTGTGAGAGCATTTCTTGGACTTGAAGTGTGAAGAGGAGTTGTAGGAAATGTATTTCTCTTCAAAATGAGCTTTGGATGAAATTTTTCTGATGAACCATGTGGAAGTTATGCCTTGGTCAAGTTACAGTTGACTTTTTCAACTATCCAAATATGGAAACTTTTGCATCTTGAGACTTTTTGAGCCATGCCTTGAGAATCATGATCAAGCATTGATCAAATGATGTTTGTGGCTTCAAAATAAGATGTTGACCAAAAATTTGAACTTTTGACTGTCAAATGACCATTTTGCCCCTGCAGTTGACTGTTGAGCAATTAGGGTTTTTGACTGTGCAATTTTGTGCTGTGAGTCTTGAAACTTGACATGAGGATGCTTGACAATGTTTATAGGCATGTAGGACTTGTTTGGACCCTTGGAAACCTCAACTTCTTTGTCAGAACCAAAACCCTAGTTTTTGACTGTTAGAAGGCCCTTGAACTGTGCAACTCTTGGGAGATTTTGAAGCATGCTCTTTGCAAATCTTGAAGAATATGGGAGGGCAAATTTTGGGGTACAACAGACGCCAACACAGATATTCAAACATACCTCTTAGGAGTCAGTTAAACGCTATCTCGTTATAGCACGCTTTCAAATTAACCCATGCTTTAGTTAGGACTTTTATTGGTTGTAACATGGTCTGGTTCACGGTTTTAGAAACAAGGATTTAAGGCTCAAAATTTTTTTGGTTCCCACCCATTCTCGATGATGTTCTCCATTCCTATGTTCAGTTAACCCGATACAAGCACTCATCTCTTATGAAGAGTTTGCGATGGTTGAGGAACCATTGTGGTTTCTTGGATGCAACAGTCACTAACTTCGGATTTTGGTGTCTGATCACACGACCTTGTTCTCTCGATAGGGATTTTCATTGGTAATCCTTTTATCTCCTTTTAGGCTTTTCAATTTATTTCTTGCTTTTGCCCAGACAAATTCTTTTGAATTTAGATTTGGAAGTCTAGCGGGATGCCCTAACTTTTGCTTAAGCTACTTGTTTTCAAGTTTCAACTTAGCAGGGCTTTTTGTTTCTTTCTTATTCATAATATCCATTTTGAACAAGTCATTGACCTTTGTGTTGTCTTTGATTTGTTGGAAGTGATTGTCACTGTCTGAGTCTTTGGTAGATGAGGGATGACCATTGTTGTATCATCACCTGATCTCAGCTTCTTGATGTGCGAGAGACACCCATTGGGATATCATTAGTTGATGCACGTTGCTGATAGATGAGGGTTAACCATTATGGGTTTGACTTTCCTCAACCTTTTGATGGATAACCATTATTGTATCCTTGGATGCACACTCTTGATGAGTCTTGAACGCTTGATCAAATTAATTGAACACTACCTGCCCCAGGGTTAAAATGAGGGTTTTTTCTGAACAGAAAAGAAACTCCTACTTCGAAGGCTCAGAGGGGTTAACGGGGGTCTATCTCCCTTATATCTCTGGTGTTTAGGAAGAGAAATAAGGCATGTACATCGTCAGTAGGGTCTTACTCAAAAGCGTACCAACCATAGATTTTTTGCATTTTTTAGATTATCGGCATCCTCCCTCCAATCTTTACCTAAGCATAAGACTTGGAAACTTGGCATCAATATGCAAGCAAAACATGTAATAATGATAACGAATGGATGAATAAGAACAAAAGAACACTTCAAGACAAGCATATTTATTGCATTAAGATTCTCATTCAAAAATAGACAAGTTTCTATATACAAGCAATGTTTAAACAAGCAATAGTGCAAACGAAGATGTGGTAAAGAAACCAATGATCGCCATCATTGAGGAGACTTGACTCTGTATGTACTTGTTGATTCTGACGACTTTCTGTAGCCTTGATGCTTAAATGGACGAGAGAATTCCCCTTCTGATCTGATGTGAACACAACAGTCTCTGAATTGGTCCTGTCTTGGACCTGGTCTTTGAATGACATACCATCTTTAATCGACTGGCCAGATGCCCCAGAATAATATGCATAGAAGATTCTTTTAGGAGAACGAATGAATGCTTTATCAAGTGAATTGGTATAAATTTCATTACCAAGCATCTCATGCCTCAAAGAAATAATACAATTCGTCTTCTATCAGAACAGCAGAGACATCCAACTCGTAAGAGAGATCCTGGCAATTGGCCAAATAGGAATTGGACTTTTAGAAGAGACGCCAGACAGATGTTGGGCTTTATACTTCAACCCCTTTACAGTCTTCAATATCAAAATCGGGTGCCCTGGAATAGGGGATACATCTATCATGTGTATCGCAATTAGAATAGATGTTTGTGGGAAGAGGACCCCAAAGATCATAGTTGGAACTAATAGGATGTAATGCATTGGGCTTGTATCAGCATGCTCATTAGGAATCTTTTGTCTTTGCTTAGAAGCTTTTCCCCATGAATTCACTTGGGGAATAAAGATTGGCTGCTGTCAAACAGATCAGGGGACGCAAGGCTATGGAGAGTGTCCTCGATTAAATAGTCGGATGCCCCGGCGTGGTAACCACATCTGACGTTGGTATCATGATCTGGAAGGGAATTTTATAGACGGTACCAAGTACGGGGTCTAACCCACCGAAGCTCGAACAAGTGTGGAGACCAATGAGAATGAAGCACTGATATAAGATCCATAGTATATGGGAACCATCTGCTGATAAGATGTTCCAAGAACTCAAGATTATGTAGCATTCCATGGTTGAAAGTGTTCCCCAAAAGATGAGGAGAAGAGAGAACTTGTTGCAGCAGTAGGTGCAAGATTGTTGATATCATCATTAGAGCTTTCATGACCTGGCTTATCTGAGTCTTCAATCAATTATCTTCCTTCTCGAAGAATTCCCGACCACGGGCCAAAGCTTATATGTATACCACACAGAATTATTCCATAATTGGTCTCTGAGCATGTGCCGTAAGAAACCAAGTTTGAACCTCTGAAGAGAGCATCAGGTATGAATAAGAATCTTCAATCTTTGAGTACTTGTTATGGATGCATGGGTATGCATGGGGTGCAGGAATGGATTCCATGTCAAGTTTCATTGTTTCCAAGGAATTTGCATGCTTTGATTTTGATTTTACGCAAGTAAAAGATGGAAAGGTTCAACACAAGGCTTGCAAATATGATTCCTTGGAAATAATAGAACATGTATGTTAAGCATGTGGTTAACCATGTTATGTATGCAAAGGCATGGGATCAAATGGGATCAAGGTTCCGTCATTTCTGAATATGATTGTTGCACTGCTCTGAATCATGTGAATATTATCAGATCAAAGGTCTGACATAGCTTCTGCACATATAAGAACCAAGTACCATGTAGATCATCAATAGTATAGGATCAAGGCTTCTGGAACTGGATATTGTTGAGCCTTTTCTGAACATGTTGGGAGTACCAAAATTGAAGACCTGGATGAACCTCCAAATAAACAAGTCAGGAACTCAGAAAATAAATCTGAGAACCCCATAGTCACCAACATAATATAGCATTTGAATAAGTTACCAATAGAAATCCATAACATAACCATTAGAACCAATAGTCATTGTCTGAGCATAGTCACCATTTGAACATAAATAACCATCTGAACATAGTCACCATCTGTACCTGTGATAAAAATTCCATCCCCACTCACGGGTGAAGACTAGGTAAGGCAAGGGTAACTCGAAATCACGGGTTTACTTGAAAGTAAAATTATCGCAATATAGACGTGCATGATGAAAGTACCTCCAATTGAACCTCATCCGAGCGTGGTATATGACATGACTGCACTAGTCGGACCACGTCCTATAGCTGTCATGCCCCCACTCTATTCCTAGTGTCCTAGTGCACTCTAGCCTGGGTACTGGGCCTTTTACCTCAATAGTAACAACCCAACCCAATCAAGAAGCAGATCCAGTACATCAGTAATATATGGAAAATAGTAAAATGCAATGCATACATATGCTCAGGTATATATAAAATAAATAAGCCATAAAGCAAATAAACACCCAAAGAGAAGAAGACAAGATCTAGGAGCGACTCCTGGATGGACTAACATTTGGTCGACCTATCCCCAGTGAAGTCGCCAGCTGAAACAACTGGCTGAAAATCATCAAACAATGAAGTCGCCATCGAACGTCTTTTATCCCACATGGAGGGAAAGGTGAACATCGAGAAAACCTGAGAAGGGAGAAGTCACGGTCTTGCGATTGAGAGAACAGATAAGGGAGTCTGTTACGCGAGGGGAAGATATTAGCACCCCACACGCTCGTAGTACTCTACGGTATCCACTCTTGTTGTCTATATTATAGGTGTGTTTAATATATGATTACTGTTTATTACTAAGGGAGAATGCATACAAAATAAAGGAGAAAAGAATGTAGGGAAAATAAAGTTATACTCGCTTGGGCCCAACCCTAATGCCTACGTATCATTTTTGAGGAATTAGAGCTATTGTAGTTCGGCTCACATGTTTTTGTTTGTTTGTATTTTTTATGGACAATGTTAATTCCGCCTTCTGCCGCAGCTCGACCTTTGGAGACTTATGTGTTGGCACAGAAGTAAATTAATCATGTCCTTACCTGAAAAGGGTTTTAGAGAAAAGTTGCTTGAGCGCACAAAAATATTTTAGTTGGTTTCTATTTTTTATTGCAGATAATGGCTAGTTAACCTTAAGAGAGAGATATTAGCCACTTTTCCACTTATCCATGAAAGGAGTCTTTGAGACTTGAACCACACCTAGGCTTGAGATGGAAGAACAATAAGATCGAGAAGAGACCCGCTTATCATTTCCCATACTCAACAAAAGTATGATTCTCATCAGTGATTTCTAAAGTGTTTTGAAGTTTGAAAGGAAAAAGAAGTTTTTGTTTTGATGCAAATGCAAAAGGGGGGAAAAGGTCAAAGGGGGACTAGCCTATTTCTAAACCTAATGTTATCATGCATCATTGGACCTAAAGTTGGGATTTCGAGGGAATCCTACTTAATGTTTGCATGCTTGGATTTAGAAGCCTAATGTCTAATTTTAGTTCAATTAAATTGAAGATTGAATTTGAACCTAAATCATCTAAGGGATCATGAAATACTATACAAACAAGCAAAATTAGGCAGAAAGTATTAAAGTATTGCATACAATCCATAACAAAAATCGCAAACGAAATACATGGCATAAAATGAGGAAAACTAGTAGTTAAAATTAACTAAAAAGTTAGCAAAGGGGGAAATTAATTTCTATTTAATTCCTAAAATTTATTATAATATTTTTTACCATTTTATTATGGATTTTTGTTATTTAAAAAAATGAATGAAAGAATTTAAAAAAAAGGAAATTAAGAGGATCACGGGGTGTGCAGTTTGGACTCAGGGGTGCTGGAAGAGCCTGGGTGCTAGGCCTAGCAAAGGTCTTTTGATTCACACAACTAGCCAGCTTCCAAAAAATGTTGGGCTTCAGAATGCCATTCATCCTTTTTTGTGCATCATGCTTCAGCTTACCAAAAATGCTATTGGACTCAAGCAAAGGGTTTGGGTTCGGTCCATATTATTAACAAAAACCAGGGTCCATTATCTCTAATTACGGATCATCTTTCCTCATTGTTTATTGAATAACAAAAACAAAAAAACACAAAAGAAATTAAAAGAGGATATAGGTATTTAGGGTTCAGAAGCTTGTGCATGTTGGTCTTCAGTAATGAAAAAAAAAAAGAATTCTTCATCCCTCTCTCGCTTCAACTCGACGATGCGATTTCCATTACCCTGTCTCTGATTCCATCTTCTTGCACCGTTGTTTATTTATTTGACGCTCCCCGCTCCGATCCCCCAACAACTCAACTTCTCCCATCGCTCGAATCCTCTCACCCCTCAATCATTTTCCAAACACTATTGATCTAAGTCGTGCTACAACATAGATTATGAAACGAGAAGAACAAACAATGAAAAGAAAATTATTACGACCTACTTGGCCGGAGACATTCTGGCAATTCTTCTATGCTGAAGAAGCCTAGTGTAAGACCAGAGAACTAATCTGAATCAGGTATGAATCTTTCTTCTTTAATTTCTTTCTTTCTCCTTCTGTATGCGTGAATTCTTGATTTGTCGCATTTTGTTGCAAGATGTCATCGTAGATGAAATCAAATGCAGAATTATTGACGATGGTGCAATGCTAGATCGAGATGTTGAGGGTGTTGTGTAATGTTGATTGCGTTGTTGTTATAGTGTTGTTGAAGCCGCTTCGAGCTCTGTATCGATGTGATGATAAAACTCAGTAGCAAATTGATGTTTATGAAGATGATTCCTGAAGCACATTGCAGAGATGATGAAGATAAGGTGTGGATTCAGAAATGACTTTGGAGAGAGGGTGGAAAAACTAAGAAAAGGAAGTGAGAGTGAAGAGAAAATTTCCAGAGTTTGTTAGTGATTGAAGCTTGAAGCCATGGGCAATGAAGTTGCAGAGAGAAGTTGAAGGTTTTTATGAATTTTCTGGTGAGTTTCTGTGGATAATTTTTGTTATGTCTTGACTAAAAATTTTTCCTCCCTTTTATTCTCTTTTGTATTCTGTTATATTGTTGAGGGCTTGGGATTCAGTTAAGTAGGGATTAATCTAAGCCTTTGGATTGAGAAATTCAGTTATGAGATCGAGGGTTGGGATTGAGTCGGTTGGTTATTCAGTTGATAGTTTGCAGGGCTGTTTGGAATTGGTTGGAAACTATTATAGGTAGTTGGTTAGTGAAGTTAGAAGTTAGTTGGGAATTTCTGTTATGATTGGTTAGGATTGTTTTTTCTATTTAGTTCTGTTATGGGATAGTCCATTAAATTCTGTTATGGACAATTGGTGGGGGTTTAGTCAGAATTCTGTTTTCTATTATTTTTGGCAGTTAGAAAATGGTTAGAGGAAGTTTGGGGAAGTTATAGGACAGTTAACTAGATGGTTGGTTAGGGAAGTTAGAAGTTAGAAATTTTGTTGGGAAATTGGAATTCTGTTCGGCTTCAGTTATAGGAAGTTGTTTAACTTTTATTTCCTTTTACAGGTAGTTATCAGAGATTCAATACTCAGCGTTGTTACATTGAGATTGATCTCAAGTAACTAGCAGCTTATATACACTTTTATCACATCTCAAAGCACCTCGCACATTCTTCTTCTTTGCTGAAAACCAGGCAGAAGTAATCAAGAATATGAATTTTGCATATGAGAAAGCCATTGACATTCAGACCAAGCAGCCTCTTCCCCTTTCTCTGAATCTTATTGATCATTGCGGTTACTATGAACCAAATTCTTTTAGAATCTTTGATTCTGATGAGTTTTCCATATTTCCAATCTACCAAAATCTTTGTAAACCTTTTTTATGGATGTAGTTTGATTGAATTTGGTTATGGTGCATATACACATATATACATGCTGATTGTAAATGGAATGCAGGTTAAATGATGGTATGGCAAGCAGATGGGCAAGATTAATGCAGCAAGTCTAAGCATGGCTTATATTGATATAATGGTCGTTAAGAACATGGAGTTTGGACTGATTTTTGACAAAGAAGCATGAAGGACAGTTGGAGAACAAAGATAGAGCTTAAGTTTAGAATTCAAGAATTTTCTTTGAATGCATTTTATATGAATAGATTGCAGTAACAATGGTGTACTTGGACTGCCTTTGTAATGAAAATATGTTTATTTTATTTTTAGCGGTAGATCGAAATGATTCTGGATTATTATTATTTATCTTTTATGGAATTATAATCGGAACTTGGAACACACTATAGTGAGCTCAGATGAGCAATTCCAAACCACTCCTCCATTAACAAAACCATTCAATTGGCATTTGTTTGCTCCATGAGCTACAAGTGTAATAATGAACCCGCAAAATTATCCTTTGAGTCATGATTCAATGTTCGCATTCAACTCCTAAACCTTTTGCTTGGTGACTGATAACCTCACAAAGTACCATGTCTTGAAGAAACCTTAATTTCAATTCTCATGCCCTAGTTGACTTGCAATACAAGCACTCAAACAATTAAGAACAATAATTCCCTTGATCACAACGAATTCACAACACCCTTCTTTTATCATGTTTTTTCTATCCATCAAACACCTAGTAAAATGTTGGAAAACCTGCATATAATAGGATATAAACCCTAGATTCATAGCTCTAAATAGGGCAACCTGCAACCTACTATTGATACGAAAATAATAGCTTTGTAGCTTAAGAAATCTCAATAACCATAAATCACAACCTTAATGCCTCTATTTAATTCTCGAAGAAGAAATCATCCTTTATTAGATACGAACGCCTTATCCATTGTAAAACCCTAATTCTCCAAGATCTATGATCTCATGCCACATTTTATTGATTAATGAATGAATGATGTGTTAGATGACCTAATGGAGTTATGTACATGAGAAAGGCGCAACAATGCATAAGCCAGATAAAAGTAAAGGGTAGAACAAATTTGGGGTATTACAGCCGAAAATGGAGCTAACCTCAACAATTCTATAATCACTGAACTATGTACGCAGTTCAAGATCAAGCATCACAACTCTTCTCCATACAGACCTAACATGAATGGCACAGTGGAAGTTGCTAATAAGAACATAAAGAAGATTGTGCAAAAGATGGTGGTGACCTATAAAGACTGGCATGAGATGCTACCATTTGCTCTTCATGGCTACCGTATCTCTGCACGAACATCAATTGGGGAAATCTTATTCTCTTTAGTATATGGTATGGAAGCCATCCTGCCTGTCGAAGTTCAAATTCCTTCTCTAAGGATTATGAAAGAAGAAGACTTAGGTGAAGATGAATGGATTCAAAAAGATTGGATCAGTTGAATTTGATTAACGAGAAGAGACTGGTTGTTGTGTGTCATGGTCAAATGTATCAAAAGTGTATGATCAAGGAATTCAATAAGAAGATCAAACCTCGAGTATACCAAGTTGGCGACTTCGTAATAAAGTGCATCATTTTACCACAAAGTGACCCTTGGGGCAAATGGACTCCCACTTACGAAGGGCCATTTGTTGTCAACAAAGTATTCTCTGGCGCTGCTATGATGTTAACCCCTATGGACGGTGAAGATTTCCCACATCCTGTAAACGCGAACATAGTCAAAAAATACTACGCATAAGAATGACCCGCTAGGTTGACATACCTAGGCAAAAATAAGGGCATCCCGGCAAACCATAAAGGTTTGGGGAAAAATTAGGGATATATACGAAAAATTGTACACCCGGCAAGTCGAAAACCTGAAACAGGGGCTTGGGAAAAAAGGGTATCCTGGTGGACTAAAAACCTGAAAGGGCGGTCCAGGCAAAAGTTAAGGATTAAGGCGTACGACTATGTCCCGTCGAATCACCACAACCAGCTTTATTACCAAGGTCAAATTTCAAATGGTACAAGATCAATCCAATCAACTTCTTTCGACGGCAAGGGATGATGTTCAAAGACATAGGGGTAATAGCAGATTTGGAACCCAATGAGATCACTTCCACATGGCTATACGATTTTTGTTTTCACTTTGTATTCTTTTCA
Organism: Vicia faba; assembly: GCA_948472305.1. Classification (NCBI taxonomy): domain Eukaryota; kingdom Viridiplantae; phylum Streptophyta; class Magnoliopsida; order Fabales; family Fabaceae; genus Vicia; species Vicia faba. Next base: position 1,056,323,900 of record OX451736.1, on the reverse strand, counting down.
TTTTTTTTACGACTACCTCTTACTAGGATTTTTGTCTCCCTGTACAAAAACACCTATTTTAAGGAAAATTATCAATACAAATATACTTTCATTTAAAACTCTCTTAAGATTTATGCTGATTCGTTATCTAGTTAAAGTTTATTCAAGACCTCTGTTGGTTCAATTTAAATCGACCAATAATTTATCATGATTTTGTACCGATAGACACTTTCTCTGGTTCAGTTAAATCGATTTGTTATCTAGTTAAAGTTTATTCAAGACCTCTGCTAGTTCAGTTTAAATTGACCAATGATTTATCCTGATTCTGTTTCGGTAGACACTTTTTCTGGTTCAGTTAAATCGCTCCTAAGATTTATGCTAATTCGTTATCCATTTAAAGATTATTCAAGACCTCTGCTGGTTCAGTTTAAATCGACCAAAGATTTATTCTGATTCCGTTCTGGTGGATATTTTCTCTGGTTCAGTTAAATCACTCCTAAGATTAATGTTGATTCATTATCCAGTTAAAGATTACTCAAGACCTCTGCTTGGTTCAGTATAAATCGACCAAAGATTTATTCTGATACTTCTTCCAATCTCTATCAACGGTCACCTTGGATGGAATCTATAAGCCCATCTCCGACAACTCTTCATCACCTATCCAAATGGCATCTTTAAGTCCATTTATGAAGCAATCAACTAACACATTACTTCGTGCATCAGCAAGTGTAAATTTTTAGGCACTGTAGTGTTCAATCATCTTCCACCTTCAAGCCATGAATGGAGGACTTGCCAATCTACCTCTTCAGGTTTAATAAGATTGAACAGGGGCAGTTGTTGTACCCCAAAATTTTCCCTCTCTTTCCTCAATACATTTCTCACAAGATCTTCATTGGCTCAAGCTTGCACAAGTATTGACTAGGTCAAACCACATCCTAAACACTGATGCCTCAAATTAGGGTTTTGATTTTCACAAGGAAAACTGGACTGATAATGCCTCAAATTACTTTAATGGATCATTATAGACCTCCAAGAGTACTCATGTTAAGTTTCAAGTCTTGAATCACAATTTTGTTCAATCAATTGACCAGATGATTGAAAATCAACTATATTGGGTAAAAAGTCAATTGTGGTCATCTTACAGTCAAACTTCAAGATTTTAGACCAATATAAACATTTTGAAGTCATATGCATCAATTGATCAAGTTTTGATCAAGAATCCTCAAGAAAAGTGTTCAATTCATCAAAAGGACAAAATGGTCAAAATTAGGGTTTTGACTGAGAATGACTGATTTTTGACTTTTGACCTAATACATGACCTTTTATTTTGAAACACGATTTAAAGGACTCAATTACATAATTTTAACCTAATTGCACGATTCAATTCATCCCTCAAGATCAAGCAATTGATAGATGAAATTTGGTCAACTGTTAGAAAAGTCAACGGATACACCAAAAGTCAAAACTTTGACTTTTTGGTCAAATTTGAGTTTAAAAGATCACAATTCATCAAGACATTCAAAAATATGAAGCTTGATCATCAAGTAATCAAGAAATCAAGAAAATCAAAATTCAATTTAAAAAGTCAAACTTTTCAAGACTTAGAAATTTTTCTAAGTGTTTTTGTACATGATAATTTCACCACTTCATGCCAATTTTTGACCAAGATGCAAGATGATTCAAAGGAAACTTTCAAAATAAGAGTTGTAGATCTTGATGATATCTACAAATTTGTATTTGGGTGCTCATATCCAAAAAATGCTTAGATTTTGAGTTATAGGCCCATGGAGTCGTGCACTTTTTCTTAAACACTTAGTGAAATTTTGACCTAGTTTAGGCAGATTTTTGTCCCAACTTCTTGGCCATTTTTCACATAGGTCCAATTGGATTTTGCAAAAGTGGAAAACCTAAAAGTTGTATAGGATCTCTCAAGCTTTTCAAAATGTCCAAGAACTTGAAGAGATCATTTTTTAGCTAAGAGAATCGAAGAGAAAAAGTTGGACATCCATTCTTAAATTACAAGACATTTTTGTGATGAACACCTGATCCAAACCCTAGCCTATACTGCATAACTTTACTTTTCAGGCTAATAACTTGTGTTTCACTCCATAATTAATTGATTACACAACTTATAGAGCCATTGTCCTAGCATTTGAGCCCTTATCCAAGTTGCATTTCCATTAATGGCACAAAGTAACATTGCCATTCTAGTAAAGTTGTTTTAATCATAAAGTCAAATTGTCTTGAGCATTACACTTGTTATTTCTGCACAAGCATCCTCTACAAACTCGGAACAAACATGTTTAAAGTTTCTAGACACCCTACAAGCTTTGTACCATTCCTTAGAAACATGTTTGTCAAGCTTGCTTCAAATACAAGTCAAATATCCATAACTTGTGATCTTGTATTTTTGATCCCTCCAAGCTTCCAAACCTTTGCCTATAAATTGAGCCTTCATTCACAAGTCTAGGACATGAATTAGCAAGCTTAAAAACTCTCTCAAACTCCCTAAAACTCAGAATTTCTCTTAAGACTCACTTTTATGCCATTTCTGATTTTTGATAGCCATCTCACAAACTACTCGTGCATTTTCCATTCTTACCATTCACTAAGCTTCTATACCACATATATAATCCATCCAATACCCGTTACACTTCTATAACTTCATCTTCACCATCTTCCATTTTCAAAATCAGCCACTTGCACTTGGACTTCTCTAGAACATTTCAAGCACTCTCAGCTCAAAGTAACTATTGGAATAGCTTTCTGGAAGTTCAAGGAAGCTAACCAGATCATTACAGCACCTTGAAGTAAGCTTAAACTCAAAACATGATTTCCCTTTTCAAGGTGATTTTTCTGATTTTCTAACTCTTCATACATGCATCATTTGACTTCCATTTTCAAAGATAAAATATAGATAGCATAGCCCTGAAACTAACCATGTCCTTAGAATTAATTTATATTGCCCTGAAAAATTAGGTCAGAATTTGGTACCATTAGAAATTCGTGTTCATCTTTGAGTGTTATCTAAATTTGTTTACATTTCTGAAATCGTGATGAAATTTCTAACAAGTTTGTTGTTTACACTTTTGAAAATGTTTGAGAAATGAGTAAGTTCAGAAGTTCAAAAATATGGTGCAAGGTTGAAGATGAAGTACAACCATGGACATGTTTTATTTTTATTTTAATGACTGTTGTTCCTATATCAGATGTACAGGTCACCCCAGTGGCAGCAAGCGCACCCGTAAGGCATTTATGTAGAAGGTCCTGGGTTCGAGCCCTAGCGAGACCTTTTGGTTTTTTTCATATTTTTCCTTATTTCTTTTTTTTTTGCAGCGCTTGGAGCCTTCCAGCTATTGGGCCAGCTCTTTTTGCTATCTCTCACCCCCTATTTGCCTTTCACCATGCAGCTCAACTCTTTTCTTTCCTTATTCTTTTTTTTTTATTTCTGATTACAAAAAAGGCCTTGGGCCTAGACCAAACAAAAACTGTTTTCCTTCAAACCTCCCAATTCACTTTTCAAACCTCCTAATCCAACTTTTTATATTTTTTATTTTTATTTTCTTTTCCTTTCTTTTATTATTTTTAATATTATTATTTTTAATCAAAAATACCAAAAATATTTTATTAAGTATTTAGACTTAGAAATTATTATTTTTCTCTTACTTTATTTTACAACATAAACCCCTAAAAAATATCTTGTTTCTTAAATTAATTGAATTAATTTAGACTTAGGTTTTCTTATTCTAAAATCTATTTTGTAATTAACCTATACTTAGGGTTTTGATTAATTAAATTTTTATTTTAATTAGGTTAAAACATTTTTCATATAAAAAACCATAAAAACAATTTTCTTTTCTTTTACATTATCTTTATATTCTTGTACATTTTATTTGGCATTATTCAATTTGGTTGTAATAATAATTAGGACTTTATTGCTTTCACCCCCATTTATAATTTGTACCCACATCCCTTAAATGATGTAATAGCGTAGAATTTTAAATTTCTGCAATTTATCGCTTTCAATATTATTGCTAGTAACTAGGTTTTGTATGGTAAAACTTATAATCAACAAGTAGACAATCCTAATTCAAGACAAAAATGCATGAAAACAATACAACTTGCACACTTGCACCTCTAGGATTAACCCACACTTGTTGCCTTAGATAAAAAAGTCATTTACCTTAAACATGGGATACTTTAGCAAAGACCCTCAAATACAAGATCGTAGTCCCTCGGTGACCCTTTGATGTTTCCTTCGGCAAACGATCTTAGACCCATACAACAAATTGCTAAGGTATCTTACAATGTTTCCTTGTATGATTGTACGACGACCCACGCCTGTCCCTTCACATCCAATGATATGGTTTCTTACTAACTAATGGTAAGATAACACTATCTAAAGGAGGAGGAAAAGAACTAAGACTTTTTTAGTAGTTAGAATGCTCGTAGTTGCTTGCTCGCAAACTAAAACCATTTCCACACTCACACTTTCGAAACATCTTTCCAAAAACAAACATTTCTTTGAACTATTTTCTAAACCAACACTTTGTGTACATTCTCGCTGAAACGATAATCATTACAAAGTTTTCCAAAACAAATTCATTTTCAAAATATTTTCGAACTTACAACAAACACAAAAACATTTACAAAGCATTTCAAAGTGAGCTAGAAACTAAGATCTTGTAGATAACTACGGATGAAATGGGTGCTAACACCTTCCCTTTTCATAACCTACCCCCCGAACTCAAGAAAATTCTCAAAAGGTCTTTCCTACTCTTTTCACTCTTTCCTTTATTGAATAAAAGAAAAGTCGGTGGCGACTCTTGCTATCCGCAACAATTGCGATAAAACGCAAAACACCCAAGTCAGTTGTCCCACCGTATTACACCAGACAAGGGCAGTATCTTTTCTAAAAAGTGTTGAAATAGCTATCAACTTTTTGTGTTTTCTCTCACCAAGTGTTGATTTTGATTTAAAATCCCCATGAATTTGACTTCTTGTTGTGATGTTAACTTCTTAATTCCCCAGATGAACCGAAGATGATGCTTCCCTCTAAATTTGTTATTCCTATGAAGTTTCACAAATTCTCCCCAGCGAAGTTTATGCAACCATTACTCTTTATATTGAATAATATATTTGGGCTCCCCTCGTCGATGTGGCTTTTCTTTCCCTAGTGAAGTTAGTGCGTAATCCCTAGTTGAAGTCTAGACGATATGGCATTATCTTCCCTAGTGAAGTCTTTATGATATTCCCTGGTGAAGCCTGGAGGAGGGTGTTATATCCCCACAATTGTATTGGTTTATTGTTATCAGATTGTGTTTTGATTATTTTTAAACCATTTTTTCCCAGTGAAGTTAAGTCGTGAAGTAGGACTTTGTTTCCTCAGTTGGTGCTTACTCTCCTAAGGAATCTTCATCCTGGATGTGATTTAGCCGAGTGTTGTCCTAACCCAAGTTGGTTTTGTCTGTCCCTAGTGCAATTTGTCTGTTTTGTCATCATGTACATGATAACATTCATACATACATCATGCATATCCTCTCCCCAATAAAGTGTCAACCTTAAGGAGAAAGTGTATATCCTTTCAATTTCCCCACTGAGTTATCCCTCATGGAAGAATTTTTCTTTAGCCTTCCTGCTCAGCTCATTATCTGGATGGAACTTGGTCCCTATTTGAGTTTATTCCTTATTGGATGGTGTCTCGGTTGATTGTTTCACTCCGGTTTGTTCTTGGTTTGAATCTGTGGTCCCCAATAACAATATTATTTTTGATCCCTATAGGTTGTGAGCCCTAGATTGATAATGTGCATTTATTTTTCACGTGAAGACTTTTCTCCTCTGCTTAAGTGTATCGGTATTTCCCTCACGAAGTCAGTGATGCATCTCCCAGTAGTGTTATCACAAGAGTAAGTGGTTGTCTCTTTATTTGAGCAACCTTTACTTCCCCAGTAAGTCTTTTAGTTCCTAGAGAAGATTATTTTAATGTACTCCGATGGAGGGTAGTCTCTATGTTATGGGAGACTGTTTGTTGTTGAGTTTATCTTTACTCCGATGTTAAAGACAGTTTGTTGAAAGATTCTTACAACAATTATCACCCTTTTCGAGTGATATCTTGGTCAAAGAAGAAAATCTTACTGTTATCGGTGAAATCCAAAAGTTGGTAAAAGTTATTACCGTTTTCAAGTGATATCTTGATTAAAGAAGAAGTTGAGACACGTATCTAGGTGGAACACCAGAATTTTGGGAAACTCGTTATTGTTAATGCAGATCCTACCTTCAGTAAAGTTTGTGTATTCTTTGATCTTTACCTTCAGTGGAAGTTGGTATTTCACCTTCAGTAAACATCGGTGTACCTTTTGTTTCTTTACCTTCAATAAAAGACGGTATTGTTTTATGTTTTCTCTACCTTCATCCCTGAGTTGGTAGTTCCCCGTCATTCGTTAGTTGGTACTTATCTCTTTCTCCTCATTGGTACCCCCAATAGAGTTGAGTTGTTCCCATCCATAAGTGTTGATGTCAAACCTTTGTTCCTAACCATAAGTGCTTATGTCAAACCTTTGTTCCCATCAATAATTGTTGATGTCAACCTTTTGTTCCAAGCCATAAGTGTTGATGTCAACCTTTTGTTCCCAGCCATAATTGTTGAGGTCAACCTTTGCTCACAGCCTTAAGTGTTTATGTCAACCCTTGTTCTCAGCCATAACTGCTGATGTCAACCCTTGTTCCCATCCATAAGTGTTCATGTCAACCTTTGTTCCCAGCCATAAGTGTTGATGCCAAACCTTTTTTCCCAACCATAAGTGATGATGCCAATCATGTGCTTCCAGTCATAAGTGTTGATGTCAATCATTCATTCACTAGTCTTGATGTTGATGTTTACCGTCACCTCTAAGCCAATATTATCTTACCGTTTCTATTTTGTATCCTTTGGTTTTTTATTTTTGATTCTCTGTGAGTTGATGTTACTCTCTTTTTGCTATCTCCTTTATGAGTGGGTAGTTCACAATTATCTATCGGTCTTTGATACCCTTTGATTTTTCCGCATTTGATGAGTTGATGATACTTTGTCTCCACTTTGGGCTTTACCCCAGTAAAGTTGAGTCTTCTTTTCCCCAGCGGGGTTGATTTTCCTCCATTGGAGTTGAGTTTCTTTCCTTTAGTCGAGCCGGTAGTCCTTTCTTAATGGTTACCTCCTTGATAGTTTTTTGCTTGCATTGTTAAGAGTTTCCGTTGTTGAAATCTTACTAAGCATTTGTTATCTTTATTCATGGTTTTGACTTTACCTGTTTATAGTCATCCCCGGAGTCGTGTTGTTCCCCAGCGATTTATTTTCCTGGTCGAACTCTCTTTTTGGTCTGTTGGTTTATTTTCTGTTTCCCCAGTGTGTCTTGTTCACTTGTATGAAGTTGGTCGTTTGCATTCACAATCATAAACATTGCATGGTATCTTAGGACCAAAAATAGGGTTTGCTTTGTATTTAAGTATCTTCAATCACGCCGAGACGAAGATTTTAACCTTTGTATCTCCAGATAGAAGACACTTAAATAAGGGCAGCTGTTATACCCTAATTTTTTCCCATAATATTTCTCATCATCCCATATTTCCCAATATATTAAGATCACACATTAGGGTCGGTTCTCCCTTTCTACTTTATCCTATCTTTAATTTTTCTTTTGAGGGATCCCCAAGCCCCTTGAATTGTGTATCTTGTACATGTTTTCTTAGACTAACATCAAGATATGTATATATGTCTCTTTGAATTTTTATATTGTAGGTGATAACACAATTGCATTCACCTCACCATCTACCTTAGGGTTTTGAGAGATGGTCCTCAGTCAAATGGTTCTTCAATGGATTGCAAGAGCTCAAGCTTCAAGGCTATTTCTATGATATCAAAGATTTATGGTCAATATTTCCTCAAAGTTGGTGGTGGTATTCATCAAGAAGATTCATAGGTTCATGTGTTTATTTCCATGCCTTCTTCAACAAGTTTCATTGAGAATTTAGCTCCATCTTTGAGTGTGCTCCAAGACAACATCATTTTAAGACCTATTTTGATGTACCATGCTTTATTTTGCCAAGAAATTTCAAAGAGATTCAAGATTGGTTCAACAAATTTGACCTAATTGAGAAAGTGTTTGATTTAGTGATCACATGGGTATAACTCTCTCAACTTTCAACATTTTGAGTTGGTTATTTTTTATGTGGATTCTTATTATCATCTACAACAACCTCTCTTCACATGAAAAGATCCAATTGTGTAAGAAAAATCATCAAAAGTTGAAAGGGGTTTCAAGTCCTTTTGATACTCTCTGAGCTAGGATTTAATTGACTCCCAAGGACCATATGTTGCTCATTTTTTTAAATTTTTGATTGACTCCAAAGCCATGATTCTCTTTAAAGGGTCCTTAACAAGCTCTCTTCAGAAATCTAAGGTTAATTTTGAATGGAAGATCACTAATGGTCGAGAAAGATTATAAGTCTCCTTGAAAAGCCTTTGAATCTTAGGGTTTGACTTCAAATGATCATAACTTGGTCAATCTTTATCTCCTTAAGCTTGTTCTTTTTCCATAATAATATTTTGGATGTCTACTACAACTTTGTTTCAAGGTGCAAGACTTAAAAATGCTTGGAAAGTTGTTGAAGAATTGAAAAGATTATAGGTCTTTTGTGAATTTTCCCAAATTTGTTCATCATCTTCCCAAGACCATAACTCTTTCACTTTTTATGATTTTTGAGTGATCTCAATTCCACAACTCAATTTAAGAATTCTACTTCTTGTTATCTTCAAATATCAAGATTAAATTTTGAGTGGAAGGTCATGTATTTTTAAAGAATATTATTGGTCATTTTGAGGTCCCATACTTAGAAATATTTCTAAGTACAAAAGTCAGTGTGTTTTTCACGATTTCAATTGATCATAACTTTCAGTTTAATCATCTAAATGATGTCTTTCTTGGCACATTTTAAAGGTTGTAACCCTGTCTTTCAAATGCTTCAAGAATCATCCCATAAAGGTCATTGAGTAGTGAGCTATGCATGGTTGAAGTTGGCTCCATGGAATCTATTTTTTCCTCGAGTCAGAATTTTTACCATAAGTAAACTTGGATTACAGGTCAAATTACTCAAAGTTTAGGTGCTAAACATGTTTAACTAATTGCCCAGATGCGTTTTGATAAGAATTTCACTTGGTATGAGGTCGTTTTGAGGCATTTCAAGTCACATGTTTGGCATGATCACAGTTGGCTTGGTTTGCACGATTTTCTCACATTTCCTCTCATTTCTCATCATCATTCACTTCCCTTTAAATATAGGATGATATCCCACTTATTGGACAAGCTTTAGAGAGCCAGAAAACCTCTGTCAAACTTCCTTCATACCTCTCAATTCTATAACGTCGAATTCGGTTTTAAAGCATTTTTAAATCCAACTTATTTGCTGATTCTTCATCCTTGAACTTCAGTGAAGCTAACAGAAGAAGAACCAAGCCTTGAAGTGTCCTAAATCATGCTAGTCAAGTCAAGTTTCAGAGCAATTTCTTCATACTTTGTTCAAGTAGTTTAAGGCATCAATGCTTCTAACTCAAATTACTAGAATGGTCTATGATGTTCATTGATGCTTACTGATGGTTTAACTTTGATTAATCGATGCATTTGATGCATCTTTTTTCGATTTCAAATTTTTTCAAAACTCTCTGGTTTTTCTAAAATCGACTGAGCTACAGTTTATATAAATTTTCCGCGAGGGTACCATTGGAATCGTCTTGAAGATACGAAGAAAATGGCACCGGTCTGAGCTCCTAATTTTACAGTTCATGGAACCTGCAACTCGCATGTGACTGGAGGTTGAAGATGATCAACGTGTCATCTCTCAACCAATGACAGGGCGCCACCTATTTTTTTCAAAAATTAGTTTTAAATAAATGATCTGGTGGTTTATTCATTAATGACCATGATATGTACAATGCACCAAATCCCTTGGTTTTGATTACTAACACGTTTTGACATTGATCCAATGGTCTTCATCTTTTTTACTTTATTTTTATTTTCTGATTTTATATTTTAATTGTTTTAAACTTCAAAAATTCATAAAAAATTCATTTCAACTTCTAAAATTCTGGAAAAAATCCCTAAAAATACTTTTGATTATTCTCTTTCTGATTTTTATTTTTTCACAATTTTATTTTGTGATTTGATATCTTTATAATTTTTCACTTTATTTGAGTTGTTTTAATTGTTTAAAAATACTTTTCTTGATTTTTAAATTCTAAAAAAAATATGGACGGATCCAATGACCTGTTGACAAATATCGGTCACCTCATTTTAATTTCATTTCTGATTTTACTATTTTTCACAAATTTTTGTTTATTTTGCTTATTTCTTTAAATTTTAAAAATAGTTTATGACTTAAAAAAAATCTGAAAAAAGTTGCCAACACTTATTGACCCATGTTTGACCTCTGATATTTTTTTAGGATTTTTATTTGGTGTTTTAATACATATTGTGTATTTTACCAATTATTCTCATTTTTTGAATCATTTAAATATTATTTTATTAAATATTTTTTTTTATTTTTGTTTGTTTCTGATTTGGATATTATTTTGGGACAAGTTCCTCAACCTCATTAGATCTTGGGTGTTGATAGGTTGAAAAACCAAATCCACCAAAATGGATGAATGATGTTGATGATATTTGGAAACCTTAGTTTCATCTGATACATCTCTTCCCTCTTCATCTTATCTCTTTCTTGTTTTTACTTATACTACATGTTGTTTGAGAATGATCTACACATCATTTCTCTATCATGTTGGTACATAAATTGCTATTGACCGACCTCAAAATAGGTGTGACTTCTACATAAGTCCACTTACGATTGCTTAACGTAGCACTAAATTTGTCCCGATTCAAAAAATGATCATTCATGGCTCAAACCTATGTTTGCAAGCCCAAGTATATTTAATTTGAAACCTTTGATCCAATAACTTTGAAGTTCATTGTTAGGAGGCTTTGATCTTATCAATCCTCTAATGAGCTTCATGAGCTTTGGTCTAAGGGGATCATTTGAGCATCGTTGATCATATGTGGTTGCCTTGAGTACTTGAAATGAATGATATACTTGATAAAAAGCAAATGAGACTTATTGTTGAGAAGCTTTAATTTTATCAATCTTCTAATGAGTTCTCAAATGCAAGCTTCAAGATGGTCATTCAACTAACCTCTAACTTCTAATTCACTAACATTTGACTTTACTTTATGTTTTTACTTTATGCCTTTTATTTTACGCGTTTACTTTTATGTACCATTTTTATTTTAGCGTTTACATTTCATGCCTTTTTTATATTTTCTCATTTGAGCATTTATCTTTATGTCATTTTATCTTTGCTCACTTGAGTATTTATTTTTATATCATTTTATCTTTACTCATTTGAGCTTTTATTTTATTTTTGAAGACACTTAATAATCATATTAAACATTAAAAGTCTTAAGGTTACTTGGACTATTTGGTTACTATCCTTGGCATTATGGAGTTGTGGATCTCTCGGACTTAGGATTAAAAGCCTTGATACTTGGGATCTTGTAGCTCTATTGTTATTTTGCCTGAAGTTCTTGGGGTTTACTCAAAGGTATTGGGTTGTTTTTGTTTCTTCGTCTGCAGGTTATTCTGATTATGTGTTATGTCTGTGATTGAGAATGCCTCTGTATACAGCCGTTACTCTTCCCAATTTTTGTGAAGACTTAATTCCTCTGAAGCTTGGTATTTCTCAGAGGTTAAGTATTTTTGCTTGCTTGGTATCATTCCAAAGGATGAGAATTCTATATTGACTTCATACGTAAAATGTTGGCTTCTTGTTGGTTAGATTATTCTTTTCCTTGGCTTTTACCTTATGCTTTAGGATAGTCCCTTCATCTCCTCCCATCTTCTTTAATTTCAAATATCTTCTCGCTCCTTTTCAAAACTTTTCTTGTTTTCTAACTTGAATGTTTTCATAATAAACTTGGACTTAGGTCCATGCATTTTCAAAAATCTTTTCTTAATCAAAGGAAAGTCACTCAGTGGAACTCTTCTGCTGGTGATATCAACAATAGGAGTAGCGCTGGGTTCCTTTTTGATATTCTCTATCAACTTCATTTTCTTCAAGTTCTTCGCGTTCAGAGGCTTCCCAACTGTTGGTTCAATGGTGCTTAACTCTTGAGCTTCTATCAGATGCTCTATCAGCCTATTCTCTGTCAGAATATCTGATATCAGCCTTCCAAAAGGAATCCAATCCCTCTTTGTTCTTTCTTCTTCCCTGGTTTCCTTCACGCTTGTTCTGAGGTGGTTGAACAGAAGATGAGCCAAGTTGATTTTTACCTTCTGATTGATAAAGTAGATCAGAAACTACTGATCTACATTTATGTAATCAGGGGAACTAGTTGGCTTCCTATGGTTGAAGCACCCCAGAATTATCTTTGCCCAAACTCTGTGATGATCCTTCAGATCTTTGATCTTGCTGCTGGGAACCCCATGGGTGAAAATCCTTTCAGCTATGACGCCCACGTCAGCACATCTCTCAGCCATATCAATACAGCGGACGCCACCGCCACTGTAACCTATTAACTTTGCTATGTGATCCTCAGTGATCACAATCTTCTTCCCCATAATGTAGGAGGTGACTTGATGCGTTGAAGTTGTCGCATGAATCCAGAACTCCTTCACTAACATAGGGAATGTTGGTCCAACCAACCTGTCAAAATACCTTTCCCATTTATGTGCCCTAACTTCTTCAGTTAGGTCAAAACTGTTTTCCTTCAAGCTTCCAAAATCGATGATCAATTCAGATAACACTTCAAGATTCTTCACAGGAGTGAGGAGTGTTCTGAATGGCACTTGATACTGTTCAGATGATGCTTTCTTCTGAGGACCTGCAGAAGCACTGCTGGAGGTTGCCATGTTCACACTAAAAGATTTTGAGAAGAAACTGAGAAAAAGAGTTTGCAAGAGATGAACACAGAAAAATGCAGAGAATGCTTGAGAAATAGTGAGAAACTGTAAAGAATTAGAATGAGAGGTTAACGAGTTTAAATAGAGTTCAGAATATTTTGAAATTGTAAACGTTTTTTTTTAAGAGAGAGAAATAAAATCATGATTACGTTTTTTAAAAGCATGATTACTTTTCATTTAATGCTTGCTGATTTTGGGGGATTTGAGAAAGATACTTAAAAACGTTACCAGACATGTGTCTCAATGCACCCAATCAGCGTTTTGCCTTCTCAGAAGCGTGCACGCGTTCTGCTTCAGAGATTTGCTGATGATTGGATGACACTGGTTTAATGTAGTGATCAGCACGTCTGTCTTTGAGCTTAGACTCTCAGATCTTTAGACTTGCATCTGATACAATCTGCATGTTCTATCTTTCTGAAGAGAGATTGATCAGAAGTTCACAGAAAACAAATACATTCTGAAGATAAATATATGGAATTAAAACATTTTCACTCTGGGCAACTTTTCATGCTGAGATGTTTCAGAATGAAATTGAACCTATCTTCAGAAAGGGGTTTAGTGAAGATATCAGCCCATTGATGGTCTGTATCTATAAATTTTAAATTCAAAATTCCTTTCTGAATATAGTCCCTAATGAAATGGTGTTTTATTTCTATATGCTTAGCTCTAGAATGTAAAATGGGATTCTTACTTAAGCAAATAGCAGAAGTATTATCATAGTATAGGAATGTTACTCTCAAAAATCTGGAAGTCTTCAAGCTGACTTTTCATCCAGAGCATTTGTGTGCTACATCCTGCTGCTGCTATGTACTCAGCTTCTGTTGTTGATAGCGCAATTGTTGATTGCCTTTTGCTGGACCAAGAGATCAGATTTTCTCCTAGAAACTGGCAGCTTCCAGAAGTACTTTTACGCTCCACTCTGTCTCCAGCAAAATCAGCATCGCAGTAGCCTACTAAACTGTAATCACTAGATTTTCTATAAAACAAACCCAGATTAGTAGTACCTTTCAAATACTTGAAAATTCGCTTAACAGCTGTTAAGTGAGATTCTCTAGGATCTGATTGGAATCTAGCACAAATACAAACACTGAATAATATATCAGGTCTTGAAGCAGTCAGATAGAGGAGAGAACCAATCATACCTCTGTAGACTTTCTGTTCTACTTTTTTGCTTACCTCTTCTCTTTCCAGAATGCACGTGGGATGCATTGGAATCTTTGATGGCTTACATTCTGAGAGGTCAAATTTCTTCAGAAGATCTCTGATGTATTTGCTCTGATGAATGTAAGTTCCCTCTGGAGTTTGATTGATCTGAATTCCTAGAAAGAATTTCAGTTCCCCCATGAGGCTCATCTCAAATTCTGCCTGCATACACTTAGCAAATTTTCTTCCAAGAGAAGGATTAGTAGAACCAAAAATAATATCATCAACATAAATTTGACAGACTAAGATGTCATTCTTAACTGATTTATAGAATAGGGTAGTGTCCACTTTCCCTCTGGTAAATTCATTTTCTAACAGAAAGTTACTTAGCCTTTCATACCAAGCTCTGGGAGCTTGTTTCAGACCATATAGTGACTTCTTTAGTTTGAAAACATGTTCTGGATGTTTTGTATTTTCAAAACCAGGGGGTTGGTGCACATAGACCTCTTCTTCTATATAACCATTTAAGAATGCACTTTTGACATCCATCTGATACAGAGTGATGCCTCTATTAACAGCAAATGAGATTAAAAGTCTGATAGATTCTAACCTGGCGACTGGGGCAAAGGTTTATGTATAGTTTATCCCCTCTTGCTGACTATAACCTTGTGCAACCAGTCGTGCCTTGTTTCTGATGACTTCACCTTGTTCATTTAGCTTGTTTCTGAACACCCATCTTGTTCCAATGACGTTGAATCCTTTTGGTCTGGGAACGAGATCACATACGTCATTTCTGGTGAATTGATTCAGCTCTTCTTGCATTGCCAGAATCCATTAATTATCCAGAAGTGCTTCATCGATTGAAGAAGGTTCAATCAGAGACACAAGTCCCATGAGTGTTTCTTCAGAGTTTCTGAAGCTTTCTCTTGTTCTGATTGGATCTTCCTTTCTTCCTAGGATAGTCTCTTCTGGGTGATCCAAGCTGCTTCTGGGTAATCTCTTCTGAGGTTGATCAGCAGTTGTTGTAGGATTGCTAGCAGTGCTCCTTTCAGACGTTGAAGGAGTGTCTGTGTTGAGAGCTTCTGATGACTTGTCTTCAGAACCTGTAAATTCAATTTCCATACCTGCAAAAACTTCATTCTGCTTTGACTTTTCAGAGTCAAGCTTATCATCAAAACGAACACTGATTGATTCTTCCACAATCTGTGTTTCTGTATTGTATACTCTGTACCCTCTTGAGCGTTCAGAGTATCCTAACATAATACACTTCTGTGCTTTAGAGTCAAACTTGTTCAAATAATTCTTTGTATTTAACATAAAGCAAGTACATCCAAATGGATGAAAATATGAAATGTTGGGCTTTTTGTTCTTCCACAATTCATATGGAGTCTTTTCCAGAATAGGTCTTATTGAGATTCTATTCTGAATGTAGCACGCTGTGTTTATTACCTCTGCCCAGAAGATCTTAGCAACGTTTGTCTCATTGATCATGGTTCTGGCCATTTCTTGCAATGTTCTGTTCTTTCGTTCTACAACTCCATTTTGTTGGGGAGTTCTAGGACAAGAGAAATCATGCAGAATGCCTCTGTCATTAAAGAATGACTCAAAATCTTTGTTTTCAAATTCTCCACCATGATCACTTCTGACTTTAACGATTCTAAGATCCTTTTCATTCTGAACTTGGTTACAGAAGGTAACAAACACAGAGTGTGACTCGTCCTTGTGTCTTAAGAACTTTACCCATGTCCATCTGCTATAGTCATCTACGATTACTAACCCATACTTCTTACCACTGACTGAGGCAATTTTAACTGGTCCAAATAAGTCAATGTGCAGAAGTTCTAATGGCTTAGAGGTAGAAACAACATTTTTAGATTTAAAAGACGGTTTTGCAAACTTGCCTTTCTGACATGCTTCACACAGAGCATCTGAATTGAACTTCAAATTAGGAAGTCCTCTGACCAGATTGAGTTTGTTAATCTGAGATATTCTTTTCATACTAACATGCCCCAATCTTCTGTGCCAGATCCACTGCTCGTTGTTAACAGACAGAAGGCACTTTACATTCTGACTCTTTAGTTCAGAAAGTTTGATTTTGTAAATGTTTTTTTTCCTCTTACCATTAAACAGGATAGTCCCGTCTTTCTGACTAACAGCTTTACATGATTTTTTATTAAAGATTATATCATAACCGTTATCACTTAATTGACTTATGGATAATAGATTATGCATTAATCCATCTACTAGAAGAACATTATTAATAGAGGGAAGATTTACATTACCTACAGTTCCAGAGCCAATTATCTTTCCCCTCTGATTGCCTCCAAAGCCAACGTGGCCTCCAGGCTTAAGTTCCGGGATTTGGAACATATGCCTTCTTCCCGTCATGTGTCGCGAGCAGCCAGAGTCCAGATACCATGACTGGTGTTTCTGACTTGCTGCTAAAGATATCTGCAACATGTATTATTTTATCCTTAGGTACCCAGATTTTCTTGGGTCCTGATTTGTTAGTTTTACCAAAACTCTGGTTGAATTTTGGTTTCACATAGTGCTTACTGCTAGTGTATTTAATATCATGTGTGTGACCATACACAAAATGTGAATTCAGAGGAGTGTGTTTAATGGTTAAGTCCATGACATTCTTTGGTGTAGGAACCTTACCTTGGTATCCTATTCCTTTCCTTCCGTTTCTGCTAACTCCATAGATCATTGAAGCCATTTTGCTTCTATCTACGCTTTTAGCAAGGAACTTCTGGAAACTGTGATCATACTCCTTGATGATCTCATCAGCGTTGCTGGGAGTTTCAGAAATTGGTTCCTTCTGAGAGTTTTGTAAAGTATTTTCTAATTTTGAAATCTTATTTCTCAGCTCAGAATTCTCCAATTTGAGACTCTCAGTCTTATTAGAGTCAGATTCAAGATTCCTTTTCAGGTCTCTGAATTTAACTCTAATTTGCTGATACCTTTCCAGGATTTCATTAAGGCTTTCAGCAAGTTCAACCTTGGTAAAGTTAACAGCAAAGTTAGGAAATACCTCTTCAGTGTCTGATTCAGAGTCTGATTCAGAAGCTTCACTGTCTTCTGAAATATTAGCCATGAGAGCTATGTTTGCCCTTTCATCATCTGATTCTGAGTCAGCTTCAGACGAGTCAGAGTCATCCCATGTAGCCATGAGACTTTTCTTCTTTTCTCTTCCAAACTTCTTTTTGGGCTTTTCCCTCTGAAGCTTTGGGCAGTCACTCTTGTAGTGTCCTTGCTCATTGCACTCATAGCAGATGATGTCCTTGGTGTTTGGCTTTTTGCTACTTGAGGAGCCTTCAGATCTTCTGTATCCAGAGGAAGAATCTGTCCTTCTGTATCTGGACGAAGACTCGTTCTGATCAGATCTTCTGGGATTCCTGAACTTCCTTTGTCTTTGCTTCCACAGTTGATTTACTCTTCTAGAGAGGAGGGAGAGTTCGTCTTCTTCTGATGAGGATCCATCAGATGTTTTTTCAACTGCCTGCAAAACTTTAGACTCAGATTTTTTGTTAGATTTTAACGCTAAAGGCTTACCTTGCTTCTGAGGCTCGTCAGCTTCTAGCTCTATCTCATGACTTCTGAGGGAGCTGATAAGTTCCTCCAGAGTGATTTTGTTGAGATCTTTAGCTAGCTTCAGAGCTGTAACCATTGGTCTCCACTGCTTGGGTAAACTTCTGATGATTTTCTTGACATGGTCAGCAGTAGAGTATCCTTTGTCCAGAACCTTGAGACCAGCTACCAGAGTCTGGAATCTTGAGAACATTGTTTCAATGGATTCAGATTCTTCCATTTTGAACGCCTCATACTTCTGAATGAGCGCCAGAGCTTTAGTTTCTTTGACCTGAACGTTGCCCTCATGCGTCATTCTGAGTGAGTCAAAAATGTTCTTTGATGTGTCTCTGTTGGAGATCTTTTCATATTCAGTATAGGAGATGGCGCTGAGGAGGATGGTTCTGGCCTTGTGGTGATTCTTGAAGTCACACTTTTGTTGGTCAGACATTGTTTTTCTATCAATCTTCTGACCGCTTGCATTCACAGGGTGCGTGTATCCATCTGTCACCATATCCCACAGATCAGCATCATGTGCCAGAAAGAAGCTTTCAATTCTGTCTTTCCAGTAATCAAAGTTTTCTCCATCAAAGACTGGAGGTTTGCCGCTGAATCTGTCTCTGTCCTCATTGTTGTCATTGCTGGTGTGAGAATAGTTTCCTGCCATTGTGTTTTTCTGACGCTGGATCTTGTACTGACACGGTTAAGTGTTTTAGCTCAGAACCAGGAGCTCTTGATGCCAATTGAAGTAGTGAAAAACACAAGAAGGGGGGGTTGAATTGTAAAACTGAAAATCAATGCAATGAACAAGATATTTTTATCCTGGTTCGTTTGATCTCAAACTACTCCAGTCCACCCGTCAAGGTGATTTCTCCTCTCTCCAACGAGGTCTTAATCCACTATATTCAACTGAATATTACAAACTGCTTTAACAACTGCTAAAGCCTTCTTGATACAAACCACAACCCGGTTTGTCAAGGGAACACTTTCTTACAAAGAAGATAAATCTAAGTGTGTGAATGTTTTCTACAAAACTGTATCACAACTGTGATGTATACACAATTTTAAGCTTAGAAACTAGATTGCTAAAACAAAGATTGAGTAAGAAGATGTGTAGTGTTTTAGCAAACTCAGAGAAGGAAGATTATGATCAGCTTTTAGGCGTGTAAGATGTTGGAGAGCATTAGCCAATTCAATCTTCATAGTCTTGTTTATATAGCACTGAGATTGTTGAACGTTGGAGCAATATTCTTGATTCAATGTTAATAACAAACTTTCCTTATTGAGCAGATCTTGTCTGGAATGAGGCTGTTGGTAATAATACGCTTTCAATGCACAGTACCGTTGCTTACTTAATGCATGTTCTGGCTTGGCTCATTCTGACTCTGCTTAACTGCTGATGAATTGTTGTTTTCTTTATCAGAGTGTTGAGCGCAGTTCTGTTCATCAAGCTTCAGCATACACGTGAGTTGATCTTCTGATTCTGGTATTCTGATATAGCAACTTCTGATGCTGATGTCAAGAACCAAATTTCTGATGCTGATTAGGTGTGATCTTGCTTATACCATTCAGAGTATCTGTAAATCAGAACATAATAATTTAGGCAGCAAATAGTTCATACATGAATCATATAAATAATATATCTTTTCACTTTGTTATCATCAAAACTTAAACATAGGGTAGTAGATTCAAACATTGTTCTAACAATCTCCCCCTTTTTGATGATGACAAAAACTGGATATTTTTAATTGAAAATAACGTGAAAAGGTATCAGAGATATGTATCAGAGTACGGGGTTATCAAAGATAAGGGATAAGAGATGAGATATACTCCCCCTGAGTTTATTGCTTCCCTTTTTGATTCCAAGAGTTCTTCAGGATCAGAACTTTTTGCCTTTCTTTGAACATCAGAGTATCAGAGTCTTTGACTATCAGAAGCTTTAGATTAGCATATCAAAGCAGAGCTTCAGATCAGCTTATCAGAGCTTTTCTTGTCAGAGCTTTGCTTCGGGTCAGAGTATCATAGCGGATCAGAGTATCAGAGCTTTAGTCTTCATAGTATCATGGTGCTTCCTTGTACCTGTAGACTTAAGCAAAACAGAAAACATTTTCAAGTATAACAGAGTTAGAATGTTCGAGAATTTTTGTCTTAGTAATCCGTTATTATTTAAAATATCATTCTTGTTCTCCCCCTTTTTGTCAGCAATAGTGTAAGTGATGTACTAAAACAATTAAGATCAGAAAAACTTGTTATATTAAAGGGTTCAGAATCAAACAAAACATATTAAAACAGTACATCAGATAATCAAAGAAAACATGAAAAAGACATGAATGAAAAAACTAAGGTTGGGGAGGAAAGCGTGTGAACAGGTTCTCCAGCATGGCTTTGATCTGATCAGCAGTCTCATTCTGCTTGTGCACCATGCTGACAACAGTTTCAATCTTGCTATCCTGCACATCCATCCTTTCTTTCATCTTCTGGTCGTTTTCATCCATCCTCTGCTGTAGATGCATGTCATTCAGCTTCAGCTCTTCCAGAGTCTGCCTGTCCAAGGCAGCTTGAGAAACATCAGAAGCAGGAAGCTTCTGAGAGCTTTCTGCAACATCTTCTGCTTGACTTGCTTCAGCTTGAATGGTCTTGTCTTCTTCTGGTTGCACCTTTGAAGCTAGCTGTTTCTCAGACCAAGGTTCACTATCCAGAGGGAGCACAGCTTCCTGAGGCAGCTGACTTTCAACTTCCTTCAGCAGCTTGCTGAAGTTCTGTTGTGCCTGCTCATAGTTGATATCCTGCAACTTGAGGGCTTCAGCACGTACCCAGATTCTGAATTGTGACCAGAGCTGGTCAGAAGCAGCTGGGTCAATTAATCCAGGACAGACTTGCTTCAAAGAAGCGATCCACTGCTGCACACCTGTTTCAAAATTCATAATACCAGAGCCAACATCTGGTTATTTTGGTTTTGGGATGGCTATTTTATGTTTCAGATCAGCAAGACGGTCAAGACTGGTTAAGTCTATGAAGGTCCTGCTGGGGTTTTCGGTGGTTTGCTTGGCAGCTATTTGTTTTGGAGATGGAGTGGGAGAATCAGAGATTATGATTGGACTGTGTGGTGTTTTGGGAGTATTTGGTGGTGTAGATTCTGGTGAGGATGGCAACTGGGCCATTGTGACTGTTGTTCCACATGGCAGCTGGATTGCCAGAGGTGAAGGTTTAGGTGAATGAGGTTCAGAAGGTGGAGGAGAAGGAGTTTCAGAGTGATGAAACTCAGGTTGAGGTGATGGTGGATGAATTTCTGGTTGAGAAGAGGGAGACGGAATTGCTGGTTGAGGAGGAATTGTTGGAATTTCTGGTTGTTCAGGGATGAGAGGTTCTTCTGGAATGGATGAGAGAGGTTGTTGTTGTTCTGGTTCTTCAGCATATTGTTGTTGTTCTGGTTGTGGAGGAGGGACAATTTGTGGTTCAGAGTTTGGATTGGAGGAGTGATCAGAAGTGTGTTGATCAATGTCAGACAGCACTTTGTCAATTGCTGATGTTGTTGGTATTGTTGGTTTTGGGTGTTTGGTTCTGGGTCTTCTGAGTTGTAATGCCTCAGAAGGGTCATCTTCTGGTTCAGTTTCATCTATTGTTGGGATGGGGATTGAGATTCTATGAGAGGTTGGAGGTGGAATAGATGCTGGAATAGTAGAAGAATTTAAAACAGAAGCAGCAGATAAATTACCTCTTTTCTTGGGTGTCTGCTGGGATGATCCTTCTGATGGTGCCTTCCTCTTATTCGTCTTCTTCAGAGTCACTTCTGGTTGAGGTTGATGCAGATCTTTGATCTTCAGATTTGGATCTGTGCCATCAGCTTTGCACGCGTCCATATATTTGAGAACTACCACTGGCTTGGATTCTATCTGAGAGAATAAAGGAAAGTCACTCAGTGGAACTCTTCTGCTGGTGATATCAGCAATAGGAGTAGCGCTGGGTTCCTTTTTGATATTCTCTATCAACTTCATTTTCTTCAAGTTCTTCGCGTTCAGAGGCTTCCCAACTGTTGGTTCAATGGTGCTTAACTCTTGAGCTTCTATCAGATGCTCTATCAGCCTATTCTCTGTCAGAATATCTGATATCAGCCTTCCAAAAGGAATCCAATCCCTCTTTTTTCTTTCTTCTTCCCTGGTTTCCTTCACGCTTGTTCTGAGGTGGTTGAACAGAAGATGAGCCAAGTTGATTTTTACCTTCTGATTGATAAAGTAGATCAGAAACTGCTTATCTACATTTATGTAATCAGGGGAACTAGTTGGCTTCCTATGGTTGAAGCACCCCAGAATTATCTTTGCCCAAACTCTGTGATGATCCTTCAGATCTTTGATCTTGCTGCTGGGCACCCCATGGGTGAAAATCCTTTCAGCTATGACGCCCACGTCAGCACATCTCTCAGCCATATCAATACAGCGGACTCCACCGCCACTGTAACCTATTAACTTTGCTATGTGATCCTCAGTGATCACAATCTTCTTCCCCATAATGTAGGAGGTGACTTGATGCGTTGAAGCTGTCGCATGAATCCAGAACTCCTTCACTAACATAGGGAATGTTGGTCTAACCAACCTGTCAAAATACCTTTCCTACTTATGTGCCCTAACTTCTTCAGTTAGGTCAAAACCGTTTTCCTTCAAGCTTCCAAAATCGATGATCAATTCAGATAACACTTCAAGATTCTTCACAAGAGTGAGGAGTGTTCTGAATGGCACTTGATACTGTTCAGATGATGCTTTCTTCTGAGGACCTGCAGAAGCACTGCTGGAGGTTGCCATGTTCACACTAAAAGATTTTGAGAAGAAACTGAGAAAAAGAGTTTGCAAGAGATGAACACAGAAAAATGCAGAGAATGCTTGAGAAATAGTGAGAAACTGTAAAGAATTAGAATGAGAGGTTAACGAGTTTAAATAGAGTTCAGAATATTTTGAAATTGTAAACGTTTTTTTTTAAGAGAGAGAAATAAAATCATGATTACGTTTTTTAAAAGCATGATTACTTTTCATTTAATGCTTGCTGATTTTGGGGGATTTGAGAAAGATACTTAAAAACGGTTACCAGACATGTGTCTCAATGCACCCAATCAGCGTTTTGCCTTCTCAGAAGCGTGCACGCGTTCTGCTTCATAGATTTGCTGATGATTGGATGACACTGGTTTAATGTAGTGATCAGCACGTCTGTCTTTGAGCTTAGACTCTCAGATCTTTAGACTTGCATCTGATACAATCTGCATGTTCTATCTTTCTGAAGAGAGATTGATCAGAAGTTCACAGAAAACAAATACATTCTGAAGATAAATATATGGAATTAAAACATTTTCACTCTGGGCAACTTTTCATGCTGAGATGTTTCAGAATGAAATTGAACCTATCTTCAGAAAGGGGTTTAGTGAAGATATCAGCCCATTGATGGTCTGTATCTATAAATTTTAAATTCAAAATTCCTTTCTGAATATAGTCCCTAATGAAATGGTGTTTTATTTCTATATGCTTAGCTCTAGAATGTAAAATGGGATTCTTACTTAAGCAAATATCAGAAGTATTATCAGAGTATAGGAATGTTACTCTCAAAAATCTGGAAGTCTTCAAGCTGACTTTTCATCCAGAGCATTTGTGTGCTACATCCTACTGCTGCTATGTACTCAGCTTCTGCTGTTGATAGCGCAATTGTTGATTGCCTTTTGCTGGACCAAGAGATCAGATTTTCTCCCATAAACTGGCAGCTTCCAGAAGTACTTTTACGCTCTACTCTGTCTCCAGCAAAACCAGCATCGCAGTAGCCTACTAAACTGTAATCACTAGATTTTCTATAAAACAAACCCAGATTAGTAGTACCTTTCAAATACTTGAAAATTCGCTTAACAGCTGTTAAGTGAGATTCTCTAGGATCTGATTGGAATCTAGCACAAATACAAACACTGAATAATATATCAGGTCTTGAAGCAGTCAGATAGAGGAGAGAACCAATCATACCTCTGTAGACTTTCTGTTCTACTTTTTTGCTTACCTCTTCTCTTTCCATAATGCACGTGGGATGCATTGGAATCTTTGATGGCTTACATTCTGAGAGGTCAAATTTCTTCAGAATATCTCTGATGTATTTGCTCTGATGAATGTAAGTTCCCTCTGGAGTTTGATTGATCTGAATTCCTAGAAAGAATTTCAGTTCCCCCTTGAGGCTCATCTCAAATTCTGCCTGCATACACTTAGAAAATTTTCTTCCAAGAGAAGGATTAGTAGAACCAAAAATAATATCATCAACATAAATTTGACAGACTAAGATGTCATTCTTAACTGATTTACAGAATAGGGTAGTGTCCACTTTCCCTCTGGTAAATTCATTTTCTAACAGAAAGTTACTTAGCCTTTCATACCAAGCTCTGGGAGCTTGTTTCAGACCATATAGTGACTTCTTTAGTTTGAAAACATGTTCTGGATGTTTTGTATTTTCAAAACCAGGGGGTTGGTGCACATAGACCTCTTCTTCTATATAACCATTTAAGAATTCACTTTTGACATCCATCTGATACAGAGATGCCTCTATTAACAGCAAATGAGATTAAAAGTCTGATAGATTCTAACCTGGCGACTGGGGCAAAGGTTTCTGTATAGTCTATCCCCTCTTGCTGACTATAACCTTGTGCAACCAGTCGTGCCTTGTTTCTGATGACTTCACCTTGTTCATTTAGCTTGTTTCTGAACACCCATCTTGTTCCAATGACGTTGAATCCTTTTGGTCTGGGAACGAGATCCCATACGTCATTTCTGGTGAATTGATTCAGCTCTTCTTGCATTGCCAGAATCCAGTCATTATCCAGAAGTGCTTCATCGATTGAAGAAGGTTCAATCAGAGACACAAATCCCATGAGTGTTTCTTCAGAGTTTCTGAAGCTTTCTCTTGTTCTGATTGGATCTTCCTTTCTTCCTAGGATAGTCTCTTCTGGGTGATCCAAGCTGCTTCTGGGTAATCTCTTCTGAGGTTGATCAGCAGTTGTTATAGGATTGCTAGCAGTGCTCCTTTCAGACGTTGAAGGAGTGTCTGTGTTGAGAGCTTCTGATGACTTGTCTTCAGAACCTGTAAATTCAATTTCCATACCTGCAAAAACTTCATTCTGCTTTGACTTTTCAGAGTCAAGCTTATCATCAAAACAAACACTGATTGATTCTTCCACAATCTGTGTTTCTGTATTGTATACTCTGTACCCTCTTGAGCGTTCAAAGTATCCTAACATAATACACTTTTGTGCTTTAGAGTCAAACTTGTTCAAATAATTCTTTGTATTTAACATAAAGCAAGTACATCCAAATGGATGAAAATATGAAATGTTGGGCTTTCTGTTCTTCCACAATTCATATGGAGTCTTTTCCAGAATAGGTCTTATTGAGATTCTATTCTGAATGTAGCACGCTGTGTTTATTGCCTCTGCCCAGAAGATCTTAGCAACGTTTGTCTCATTGATCATGGTTCTGGCCATTTCTTGCAATGTTCTGTTCTTTCGTTCTACAACTCCATTTTGTTGGGGAGTTCTAGGACAAGAGAAATCATGCAGAATGCCTCTGTCATTAAAGAATGACTCAAAATCTTTGTTTTCAAATTCTCCACCATGATCACTTATGACTTTAACGATTCTAAGATCCTTTTCATTCTGAACTTGGTTACAGAAGGTAACAAACATAGAGTGTGACTCGTCCTTGTGTCTTAAGAACTTTATCCATGTCCATCTGCTATAGTCATCTACGATTACTAACCCATACTTCTTACCACTGACTAAGGCAGTTTTAACTGGTCCAAATAAGTCAATGTGCAGAAGTTCTAATGGCTTAGAGGTAGAAACAACATTTTTAGATTTAAAAGACGGTTTTGCAAACTTGCCTTTCTGACATGCTTCACACAGAGCATCTGAATTGAACTTCAAATTAGGAAGTCCTCTGACCAGATTGAGTTTGTTAATCTGAGATATTCTTCTCATACTAACATGCCCCAATCTTCTGTGCCAGATCCACTGCTCATTATTAACAGACAGAAGGCACTTTACATTCTGACTCTTTAGTTCAGAAAGTTTGATTTTGTAAATGTTGTTTTTCCTCTTACCATTAAACAGGATAGTCCCATCTTTCTGACTAACAGCTTTACATGATTTTTGATTAAAGATTATATCATAACCGTTATCACTTAATTGACTTATGGATAACAGATTATGCATTAATCCATCTACTAGCAGAACATTATTAATAGAGGGAAGATTTCCATTACCTACAGTTCCAGAGCCAATTATCTTTCCCCTCTGATTGCCTCCAAAGCCAACGTGGCCTCCAGGCTTAAGTTCCAGGCTTTGGAACATATGCCTTCTTCCCGTCATGTGTCGCGAGCAGCCAGAGTCCAGGTACCATGACTGGTGTTTCTGACTTGCTGCTAAAGATATCTGCAACATGTATTATTTTATCCTTAGGTACCCAGATTTTCTTGGGTCCTGATTTGTTAGTTTTACCAAAACTCTGGTTGAATTTTGGTTTCACAGAGTGCTTACTGCTAGTGTATTTAATATCATGTGTGTGACCATACACAAAATGTGAATTCAGAGGAGTGTGTTTAATGGTTAAGTCCATGACATTCTTTGGTGTAGGAACCTTACCTTGGTATCCTATTCCTTTCCTGTCGTTTCTGCTAACTCCATAGATCATTGAAGCCATTTTGCTTCTATCTACGCTTTTAGCAAGGAACTTATGGAAACTGTGATCATACTCCTTGATGATCTCATCAGCGTTGCTGGGAGTTTCAGAAATTGGTTCCTTCTGAGAGTTTTGTAAAGTATTTTCTAATTTTGAAATCTTATTTCTCAGCTCAAAATTCTCCAATTTGAGACTCTCAGTCTTATTAGAGTCAGATTCAAGATTCCTTTTCAGGTCTCTGAATTTAACTCTAATTTGCTGATACCTTTCCAGGATTTCATTAAGGCTTTCAGCAAGTTCAGCCTTGGTAAAGTTAACAGCAAAGTTAGGAAATACCTCTTCAGTGTCTGATTCAGAGTCTGATTCAGAAGCTTCACTGTCTTCTGAAATTTTAGCCATGAGAGCTATGTTTGCCCTTTCATCATCTGATTCTGAGTCAGCTTCAGACGAGTCAAAGTCATCCCATGTAGCCATGAGACTTTTCTTCTTTTCTCTTCCAAACTTCTTTTTGGGCTTTTCCCTCTGAAGCTTTGGGCAGTCACTCTTGTAGTGTCCTTGCTCATTGCACTCATAGAAGATGATGTCCTTGGTGTTTGGCTTTTTGCTACTTGAGGAGCCTTCAGATCTTCTGTATCCAGAGGAAGAATCTGTCCTTCTGTATCTGGATGAAGACTCATTCTGATCAGATCTTCTGGGATTCCTGAACTTCCTTTGTCTTTGCTTCCACAGTTGATTTACTCTTCTGGAGAGGAGGGAGAGTTCGTCTTCTTCTGATGAGGATCCATCAGATGTTTCTTCAACTGCCTGCAAAACTTTAGACTCAGATTTTTTGTTAGATTTTAACGCTAAAGGCTTACCTTGCTTCTGAGGCTCGTCAGCTTCTAGCTCTATCTCATGACTTCTGAGGGAGCTGATAAGTTCCTCCAGAGTGATTTTGTTGAGATCTTTAGCTAGCTTCAGAGCTGTAACCATTGGTCTCCACTGCTTGGGTAAACTTCTGATGATTTTCTTGACATGGTCAGCAGTAGAGTATCCTTTGTCCAGAACCTTGAGACCAGCTACCAGAGTCTGGAATCTTGAGAACATTGTTTCAATGGATTCAAATTCTTCCATTTTGAACGCCTCATACTTCTGAATGAGCGCCAGAGCTTTAGTTTCTTTGACCTGAACGTTGCCCTCATGCGTCATTCTGAGTGAGTCAAAAATTTTCTTTGCTGTGTCTCTGTTGGAGATCTTTTCATATTCAGTATAGGAGATGGCGCTGAGGAGGATGGTTCTGGCCTTGTGGTGATTCTTGAAGTCACGCTTTTGTTGGTCAGACATTGTTTTTCTATCAATCTTCTGACCGCTTGCATTCACAGGGTGCGTGTATCCATCTGTCACCATATCCCACAGATCAGCATCATGTGCCAGAAAGAAGCTTTCAATTCTGTCTTTCCAGTAATCAAAGTTTTCTCCATCAAAGACTGGAGGTTTTCCGCTGAATCTGTCTCTGTCCTCATTGTTGTCATTGCTGGTGTGAGAATAGTTTCCTGCCATTGTGTTTTTCTGACGCTGGATCTTGTACTGACACGGTTAAGTGTTTTAGCTCAGAACCAGGAGCTCTTGATGCCAATTGAAGTAGTGAAAAACACAAGAAGGGGGGGTTGAATTGTAAAACTGAAAATCAATGCAATGAACAAGATATTTTTATCCTGGTTCGTTTGATCTCAAACTACTCCAGTCCACCCGTCAAGGTGATTTCGCCTCTCTCCAACGAGGTCTTAATCCACTATATTCAACTGAATATTACAAACTGCTTTAACAACTGCTAAAGCCTTCTTGATACAAACCACAACCCGGTTTGTCAAGGGAACACTTTCTTACAAAGAAGATAAATCTAAGTGTGTGAATGTTTTCTACAAAACTGTATCACAACTGTGATGTATACACAATTTTAAGCTTAGAAACTAGATTGCTAAAACAAAGATTGAGTAAGAAGATGTGTAATGTTTTAGCAAACTGAGAGAAGGAAGATTATGATCAGCTTTTAGGCGTGTAAGATGTTGGAGAGCATTAGCCAATTCAATCTTCATAGTCTTGTTTATATAGCACTGAGATTGTTGAACGTTGGAGCAATATTCTTGATTCAATGCTAATAACAAAATTTCCTTATTGAGCAGATCTTGTCTGGAATGAGGCCGTTGGTAATAATACGCTTTCAATGCACAGTACCGTTGCTTACTTAATGCATGTTCTGGCTTGGCTCATTCTGACTCTGCTTAACTGCTGATGAACTGTTGTTTTCTTTATCAGAGTGTTGAGCACAGTTCTGTTCATCAAGCTTCAGCATACACGTGAGTTGATCTTCTGATTCTGGTATTCTGATATAGCAACTTCTGATGCTGATGTCAAGAACCAAATTTCTGATGTTGATTAGGTGTGATCTTGCTTATACCTATCAGAGTATCTGCAAATCAGAACATAATAATTTAGGCAGCAAATAGTTCATACATGAATCATATAAATAATATATCTTTTCACTTTGTTATCATCAAAACTTAAACATAGGATAGTAGATTCAAACATTGTTCTAACATCTCTCTCTCTACAATTTTATAAATCATTTAGTGTACAATTCCATATAGTGATAATTATGTTTATGTTGAAATATTTCAAACTGTTTCGTAAGATAATTGCAATCTAAACAATTGCAATTGATTTTTCATATCATCAACATAGTTTTGTAAGATAATTGCAATATAAATAATTGCAATGGATTTCTCATATTATCAACAGAAAGGAAAATCAACTTGGTGTTTATTGCACACCAAGTGTTTGATAAATTGTCTTAGTCATTTTTCCCATTTCATTGGAAATAGATTATCATAGTGTGACATTGTTTAACGTTAATTTCTAGAAAACATAGTGATTTGTTTTCTCATCATTGTAATATGTTTTGTTACGATTTAATACACATATTCGATTCTTCCGATAATTGTTCGGGATAGACGAGTGTCGATCCGGAATTGCTTTCGCTTGCCATAGTAAATAATTTTTTTAAACATTTTTTAAATCAAAGAAAATTTTATCTGCAATCTGCGCACCCCCTCTAGATCGTTGTCCTCGTCTAACAACAATGAAAAGGAATATCGTTGAGATGTTGGTCGTCCATAAGAAAGACGGAGATGCATCAATGAAAACCTTTGACCAGCTAATGTTAGGGTTCCAAGACTCAAAGAAGGTTGGAGGATCTCTAAATGAAATCTTTTTCTTGGAAACTACATCAAAGATTGGGAAGTTTGATGTCTCTCGAATACTGATCGACGATGATAGCTCGTGCGATATCATGTATTCTGAACTGTTTGAGAAAATGCGTCTCGAAAAAGGAAGCTTATGGTTTTACAAAGGGTCCTACTTACAGGAATCCAACGGTACAAAAACCTGTTCTTAGGGATGCGTCAAATTAATGATATTCTTGGGAGAAGGGAATGACTTTTGGTCCATCGGCTTAAAATTTCTTGTGGTTCCTACAAAACTGTATACAATTTCATTCTCGAAAGGCTCTTCGCATCCACCATGGAAGTTGTAGCCTCACAAGTCCATCTCAAGCTTAAGTATCATAATCTTTAAGGAGAGTCAATCATTATCAATGTCGATATCGAGGGAGAAAAGAGAATCTATCTAGCACTCTAATAAGACCAATGAGAAGGCAAAGTGATGGAAATCAACGTGGCATCCCTGATCGGCCAGCTTAAAAGCATGAACATCCATTCCCCCAATAGCGGTTAAGGTAACTTAAAGTATAGAAAAGAGAATAAGTGGCATCTGGTCAACCTGGTTATGTTTTCTTTATTATTCGCATTAAACGATACACATATATAATAAACTTCCGGAGATGTAGGATTTATTCTTAGATAAGAATGAAATGTTTCAAGTTCTGAAATTTTCCTTTTCCTTATGATTGTGTAAGGTTATAGAGAGTGTGGGGTACGACTGAAGGGATAGAGGCCCCAACACAAACACTTAGGGGTGTTGTCATAAACGTCACTCATATGCGACTACAACAATCAATTTTCCACAACATAAATCACACACACAAATAAATTCAGGGGTGTTATAGGTTGTCACATACTCCATGTATGTGTGACTATAACAATCAATTATCCACAATGTAAAGCACGCACACAAAGAAATTCATGGGTGCTGTGAAAAGTACCATGTACGTGCGACTACAATAATTAATTCCTCACATCATAAAGTATGAATACTCTCTCATCATTAACATACTGACTTGAAATACAATTTCCTCATTTATTCCTTAACGGATACTCCTACTCTCGCTCATATAATTCGCCAAAGGTGAAAATGATAACAATGAAAATTGTGTCATTGGTTGATGTTTGGGAAAAAGAGGTGGTTGAGAGATAAATTAGAGAGATGATGAGAAATAAAAATAAAATAGAGAAATAAATTTTGAATTTTTATAAACATATTTCTAAGGCTTTGTTTGCGAGTTTAGAGGGGAAGTGACGGGAAGACTTTGAAAAATATAAAGGATTGGGTGAAAAGAATAGAAAGATTTTGGTTGGGAGGGTTTTAGAGGGTTTCTTTTTCTTCTTAGCACCAAAAATCTTTTAATTTGGAGGAACTCAAAATTTATATTAGAGTAGGAGTTTTGGAGTGCTTAGACAAATTGTTCAAATATAAATTTTATTCTTAGAGTATTTCAAGAATTTTTTTTTTTTGGAATAACCAGGTATTAAAAAAAATTCGCAAATAACCATGTTTCGGAGAAAATTACACAAATAACTATGTTTCAGAAAACTCCATAAGGGAGGAGCCAACCCAGTTGGCGCATGCACCTTATTTTAAAGGGGAGGCGCCATCTCACTTGGTGCCTATGTGTAAAAGGCATGCCCTAAGCCAAGTGAGATGGCGCCTTAGTGCAAATGGCAGGCAATTTTTTGTGTTTTTTATTTTAAATGCGATACGTTACGTAAACGATATACGATTAAGAAATTTGACTTTTTATTTACACAATATGATTACACACATAACGATTACATAAAAAAATATAGATTAATCAGTGGACCCCTGGAACCCGGTAATGACCCCCGGTTCCATATCCCCGTCCTCGCCTTTCCCGTGCTAGGTTTCGTCGTGTTTCTTGTTGTGGCAGGGTCGATGGCACAACGAAGTCAATGCATTTCGGATTCATGAAGTCGGTCAGATCTCCATATCTAGAAGATCCTCTTTGGTACAGTCAGTTACCCATACCCTTAAAGGTTGGTCGTGTTGGTGGTGGGTGGGGTTCCATGGTTGGTCTGTAGCACTGGTCGTCTGAGTATGGGGGGTAGAAAGGAAATGGATCTTGGGGTGTTTGGTATTGGAAATGTTGGGTGCTTTGGTGATGTAGTGGTTGATGGTAAGTTGGGTCGGTTGGTTCATAATCTTCGGAAAATCCTAGATTAGGGCTAAGGTTAGATGTTGAGGGGCCCATATTGGGATATGTAGAAGACTGGAATTGTGTGTGGGGTATGCGGGTGTATTGGTATTGTGATTGAAATTGTGGTTGGGTGTGAGGCATATGGGGGTATTGGTACTGAGGTGGTGATTATGGTTGGTTGTGGGGCATGTGGGTGTAATTGTATTGTGGTTGGGTGTTTGTGGTTCTGTTTCGTCGGGGAGGTTGGTGGGAGGTTGGTGGGAGGTTGATGTATGTTGGGTTTGTTGTTGGGGAAATGAGGGTTGTGCCCATTATGTTTGTGGGTCAACCAAATACCTTGGATGAGACACGTGCATTTCTTGGGTATTAACCAGTTTGTACCAAGCTAAATACTGATCCGTGTGTCGCATATTACCATGGTTGAGGAAAACTGGGAATTGCAAGACATGTCAGTGACGCCTTTGCCACATCTTACACCATTCTGGAGTAAAATCTTTCCAGTTGGTAAGACCCCATTGGGCATTGACCCTTTTGAGATGCCACGGGGACAAACAAGTTGGATCGTAGGGTATCTCTTGATGCATTCCAAATTGCATCTTGACACGGTCACTGTGGTGCATCTCCACAACATTGAACCGTATGATTGCAATCTTTGTGCTCCAAATTGCTACATCCTCGGAGTTTGGTTCATGGTCCAAACCCAAATATGGTCTTCAGACAAACTGCGGATAAACTTAAATCAGCTTAATGAAAACGTAATAAATAAATAATTTAAAAGTAGAAAAGTTGAAAGGTATGACGTACATCATTCGGGCCAAGGTGATCCAATAGATTGCAATATAGAGCGACATTGAATCTTGGATTCTTGCCGTAATCCATACCCCTCACGCAGTACCTAAAGGAATTGAAAAATATTTTATTTTTATCATATATTTGGTGAAGAGATGAAAAATAATAAATGATATAAGTTAATGACTTACTTTGTTGCGTATGGGAAAACGAATGTGTTGTTGTTGACGGGGTTTAGGGACTCCATTCTCCACCAACCCCAGGCTTGAAGTAAAAAAGTGCAGCCATAAAATGTATATTTTTCCTTGATTGCATTTTTATACAAGGAACTGTATAGATTGGCTAAAACAGCAGAACCCTGACTATACTTTCTAGTTTTTTCAAAGTCTCTAAATAAATTTAAATACACAAAATTTACACTATTTCACGTACTTTCAGGAAATAAAAAGGTTCCAAATAATATCATTATATAATTTCTAGCTTTTATCACCTTAGCTAGCTCGGAGGAATTTTCGTTCAATTCCAGAGTCGCATAATGATTTTTGATCTCAGTAAATAGTACACCCTAACCTCTCACACCACCACCTTCAACCATATCCCTACCCAACAATTCTTCACACAGAGAATTGGGCTGTTGAACCGACCCGTTAACCGCCTTATCATCAACAGGGAGACCCAATAACATGTACACGTCCTCTAGTGTGACGGTACATTCACCTATTGGTAGGTGAAATGTATGGGCCTCTGGTTTCCACCTTTCCAACATTGCAAGTATGAACTTTGAATCAATCATGCAGTTGGAGATCTTTATAACGTTTTTGAAACCTGCGTATTCGAGATAGGGTACGATCAACGGGTCGGGAGCAAGGTAGTTGTGTGACCGGATTATGAATCTTTTAGTATCCTAAGTTAAGAATCTAAAAAGTGTAAGAGTCGATAAGATGAATAAAGCATTAATAGAAGTATGAAAAATGTATAAGTATACAAGAAACTTACAAACGCTGCAATGTTGTCCCTTGTGCCTCTGAGAATTGCCCATTGTGAGAAGAGCCATTGTTGAAATTGTCTGAGATTATGAAAGAGTTTGAAATTGTGTGAGATTATGAAAGAGTTTGTAGCAGGGAGTGAGAAGATTGTGGATGCAATAGAAGTATGTGAGGCTCTGTATTTATAGGCAAAATTTTATCACAGAGTAAGTGAGGTGGTTGGTGGGTGCATGCATGCATGATAAGTGTCACTCTTGCAGTGTAGGTGCAGGCTAGGTGGCAGCCTTGGGGAAGGCATATCTGCATGCATGTAACACGATTAGACGTGAAGGGAGGCTCCATTGGACTTGGAGAATGAGTACAAAAATGAAAGGTGTTGCCATCTCTGTTGGCGAACAAGAGGTGGCATGGGTTGCAGTGTAGGTGCAGGCTAGGTGGCAGCCTTGGGGAAGGTATCTTTGCATGCATGTAACACGATTGGACGTGAAGGGAGGCACCATTGGACTTGGCGAATGAGTACAAAAATGAAAGGTGTCGCCATCCCTGTTGGCGAATAAGAGGTGGCATGGGTTGCAGTGTAGGTGCAGGCTAGGTGGCAGCCTTGGGGAAGGCATCTCTGCATGCATGTAACAGAATTAGACGTGTAGGGAGGCACCATTGGACTTGGAGAATGAGTACAAAAATGAAAGGTGTCGCCATCCCTATTGGTGAATAAGAGGTGGCATGGGTTGCAGTGTAGGTGCAGGCTAGGTGGCAGCCTTGGGAAAGGCATCTCTGCATGCATGTAATACGATTGGACGTGTAGGGAGGCGAATTGGAGGTTTCTTACTATTGGTTTATTCAAATTCAATAGAACATATTTAATCCTACATTTATCAAAACACTTCTACACTTAATCACTCAAACACTAGAACATTCAAAAATTCAAGCAATTAACTCAAAGACTCAAACAATCAAATACTTAAACCTTCAAACCTTCAAACAGTCAAACACAATGGCCTATGCACCCTAATATGTGATCAGTGCACATTTCAACGGTGAGACATACATTTGTCCCACCTCTGGGTTTTTGTTTAGAGACACTGAGAACATCCGATTTCGTTTAAACAGGAAAGCCAATTTCTTGTATTTCAAAAAATGATTGGAGGCTAAACTTGGGCGAGGTCCCGTGACACAAATCTTTTATCAGAATCTGGTTTTTTTTGTAACAGCCAAATAATATTTTATAAGGTTGAGGTTCAAGATGACGAGGACCTTCAGAATATGTTTTCCAGTCATGAGTATTCTGGGTACTACTCTATTGAGTTGTACATTATGCTGCGAGAGCCTCAGCTGTCACAAGTGGTTGATCCTCTGGAGACCGAACAAGCAGAAGTAGATGTCGTTGACGACGAAGAAGAAGATGACGAGTTAGATTTTGACGACATGGTCAACGATGATTCCGAAGATGATGGGATACCTGGTATACCTTCAAACGAGATCTACACACCACCTCCGCACATGACAAACTTCAACATGGACAGAGATGAACTGTCATCTGATTTATTTTTCAATCTGTATATGCAATTGAATGAAAACTTAAAAGAGAAAGACAAATTTCGTAATAGAGAATAATGTATTCGAGCCATAAAAAAATTTCACATGCTCAACTCGGTCGATTTTAAGGTAGACCGTGTAAATCCAGAAAGGTACAAGATCAAGTGTATCCACCCGGATTGTATGTTCAAGCTCACTGCATCATACAGATTAAGAGGTGATTGTTGGGCCATAGGTTCTATATCTACCCACATGTGTGTCAGTTCTACTCAATCACAGGATCATCGGAAACTAAATTATAATCTCATATGTCAAGAAATCCTACCCCTCGTTAGAAATGATCCATCATTGAAGGTGAAAACCATAATCTCCCACATCACTACGGTATTTAACTATACTCCGTCTTACCGGAAGGCGTGGTTAGCAAAGACCAAGGCGATTGAAAAGGTATATGGAAACTGGGAGAAGTCATACAAAGAACTTACTCGCTACATGAATGCACTTCAGACTTATTTTCCGGGTACTGTTTACATTCTGGAAACACTGTCAGTGTACGCCCCAGATGGTAGTCAACTCACCGGAAATGGAATATTCAGTCGAGTGTTTTGGGCTTTTCAACCTTGCATCACAGGGTTTGCGTCATGCAAACCAATTATTCAAATTGATAGGACTTGGTTGTATGGGAAATACAAAGGCACGCTACTGATGGCAATTGCACAAGATGGCAACAACAACATTTTCTGAATTGCCTTTTCCCTAGTCGAGGAAGAGACTGGTGGTGATTGGAGATTCTTTCTCAAGAATCTTCGAACACATGTAGCTCCTCAACCAGATCTTTGTTTAATCTCTGATAGACATGCATCTATTGAGAGTGCATACAACAATCCTGCAAACGGTTGGCATGACCCTCCTTCTACGCATGTCTATTGCATTAGACATATCGTCCAAAATTTCACGAGGGAGATCAAAGACAAAGCTCTTAGGAAAGCGGTTATGAATGCAGGATATGCATTGACACAACCTATGTTCAAATATTATCGTGACGAGATCCGATTGTCAAATCCGGACGCCGGTAGGTGGATCGATAACATTCTGGTGGAAAAATGGACTAGGTCATACGACAATGGACAAAGATGAGGCCACATGACAACAAATCTAATTGAATCTATGAACAGGGTATTCAAAGGCATACGAACCTCCCAGTAACTGCTTTGGTTAAACCAATATATTTTAGGATGGCTTCGTTGTTTGCCAAAAGAAGTGAAATGTGGAATGTTGTGTTGCAATCTGGACAACTATGGAGTGAAAGCTGCATGAAGTATATTAAGGCAGAAAGTGCCAAAGCCAACACCCATCTGGTTATACGGTTCAATCGACACAGACACAACTTCATTGTCAAAGAGACTATCGACCACAACGAGAGGCTGCCAAGACAAGAGTATAGGGTTATACTACCTTCTCGTTGGTGCGATTGTGGCAAGTTTCAAGCCTTTCGTATGCCTTGCTCTCATGTCATTGCTGCGTGTGCCTATACTCATCAAGACGCATTACAACTTTTGTCGTCCATTTACAAATCTGAAACCTTGCTCAACGTATACAACAACAGCTTCCCTTTGGTAGCAAAACCTGATTATTAGCCTGCATACAACGGCGAAATAGTATGGCACAATGACCAAATGCGAAGGAATAAAAAGGATCGTCCCAAAAGTAAGCGCATCACAACTGAAATGGAATCCCTTGACAAGCTGGAAAGAAAGTCTGGTTTATATCGCCAGGTCGGACACAATCGCAAAAATTGCCCGACTATGGCTACTAGCTCAACCACATAAAAATTGTATTACAAAACATCTTTACTTTTTAAGTTGTAAACATTAGGGTTTTTCATTAACAACATTTGTTACAATAAACCTTGCGCGAACAACAAATAAAACACGATAAACCGTCTACGAAATTACAACCGTTAAAACAATTTCATCTGACCCATGCATCATCAACATTACGTCGCTGTCTGTTTTGACTTCCTCCAACCAAAAATTAGGTCTTCCTGTCGCAAGTGAGGTGGCTGTTCTTCTTCGCTGGATCCTTCTAATTTCTTCCCCGTCCTCAATGTCTCCCTCTAGCCATCACATCAACTCCCTCTTCAGACGCTCCATAGAGTGAATGTGTCCGAATTTCATTTTCATCAGAGGTTTTGTGACCGAGAAAATAACGTAACCATCTCTGGTAAAAATCATGGGCGATGTCATGACGCAAATAACAGAGAAAAAAATAAGAGGACAGTGCGAAAAAGTGTGAAGAATGACAGAGAAACAGACGAATTATTTAAAAAAAATAAGCATTTTGCCCTAGGAGCCAAGTGAGATGGTGCCTCCATTCACTTTTAAAGTGCATGCGCCATCTCACTTGGCTAAATGAGAGAGCATGCGCCAAGTGAAATGGCGCCTAGGACAAAATGCAAGGTGCATGCGCCAACTGAGCTGGCTCCTCGCTTGTGGAGTTTTCTGAAATATGGTTATTTGCGTAATTTTCTCTGAAACATGGTTATTTGCGGAAACAAATTTTAATACCTAATTATTCTAAAAAAAATATTCGTATTTCAAAAACTAAAAAAAATTAATAATAAAAATTATTTTATCATTCTAAACAAAACAAAAAATTTCAAAAAATATTAATAATTTTTGTATATTTAAAAAAGAAAAATCAATTTTCAAAATCCTCATTTTCCTTCCCCTCCATACTCCCCCCAAAAAAATTTTAAGATATCTCTTAGAATTAAAAATTTTGCTTCTGGCTTGATTTTTTTGAGATCTTAACTCTCACAGTTAAATTAATAAAAAAATTATTTTTAAAATATATTCTAGTATTTATAAATCATGATTTATATTAAGCATTAAAACAATCACACTATAAAAAACTAATTTAAGATAATTTGAATACTACGATTCAAAACTTTAATTATGTTCATAATAAAAAATAAACCAATATTCTGACAAACGATATCATCTAATACAATTTAATAATGATTAATATTTTATAATTAATATTTTTATTTAGTTAACCATTCAATTAAATCTAATTTAAAGATTATTATTTAAAGTAAGTAAAAAAATTTACTAATAAAGTAAGTTGAATATATATA
This sequence comes from Vicia faba, assembly GCA_948472305.1. NCBI lineage: Eukaryota > Viridiplantae > Streptophyta > Magnoliopsida > Fabales > Fabaceae > Vicia > Vicia faba. The sequence goes on along the minus strand of OX451736.1, from coordinate 1,056,285,662 downwards.
TATATATATATATATATATATATATATATATATATATATATATATATATATATATATATATATATATATATATATATATATATATATATATATATATATATATATATATATATATATATATATATATATATATATATATATATATATATATATATATATATATATATATCATTTAAATTTTAATAATAAAGTTTATATATAAGTAAAAAGTAAACCGTCAATAAGATATACCACTATTTCTCTTAAAAATTATATTCATATATTTAAAAAGTATAATATTGATATTCATAAATCTTTAAATTCTATATAAAAAATCAAATGTTTTTAATATTAAGAAACTAAAAGTTTCAATGACAAATAATATAAAATTGTATTTGATACTAAGTTTTCTCAATAAAAATTATACACCAAAATATTTAGAGAAAATATTTCTAAAAGTAATCAACTACTTAACTGATGTTAAATTTGAGTTTTTTCAATTAAATGACAAATGAAATAAAATTAATTTATTTGACAATTGAAAAATAAGAGAATTTATTTGAAGCCTAAAAATCTTATTTTAGAGATATATCTATAATTATAGAGGTAAGTGATTACTATTTTTAAAGTGGAATCCATCATTTATTTGAAAAGAAAAAGAAAAAAAATTTATGTGAGTTATTTTATTTGGGCCAAATTTATTTGACATGTATGTAAAAAAGATTTTTTTAATTTATAAAAAAAATACATAAATAAGAATTAAATTAGAAAATGGAAGATGGTAGATGAATGTATCAAATTTTATCGGATTGAATTATGTTGTTTATGTCCATTAATCTTTCTTATTTTTATTTTTGTTGAGTAATTTTATTTTTTCTTAGAGTTGTATTCGTTGAGATTGTAATTTCTTGTGTTGAAACAGGTTTGTTCGACAAATATAAGGGTGTGTCGAAATTAACTTTGTGTGTGTTGAAATATCAAAGCATGTTGCTCGACATAATTTCAACTTGACCTATTTTAGTAATGTTAATTGAATTAGATATTTTAGACTTTTATAGTTTTAGGTTTTGTCTTAGGAGTAAACAAACCTAAAACTCTAAATAGAGAGTAAATCTTATTTTTGTAATCACTTCACTTACATAATTGAATAAGAAATTCACAGTTTGTAAGTAGAGAGAAATAATCTTCTTCTTCTTTTCAATTATATTTTCTTTCTTCTTCCATTGAAATTGATGTGCAGAATCATCTTGCAATCAATGTTGGTTAAATCACTCGAGTGAAGAGTGAAAAACAAAGGATTTCGATCGGGTTGATTGAATCTTGTTCATTAAAATTGATTCAGAATTTTCTATAAATTTTGATGCAATTTCAACCGTGCTTTTAGTATACCCATATTTTACGGAGTAGTTGTTTGAAGTGTGATTTCCATCTTTATTGTTTATCGATTGTTATTCCTCAATGTTACCGGACTAGATCATTTGTAGTTTTTATTCTCTCAGACAAGTTTACCACGTAAAAAAAATGTTGTTCTTGCTATTTAATTATTCTTTGTTGTTAGTGTGCTCTAGAATTGGTTATGCGGTCGTCTGTTTAAATTGCATAGATTTAAGAAATTATTCCCCTTGAAAATATTTATCATTTGATTATTTTCCAACGGTATGAAATAAAATTTTCAATGGATCTCAATGTGAGTTGGAGTAGCTACTAGGATCTGTGACTTGGAGTTTTCAGTTATTTACTGCAAACTGAAAGAAGCTCAGTTTTCTCCATCATCTCTGTTCCATACTTTGTTCTAGCAAAAGGGTATACAAAATCTTAAGCAGAAAATTTGTTTATAACTATTAATAAAACAAAGATATAGAAATTTTATACACATGAACATAGGTACATACCAGCTTCATAAAATTAATCAATCAACAAAACATGCCAAAGTTCTGCTATTAACTAGAGTATTTAATTATCTTTTGTACAACCACTGTCCTCGCTCTCATAGTCCGTCGACTACATTGATCGGCCTGCACACTCAAACTCTCAATAATCTCCGCAAAAGTTTCTATTTTCTTCTTAATCTCCTCGATTGCTAGCTTTACAGCATCCTCATTTCCAAGAGCAAAATCAACAGTTTGCGTCATGGACTCAATATTTATTTCCAGTTGATCGATATGTACCCGAATGTTGTTCATATCTACCAATGTGATATAAGTACCAACATGCATTGAACTGATTACTTCTCGTTGGCCCTTTAAAGCTGTCTCGTATTTCTTAAAGAGCGAATTGCACCATTTTCCAACTGAGCCTATTGGAACAGACAGTGCCCCGGCTAAAGCTGTTACAACAGGGGGTGCGGCGATTGCAGCTGCCACTACTGAGAAAATCAACACGGCGACAAAAGCAGCTACAAAGATAACACTTGAAACCCTCTTCAATGTTTTCAGAGATTTCAGTTTCTTATCGAGCTTTTGCTTTGTAATCAATAATTTCTTCAGCATTGATGATTGTTGAGTATAAACTTTCTGAAACAAAGAATAAAACTCTTCGGTAAAAGGGTCTCCGGTTTCCTTGAAATCCTTAAGACCTTTCAATGTCTTTAAATAAGTCGACCCTTCACCCCCATTTTGAACCTCTTCGTCAAAACACGTCATAGCAGAGTTAACCGCAACAAGTTTTTCGCGCGCTCGTTTCAAGCATTTCTCAAGAGCATTACAGAACTCCAATGTCTGGAGACTATTATCAAAAAAATCCTCCACCAAGGAGAACAAGTCGCGGTCTTTCTTGTTCCATATATCTTGCTTGGACTCGAGAATGACTTTGACAACTTCCAGGTTCATGTCAAGAAGACTGCCAGTAACTTCACCTAGTGACTCAAGTGATATCGAATGAACCTCGATCCCTTGAGCAAGCGAGTTGATCACCCTATTGGTCCGCTCTTGAATGGTTGCATCGAAGGATTGCAAGTTCGGATCATCAACACACGCAGCTTCGTAAGAGCTTAAATCAGCCGCATAAAGAGAATGCGCGCCCATTTTAATTGGTGTTGGGACATCGGCATTAAAACTAATCCCCTTGCTGGACTGACATCCCATCTCAATTTCACAGGCCCAACCGAGATCTAAGAAGCACAAAAAAGATTAGTGAGTATTCGATGTTGCAGTTACAAAGATTAATTTTGAAAAATTGATTCTGAACAAAATTGAATTAAATGTAAATGTGATTTATATTTGAATACATTCATGCAAAAGCGTGTCTAATGATAAAGTCAAACCTAAATATCAATTATATAGAGGCAAAAACTCCTAATTGTAACCAGCTAGAATAAATTCTAGAAGCAAAATCATTCATATCTATTCGAGAACATTCAAACATGTCAAAATCAATTTTACATGTCTATAATCAATTTTGTCTACACCAAAAGTTTCAACCAAACATACACTAAACTCAATTTCAAAATTAAAAAGCTACTTGCATTCTTGCAATGGTTTTTATTCAATTAAACTACAAAAAAATAATAATAACCCAAGTTCAAAGTTTCAATTTTTAAGTATCTACAAACAAAATGGGGCAATCCTACAAGTTTTTATTACCTGGGTTTTGGTCAGAATCTCAGAACTATGTTGGTATGTCTCACTTAGAACTGCAAAAATTGAGATCTATGGCTAATAATAGAAGCATTGACTTGAGTGGGAAGATGAAGAAATATATGCATCAACACAAAAGGAACAGTGGATTGAGGAAAATGCTCGGAAAGTGGATTAAGAATGAAAGTAGAGAGCTTACTTGTTTATGTTTTGGGTTGAGATTTGAAATGGTCCTAAATCATGTATGGTCTAAAATCAACATTCGCAATCGAAAAGGCAAACATGTTTTTATGTTGTTTTCTTTGTCCCTCCGTGGCAATATAATAATTATCTAATAAATAATCAATTTAGTTATTAAATTATTGACATTTATTTTAAAAGTTAGTATTAATTTGTTGTTTTATCTAACTATTAAAACCTTTTTGAATAACTAAGGGTTATTTTTGTTAGCGTTACAAAAAAAATGGAGTGGATCAGAATGAAACGGAGTAGAATAGAGTGAAACGAAATGATATAGAATAAAATGAAGTAAAGTGAAATAAAAATACTATTATATTGTTTGAGTAGATCATAATGAAATATATTCATTTTATTATTCTGTTCAAATTGAATGGTATAAAAAATATGGAAAATTATGAAATAGAATAAAATACATTTCATCTACTACCGCTTCATTTCATTATTTTTTAATTAATCTAAATGATAGAACATAAATTTATTTCATTTTATTACGCTCTATTATTCCATTAATCTAAACCTAACCTAATTATGAGAACTTTTACTATTTTTACTAACAATTAGATACAATGGTTATCATCTAAATATACATCTCTCTTTTACTTCCATCATTTATGCAAAATTTGAAAAAACAGGTCTTTTCACACTATTGTAATCAAATTTGTTATTGTTATATTGTTTAGGCTATTAGCTTCTCAAAGAAGTTTTCAAAGTAATCAAAGTGCATTATTTCATTTTCAATAAGTCTAACTTTTGCTTTCCTTTTTCCTCTTCTTCTCACTCATAAACGATTTCTTCTTTCCTGTATCATTTTTCTCCATTTTTTTTTTTGGTTTAGGTGTTATGATGAATTCCATAAAAAAATAAGTGACATTCTTCAATATAACATTTACAACGAAGTTTTATTCAAGCCTTTCTACAACAGTGGCATTCTACACCAACCTTCTTCCTTTGTTTTTTAAACTTCACCATTTTTTCTTTCGTTTTTTTCTTCTGGAATTAGAACTAATTGGTGAACGATAAATGTGGATTATAATGATAGAATTGACCTTCTGATATGGTGGGGGAGAAGTTAATCTGTAAAGTTAATACTTTAATGTTCAAGTTAGTATGAGAGTGAGATGAAGTGAATGAGATTTAAATTCAGATTACCTGAGAAATTGCACATTCTCCCTTTATATAATAAGAAAATTGTAACAGTTCGTTAATCTATCTACGCGAGATGCGGGAATTCGTCTGATTGATATTTGGGCTGAGATTATATGCTTCATTCTCCAAGATAGTGTACATGTGTCATGCTAGATTCGGTGGGTCATTTTTGCCTTTTGGGTCGTCGTTATTGGGCCTTTTGGGCGATCCAAAATAATTATCACTAAGCCATTGCCCCTATTCTGAAGGTTGAGGGATTTAAGTGAAAAGTTATTCTTCTGGACTGATCCAATGACTAAAATTGGCTCAATCCACTTCTACCTCAGCATGGCCCAAACAGTTTTGACCCACTAACTCTGATCCTCTGTCGAGCACACTTGATCGACCACATCGTGGGAATATTAGAGATTACGATTCCCTGGTCGTGTGCATGCCTGCATCAACAACCAATTCTAGGCCTATTCGCTACTCATCAAGCAGACAATCGGGAAGGCGCTCGACGTCATCTCACTCTTGCTCGAAGCAACGGCTAGTTACGGGCACAACTGCCGTTTTTAACCAAGTCCTGACAGTTAACTATTTTCACAGACCCGAATATCTAGGCCCAAAAATAGGAACCAATAGCTACGCGTCGGGGGGCATTATATAAACTTTCATACTTGTGAGGGCCATGTATCTAATATTCACACTAAAAACCTTAATCTCTTTCATGTATCTCTTTGCATTATTTTCTCACTAGATCGCCAGAGTTCCTTGCAGGTACACCCCCCCTCCTCTCCTCATATTTCCAGCTAAGAAGACGTCATCATCCTTCAGCCCACTTTCAGGTTCTGATCAACCAGTAAGATCAATTACGATGTGAATTCATTGTCATGAGGAAGTTGCGTCTTAAATGTGCCTCGTACTCTAGATGTATTTTCACTTGCTTTAACATGATGTGCTTTGGGGACAAGAGTACATTAGTGTCCTTTCTGAGGAAATCCAAATTGTTGGCAGTGCTTACTTCCTTTCCTTCAGTAAGATGTCACAAGATCTTTAGGATTTAACTATAAGAATTCTATGATGCAGTGGGAGAACTGACTTGAAGGTTTTGCGTTTTGTTGCAAATGTCGCGGTTAGCAAGAGTCGCCAACCGACTTTTCTTTTATCCAAAAGGAAAGGTAAAAAAAGCACAGGAAAGACCTTTGAGATGTTTTCTTGAGTTCGGGGGGTAGATTATGAAAAGGGAAGGTGCTAGCACCTTTTTCATCCATGGTTTTCTATGGGCTCTTAGTTACTTGTTTAGATCACTTGCTTTGTTTTGTTTGAAATGGTGTTTGGTGTGGTTTTGAAAGTATTTTGTAAAAGAAGCCATCGTTTAGGCAATCTTTGTAATGATTCTCGTTCGTAAGAATGTATACAAAGATGTTTGTCTTTTGAAAATGTTTTCAATGTGTTGTAAGATGTTTTTGAAATGTGTGTGATTTGTTTTTTAAAATAGCAAGGATTGTTTGAAAAGGAGCAAGTAACTTTGAAAGCTATCTACCTACTCTAATGTCTATCTTGTGCATTTTTATTCCTTGTGACATTGTTGACTTACCATTGATTTGGTAATCAACCTATCTTTGGATGTAAACGGGACGAGCGTGGGTCATTGTATAACCATGATATCAATGTTGCCAAGTATCTTAGCAATTTTTGAGGGACCAAGATCATTTTGTTTAGGCAACTTTGAATAGCGTCATCGAGGGGCTATGATCTTATATTTGTTTTGTTTTTTTGTCAAGTACTTCACATGTGTAACATGGCCATTTTATTTTAGGCAACCAAGTGGGAGGAACCATAAGGGTGCTTGTGTGCAAAGTGTATCATTTTCATGTTTTTGTCTTGCATTTAGGGTTTTCTATTTTGCTTTGTTTTTTGTTCTTGTCATACAAACCCCTAATTACTAGTCATAGTATATAAAGCGATAAATTGCGTAATATAAACTAAGCTATTACAACAATTTTTTATGGGAGGGGGGGGGGGGGGGGGGGGGGGGAATACAAGTTTGAATGGGGATTTGCACAAATATAAAGCTAATATATTATTACAACCAAATCAGTATATGCGCGAATATAAATAAATAAAGTACAAATATTTAAAATGCAATGCAATATGTATGTAAAAGAAAAGCTTTTTTTATGTCTTGTTTTTGTATGAAAAATATTTAATTTAGACCTAAAAAAAAAGGAAAAAATAATTAATTCTTTTTGAAAGGGATGAAACCCTAATTTTTCAATTAAAAGAAAAATAAATGTTTCATATTATTATTTTGTACATTTTTTTGTATAAGAAAGTAATAAATAATATTATATGTAAATATTAAAAATTAAATATGTGTAGGAAAATAAGTATTTATAAGTATAAAATGTATAATAAAAATATTAAGTATTTTTAATTATGTTTACAAGTTATTTAAGAAAATTAATTTTATTTATCAAAATAAACTATTTTTCATGTGAGAAAATAATAAATAAAAAAAATAAAGTGTGAAAATAAATAAATCATTCTTTGGTATTTTTATCATTAAGAAAAATAAATGAAAGTATTAAATAGTGAAAAATATAAAAAAGAAATACAAAAATATAAAAGCTAGTCATGGGGGGGTGCAATAGCAAGTCAGGGGGTGGGTTTAGTGAAAACAAAAATGTCAAAGCATAAAAAGCCCAGAACCAGACTTCATCCCTATCCTTCACTCTCTTCTTCACGCTTCCAGTTCAAACCTGTAACTTGCTTATGCTTGCATAAAAACAAAAACTCATAACATGAAAAATGTGGCATTTGAGCTCATGATTCCAACCAGTATAAATTAAAGTAACCTAACTCTTAAAGATCAAAGAGAATTTGGAATCCCTAATTTATGACCTAATTTTTTCAGAGTTTTCAATCTTCTAATTCTCTTAGCACAAGTAATGTAAATGAAAAGTAATGATATGCACAACTTCGTTATGATGAGAGCTACATTTTTTCTTCACAAATCGTGGCTTGAA